>CM034532.1:36506655-36758674 GCA_020002185.1 Paraescarpia echinospica | reverse complement strand
GCGTTTTCATTGCCGTCATTTTTTCACATCGTCATCACCAATTTTTGCGTTGCGTTTCCTCTGCGTCGGATCTTCCACGGAAGGTGATTGCGGGACACTTCGGCCGGTTCCAGCTGAGTATTTTCGTTGTTTGTAATTCCCTTTGTTGGCCGCCATTTTGTGCGTAGAGTTCGTCGCTGGCCTTTACCATGTCAGTGGCGAATTCAGAGATCGCTTCTTTGCCGTGTAAAGTTTTAGTTTTAGGCCACAGTCATGTATATTGGGTGGGCGCATTTGTGCAGTCGGCAAGTCCGACTGGGTTGTTTGCCGAGTTCGCGGTGCACGGCCGACCCTGCGATATCTCATATGAGGGCATTCGCGGGGCTCGGGGCGCTACACTGTTGGCTCCGGCGACGATGGCCCGAATTGTCGCCCGTCGTGCGGACGTTGTAGTCGTGCACATTGGAGGGAATGACATTACTGGTACTCCCATTCTAATTGCACTGGACGTTCAGCGTCTGGCGCGACGGCTGATCAGTTCGGGCGTGCGTCGTGTGGTGATTTGCCAGGTTTGCCGGCGGCAGAAATGGCGCCATGGTAGCTATGAGGTGGGTGCCGCTCAGGTTATGGAGATAAATCGGTACCTGGAGGCGTTTTGCCAGGATTCTGAGGGGATAATTTTCTGGAGGCATAAGCGCCTGTGGAACAGTGTCCGGGACGTTTTTCGACGGGATGGGGTGCATTTTTCCGACACCGGCAACTACCGGCTATACCGTAGTAGGCGGGGCGCGATATTCAAGGCTGTGGGGCAGATCTTTGGTTAATGGGGTAAATCTTGGTAGGCGGGGCACATCCTTGGTTAGTGGGGCAAATCTTTGGTTAAAACATCGCTCTGACCACGCGGAACTAGCATAACCGGGCGGCATTCCTAGGCTAAAAGAAATAGTATAGGTCACTTTGAATAAAATGTTTCGCAATTGTCGGTCGTTGTAGCGTGTTCACATGGTAGTCCTTTTTATAAATGATGGTATGGTTACACGCACTGTCGTGCTACGTCACTATTTTGCTATTTGGTGCAATATGTTGTAGTATCCACACTAATTTGTCGTTTTACTATCTGCTGCTCAGATCTTACATCGTCACACACGCTGTAACCCTCTCTCACACGCTACGTAGTGCTGTCGCGTTTTCACACAGTAGTCCTTGTTTATAAATGATGATATGGCTACACGCAAGGTAGTGCTACGTCACAGTTTGTTGCGTGTCAACACAGTATACCTTCGTTTCCAATTTGCTGCTCTGGCAGATTTTGGAGTTACACATTCTGTCATGCTCTCTCACACGTAACGTAGTGCTCTGTCACTGGTTGCTGCTTTGGCAGTTTGTTGCGTTTCAACACAGTATACGGCTTTATAAATGATGGTATGGTTACACGCAATGTAGTGCTACGTCACTGTTTTGCTGCCTGGTGCAGTTTGTTGCGTGTCAACACAGTATACCTTCGTTTCCAATTTGCTGCTCTGGCAGATTTTGGAGTTACACATTCTGTCATGCTCTCTCACACGTAACGTAGTGCTTTGTCACTGGTTGCTGCTTGGGCAGTTTGTTGCGTGTCACACAGTATACGGTTTTTATAAATGATGGTATGGGTACACGCAACGTAGTGCTACGTCACTGTTTTGCTGCCTTGTGCAGTTTGTTGCGTGTCAACACAGTATACCATTGTTTCTAATTTGCTGCTCTGGCAGATTCTGGAGTTACACATTCTGTCATGCTCTCTCACACGTAACGTAGTGCTTTGTCACTGTTTGCTGCTTGGGCAGTTTGTTGCGTGTCGACACAGTATACGGTTTTTATAAATGATGGTATGGGTACACGCAACGTAGTGCTACGTCACTGTTTTGCTGCCTGGTGCAGTTTGTTGCGTGTCAACATAGTATACCATTGTTTCTAATTTGCTGCTCTGGCAGATTCTGGAGTTACACATTCTGTCTTACTCTCTCACACGTAACGTAGTGCTTTGTCACTGGTTGCTGCTTTGGCAGTTTGTTGCGTTTAAACACAGTATACGGCTTTATAAATGATGGTATGGTTACACGCAAGGTAGTGCTACGTCACTGTTTTGCTGCCTGGTGCAGTTTGTTGCGTGTCAACATAGTATACCATTGTTTCTAATTTGCTGCTCGGGCAGATTCTGGAGTTGCACACACTGTCTTACTCTCTCACGCGTAACGTAGTGCTTTGTCACTGGTTGCTGCTTTGGCAGTTTGTTGCGTTTAAACACAGTATACGGCTTTATAAATGATGGTATGGGTACACGCAACGTAGTGCTACGTCACTGTTTTGCTGCCTTGTGCAGTTTGTTGCGTGTCGACACAGTATACCTTCTTTTCCACTTTGCTGCTCTGGCAGACTTTGGAGTTACACATTCTGTCATGCTCTCTCACACGTAACGTAGTGCTTTGTCACTGGTTGCTGCTTGGGCAGTTTGTTGCGTTTCACACAGTATACGGTTTTATAAATGATGGTATGGGTACACGCAACGTAGTGCTACGTCACTGTTTTGCTGCCTTGTGCAGTTTGTTGCGTGTCGACACAGTATACCTTCTTTTCCACTTTGCTGCTCTGGCAGATTTTGGAGTTACACATTCTGTCACGCTCTCTCACACGTAACGTAGTGCTCTGTCACTGGTTGCTGCTTGGGCAGTTTGTTGCGTTTCACACAGTATACGGTTTTATAAATGATGGTATGGGTACACGCAACGTAGTGCTACGTCACTGTTTTGCTGCCTTGTGCAGTTTGTTGCGTGTCGACACAGTATACCTTCTTTTCCACTTTGCTGCTCTGGCAGACTTTGGAGTTACACATTCTGTCATGCTCTCTCACACGTAACGTAGTGCTCTGTCACTGGTTGCTGCTTTGGCAGTTTGTTGCGTTTCACACAGTATACGGTTTTTATAAATGATGGTATGGGTACACGCAACGTAGTGCTACGTCACTGTTTTGCTGCCTTGTGCAGTTTGTTGCGTGTCAACATAGTATACCATTGTTTCACACAGTATACGGTTTTATACACGATGGTATGGTTACACGCAACGTAGTGCTACGTCACTGTTTTGCTGCTTGGTGCAGTTTGTTGCGTGTTTCCAATTTGCAGCTCCGGCAGATTTTACAGTTACACACACTGTCTTACTCTCTCACACGTCTGGTATAATTTACACACTCATAGAGTGCCTTGTCACGATTAGCTGCTGTGACAGTTGGTTGGTGCGTACTAAGGGTGGCACATGTTTCATAACCTGACAGTGGTCAGCACACACATTATTGCCATTTAGGTTGGGATGTGTGCGGTTGGTCATTGTTTATCTTTTTTCCTTATGCAGTGTTTTGCGGTTGTAGCATGCCTCCAGCCACAGCACCACCGGGACGCGGGCGCCCACCACGGAGCGAGGCGACCACACGACAGACCCGTTCACGCACTCGGGCTGTTGAGTCAAATCAACCACAAAGTGTCGCGCCACTGCCGAGTCGGCCGTCCGGGGCTACGTCGAGACCGTCTCGCCCCCCGGTCAGCGCAGCGCCTCGAAGCCGCCACTGTCTCGTATCTGCCTCCGGTGTCGATGGGACGACCGCCATGGGAAACCTGATGAATTTCCGGGGGTTATTGACAGTAAATTGGCAAAGGAGCTTGGATTAGGCAGAATACTTGGTCCATATGCTGTTCCACCATTTGATGTTTATTATAGAATATCACCTCTGGGCGTTGTCCCTAAGAAAACACCAGGTGAATTTCGCATGATACATCATCTATCGTACCCGGAAGGATCTTCAGTCAATGACTTTATTCCTAAAGAATTCTCTTCCGTCCAATATGCAACGATTTATGATGCCATTGATTTTATTAAGCGTTCAGCAGGGCTTGTTTACATGGCTACGGTCGACATTGAATCAGCTTTTTGGATAATTCCAATTTCACCAGCGGACAGACCGTTACTGGGTTTTAAGTGGAGGGGCCAGTTTTTCATGGACGCAGTGCTTCCTATGGGTTGTTCGAGTGCATCGGCTATCTTTGAGCGTTTTAGTACAGCGTTAGAATGGGCTGCCAAGGTTAAATTACAGGTAACTGAAGTGATACATGTAATCGATGATTTTCTCCTGCTGGCATCCTCATTTGAGAAGTGCAATGATGACCTTAGGGCTTTTATTGCAATGTGTGAACAGATTGGGGTACCGCTTGCTCCGGGAAAAACGGTGGGCCCATCCACCGCACTCCCTTTTCTGGGTATCATCCTGGATACCGTCCAAATGCATGCTAGACTTCCAGATGATAAGGTTGAAAAAGCTAGGGCATTACTTTTGAGTTTTCAGTCTAAGCAGACGGTCACACTTAAGGAATTGCAACAGTTAATCGGCCATTTCTCAGGCATTTAATCGACCAAACCATGGGTAAGCTTAAACCGCACTATCACATTCATTTAAACAGACAAACTAAACTTGACCTAGGAGTATGGTTGGAATTTCTCCAGCATTTTAATGGCAAGGCCTTTTTTTCTGGATGAGAAATTTCTGACAGGTGACTACCTCCGACTATACACTGATGCAGAATGGTTTTGTGGTCTCTGGCCGGTGGAGTGGCGTTCATTCAATGTCACGGTTTTGGAGTTGTATCCTATAGTAGCAGCAGTACATGTGTGGGGTAATGTTTGGGAGAATAAAAGCGTATGCTTCGTTACGAATAACGAGGCCCTGGTACCTTTGATTAATAACCAGACATCGCAGGAACCCCACATCATGGCCCTAGTCCGTCCCCTGGTATTGGCATGTCTGCGGTTTAATATCAACTTTACAGCACGACATATCCCAGGCCGTTTTAACACGCTGGCTGATAAACTATCGTTCACAGGTGGAAGAGTTACACGCACTGGCGCCATGGGCGAATGCCAACCCAGTGGAAGGGCCCCACAGTGTGTCCCCAGCCGGCTTAGACAGTCTTTCAGCAGGTTGATGGAGGCCTCATTGGCACCATCTTCTCGACTACATTATGAGCGTGCATGGAAAAAGTTGGTTGCATTCCATGAGTCAGTATTTCTCACAACTTGTATCTCTGTTTCTATACCTATGATGTTGCTATTTATTGCCCACCTCCATGCTACGGGCGCTGCTCCGACATCCATTGTTTCAACCGTGTCAGCTATCGCTTATTTCCATAAGACTAATGGTTTTGCCGACCCATCCAATTGTTTCCTGGTAGCTAAGTTGTTAGCAGGTGCACGTAATCTCGGGTCAGTGTCTGATGTCCGTCTGCCTGTCACCATACCAGTGCTTGCACGCTGGATACAGGCGTTACCCACGGTGTTTTCATCGCATTACAAGTGTCTCGTGCTCCGGGCAATGATGGTACGTGCCTTCAAAGCGTATCTGCGCATTGGGGAAATGGTGCCTCGGGCCCGGAAGATGGTCCACGGATGTTTGCAGGTGGGCGACGTTTTACTGTCAGGAGAGTTGATTATGCTTTCCTTCCGGCGCTTTAAACATAGCGCTCGGCAGGGTCCGCAATCTCTCCAGGTCCATCCGGCTGCTTTCCTCCGGGAATTTCAGCAGGCTAGAGGTGCACTTCCAGGTTTGCTCTTTGCGCACCCCGATGGCTCCCCCATGTTGCGTAGGGAATTTGATGGGTTCCTAAAGAAGCTGTTGGTTTTCTGTGGTTATGAGACTAGCGCCTTTAAGGGGCACAGCTTCCGCATCGGGGCAGCCACTGCTGCGGCTCTGAGAGGCGAATCAGATGCACAGATCAGGGCGGCAGGTAGATGGACATCGGATGCGTTTAAGAAATACATTAGGATTGCTTGAATGAGAGCGTTTGCGTTGTCGTCCTTTTACAGTTTTATATTCGTGGGGTGGTCACAGGTTGAGGTGACCGGTGGCATAATCGACCCCACTTTTAAGGTTTAGCCTCAGTTATATATAGTGTAATGCGTCAGCGGGTAGTGTTGGTTTTAGATTTGGTGTGGTTGACTGGTGTGCTTGGCTAGTATTATACTGTGCAGTAGGTCTATGGTGATTTTAGCAGTAATGACATTGTTTGATATATGATATCATGTATACCAATACTGCTTGTTTTATGTGCCGAAATGTGGGCTCGGTCAACCTGAGGTACAGGAGACTAGCATGGGCTCAGTCACAGGCCTGGCCTTGGGATGTCGAGCCCACATTTCTCTATTATCACGTTAATAAATAAACGTCATTCATTTGGCCTTTTTTCATCACTATATTGGACTCTGTGTTGTTGCTTGCATAAATGAGAGTATGCTGCACCGGCACGATGCGGCATACGTGTTTTTGTGCGGGCAACAATGCAGACAAGTGATGATTGGCCCAGTGGATTATTCTAATTATATGCTAATTCAACTTAGCCGTGGGCGCAAAGGACCAATCAGCGCATAGTAGTAGCGCGCAGTTGTAGCGCGCGCTAGAAGTTGGCCACCTTGGTTTGAGAGAGCAAACTATTCGGTTGAGTTTTGCGTCCCTCCCATCCCACCCACTTCTATAGAGTTTAGCATTAATAACACATGTGCATCATTAGTGGAAGAGGGGTCGTCAGCATATCTCAATGCTTTCCCCATTTTCTTACTTCAGGTGGACAATGTGTTCACGGGGTTTTGATGCGGAGACAGCTCGCTTCTCTTCCACTGATGATTTTAGTTAGGTAGGACAGGCATAATCGACCCCACTTTTAAGGTTTAGCCTCAGTTATATATAGTGTAATGCGTCAGCGGGTAGTGTTGGTTTTAGATTTGGTGTGGTTGACTGGTGTGCTTGGCTAGTATTATACTGTGCAGTAGGTCTATGGTGATTTTAGCAGTAATGACATTGTTTGATATATGATATCATGTATACCAATACTGCTTGTTTTATGTGCCGAAATGTGGGCTCGGTCAACCTGAGGTACAGGAGACTAGCATGGGCTCAGTCACAGGCCTGGCCTTGGGATGTTGAGCCCACATTTCTCTATTATCACGTTAATAAATAAACGTCATTCATTTGGCCTTTTTTCATCACTATATTGGACTCTGTGTTGTTGCTTGCATAAAAATACGTATGCCGCATCGTGCCGGTGCAGCATACTCTCATTTCTTCACAACCAATATTAACACAAAATTTTATTTACTATTTCTTTTAATCAACTTCAACTACCACACAAGGGAGCATAAGCTATTATAATATCATCCAGACTATTTCTTATGAGTCATGAAACGTGGATCAATGCAGCAGATACAAAACAAAATGACCACACTATACAAATTTACCTGAGAGTTGAACTCATCCAACAAGATGACGATAGAAGATTTCTGGTCATAGACCAGATGCCAGAAGTCAACGACTGTATCCGGTAAAGGCATCTGTGTCAGAAGGTAACCATTTTCCCTCCTGAAACTCTGAAAACAAGCATTAAGTGATTACCTGGTAGGAATATTTAATATGTCGGATGTACCTAAGTTTTGTAGCTATATTAAAGGCTAAATAGTTTCTTTAACTTGTGCTACAAGATGATGCGTGTCTGTAAATAGTTTTACAGACACGCATCATCTTGTAGCACAAGTTAAAGAATTAACATCTAGAGTTCTTTTTTTCTCCAGTGAGTAGAATAACCCATTGTGCAGAAAATGTGAAATGTTATGAACAATCAATTTATATGTTATAGTATGAACCCTAAGACTAGTAAAAGCCTTAACCAATGGGGGGAATATTGGGGAAATATAAGCATTCCTCTTTTTTCTGGAGGATGTAGATGAATCCCTAAAAGTTTGACGACCATATATGCAAATCATCTAGGAGGAAAAACTTAACATACATACACACATTCACAAACATGTGTCAGCTTGATGACAGCTAGATTACTTACATCAACACAGACAGAACTGAGAGATTCAATGTGTTGTGGAGATTCTCTTGATTTGTGCAGCTGACTGCTGTCATCTGTAAGCCACCATAGATATGACAATGACCAATCCAAACAATAAATGTGGCATATAGTCAACTTCACACAACGTTTAGATTTCACACTGTAGACAGCACAAGAATTCTCTCTCACAGGTCAGCCAGTCTTGTGTGTGCCATTGTCTGGAATCTAATCTTTGTTTCTTCAGGTTTTGTTTTACTTGTCTTTGTATCTTAGTTTGGGGCGGCCTCTTTTCCTAGTTCCTTCTGATACTTGGGAAAATAGAGTATTGAGTGGAAGAATAAACAGTCAAAATATTTTACTTTTTTGTTTTACTTACTGATGTTTATAAATTTCTTGTTGTGGCAGCCATAGAATGCAGTAGTGTCTTCACGAAATGTCTTTATCATGGCCAGGCCATGGCTACATGCTCCAATCCCCGTATCATAACTAACCATTTCACATTAACGTAATCTTCCAGTTGTTATATCAAAATGTGATTGCTCGGGTAGTAGATACTTCTCTAATTTCTTCTCTAGTCTGCTGTAATCTCAAAATGAAGAACTAAACTCCACGAGAACATAACACAATGGCTCTAACCTGCAATGACGCCATGGGGCCGTCTTCTATGTGGGTTGCCATCACAGACTGGCAGTGTTTTTGTTGATGATTTTAGAGTTTCGAGCAACTGAAACAAGAGTACCTTGTATATGAGATGTGTCACAGAGAAACACTGCTCATCTTAACCATTTAGACCCTAACCTACTGGATTCATCCTTTAGTTTTGACAACATGAGAAAGTGGCACATCTTCTGAATACTTGTGAAATATTAATAACAACACAAAGTTATATAATATTTTATTTTGGACAAAAAACATGTGACAGTAATCAAAAGAGTTGTTACTATTCACTGCCCCTTTATATAATAACTGTGTTGAACAGCTGTTTAGTTATCACATCAAACTGAAATCACCTGAAATTGGTTTTTCAGTTCTGTCATGTGTTCATCATCTAAACACAATCTCCTGTATACGTCAGGGTACTGAGACACAGGGTAGGCAAGATGTCCTCTCTGGAGACCATCCAACAGTGCACGGTATAAGAACACATATTGGTCCTACAACCACACTGAAAACACTGAAACAAACCATCCAACAGTGCATGGTACAGGAACACATATTGGTCCTGCAAACACAGTGACAACACTGAAACAGACCATCCAACAGCACATGGTACAAAAACACATACTGGTCCTGCATACATGGTGACAGCACTGAAACAGACCATCTAACAGTGCATGGTACAGGAACACATACTGGTCCTGCATACACAGTGACAGCACTGGAACAGACGATCCAACAGTGCATGGTACAAGAACACATACCGGTCCTGCAAACACAGTGACAGCACCGAAATAGACCATCCAACAGTGCATGGTACAAGAACACATACTAGTCCTGCAAACACAGTGACAGCACCGAAACAGACCTTCCAACAGTGCATGGTACAGGAACACATACTGGTCCTGTAAACACAGTGACAGCACTGAAACAGTCCACCCAACAGTGCATGGTGCAAGAACACATACTGTTCCTACAAACACAGTGACAACACTGAAACAGACCATCCAACGGTGCATGGTACAGGAACACATACTGGTCCTGCAAACACAGTAACAACACTGAAACAGACCATCCAACAGTGCATGGTACAGGAACACATAATGGTCTTGCAAACACAGGGACAGCACTGAAACAGACCACCTAACAGTGCATGGTTTTGGACAGCACTGAAACAAATAGTATATACATTAATATATACAATAATATTAAGAAAATGTCCCAGATTAAGTCAATCATACAGTCAAACAAAGATCCAACAACAGCACTAATATTTGGTATCTGCTGAAACTAAATCAAAACCCACTCTACAGTTTTACATAACTACAACATATCGATTTATATTTAGTATTTCTGTAAATGTAACTTCAAATGTGTTTAATGCTTAGCTTAAAAAAATTAGGAGACAATTATTACAAAAAGAAATGCACAAAACTTGCATATGTCTCGATCATGTCCATTCTCTCAGTCCTCAAGCGGCAGGCGAAACTAAAGACGTCCACTTGACCGTCGGCTTGACCCTGGTCCAGTAGACTGTCCAGGGCAATGAAGGTTCCAGTCCGACCCACCCCACCACTACAACAAAGCAGGAAGACATGACATCAGAGGCGGCATTAACCCTTTAGACCCCAACTGGCCACAAATGTCTGATCCACCCACTTCCCTAACTGCCTGTATCTGTCCGACACGTGGAGATGGCATCATCTTCTGGATAACTATATGTGTAATTGGATTCTCTATTGCACCTCCTATGTGCTAGGGGTATGTGTCACATTGTTAGAAAAAATCAACTGAGTTTGAAGATTTAACAAGATTGCTGTCCAGAGCATGCAGACAAGGAGGCCTTTGGCTTATCAAGAGTCCAACAATTTTCCACCTACATATAACCCGCCCTCACCAGATAGCTGTCAATTTTATTTTTGAACATATTCACACTGCTAGCATTAACACAATCATGAGATAATTTGTTCCAGTCTTTTATTGTCCTCTGAGAGAATGAGTTCTTTCTCATATCCAACCTTCACTGTTCCTTGACTAATGCTGCATTGTGCCCTCTGGTTATACTGCCTTCTTTCATTTTGAAGAAAATATTTCTATCAATAACCTCCTAACCATTCAATATCTTAAAAACTTCTATTTGATCTCTTCTTAGTCTCCTAGTCTCTAGTGTTGTCAACTCACATTCTAATAGGCGTCTTTCATAACCAAGATCTTTCAGTTCAGGAATCAGCTTAGTTGCTCTTCCTTGCACTCTTTCTAACTTATCTATGTCCTTCTTATGATATGGCCTCCATGCTTGTACACAATATTCCAAATGTGGCCTAATTCTTGCTTTGTACAGTGATACAATTAGCTGTTTCTCCTTATATGTGATATTTCTCCAAATTAGCCCTAGTATTTCATTACCCTTTGAAGCAGCAAACTTTCATGTCAGCACTAACTGTTACTCCTAAGTCCTTTTCTTTTACAGTTTTATCTAATATAGTATCCCCCATTATGTATTTTTTGTTCACATTTCCATATCCTATGTGGATGCATTTAACACTTCCCAAAATTGAATAATATTTGCCATTTTTAAACCATTTGATCAATTAGGCTAGATCATCTTGTAAAGTGTGTTTATCTGCATATGTTTTAACTGTTCTGAACACTTGTATCGTCTGCGAATTTCAGTACTTAGCTTGATACATCGTCATCCAAATCATTTATATATATCAAGAATAATATAGGTCCCTACACCAACACCCTTGTGGCACTCCACTCAAAACTGGTTTCCAGTTTGAAATCTCCCCCTCTACTATTACTCTCTGTCTTCTGTCTGTCAACCATGTTTGTATCCAACTGATCACACCATCTCCTATACCATGGGCTTTTAGTTTAAGTAACAATCTTTGATGTGGCACTTTATCAAATGCTTTCTGAACATCTAAGTAGACAACATCCACTGGTGACCCATCATCTACCCACTTTGTAATTTCTTCTAAAAAACATAAGAGATGGGTTAGACAAGACCTAGCTTTTAGGAACCCATGTTGAGATTCATTTATTTATTTGTGTTTTACAAGGAATTCCACCATGTGGACTCTAATAAGCGTTTCTAATAATTTGCATAAAACTTGTGTTATGCTCACTGGTCTGTAATTCTCTGTCTTGCTCCTCGATCCCTTTTTAAATAATGCTGTAATATTTGCTTCTTTCCATTCTAGTGGAACGATTCCCTCTTTAAGTGACAAGTTAAAGAATATAGCAAGTGGTGTACTGATGTTTGGTCTACAATTTCCTTACGCAGTTTTGGTGGTATCTCATCAACTCCAGGTGATTTGTTTTCTTTCATCATCTTAATTTTCTTTGATATCATTTTAGGAGTAACAAACAACTGCCCTAATTGATTTGATTCATCCCCCTAAAATGTATTAACAGGTAATGGCAGTGAACTTATATCTTCTATGGTAAATACTGAGCTGAAATACTTGTTCAGGGCCTCTGCCATTTGACTTACGTACCATTTTAGGCAAATCCACCCAGACTCAGCATATTGTATTTCATACATTTATTAAACAATTTATTAGTATATTTAGAACTGTCTTGTGCAGAATTCAAGTATATTTAAAATAAGCACAACTTGCAATGTTAGGAAACAAAGTACAAAACAAATAGTGACTTGTTAAAAACTAGGTGCGCCATTACCTTGGTGATTTTGTGCTCTGCGAGGACTCGGAGCACATTTAATTAAAATGACATGAGGTCTAAAGGATTAATATTGAACTAAATTGGACTTGACTATAATGAGTCATATCAAACCAAATGTCAGTACAAAGTCTAAGCTTTATTAGTTAACATGCATTTATTGAATATAGAAACATTTCAGTTCACACCATTTTGGGAGATGGCGATACCAATTGCAGAATAGCAAAATATTACTTTTTAGCTGTATAGACCTAAAAAACACATCATTCCTTCCAAGGAAAATAGTAGATTTATGTTGTGATAAATTGAAATAAATAAATTATTAGAAAATGATACATTACTGTAAATGATGACTTATTTTTGTACAATTATTAATGATTATGATGGTTCTATAATTAGCATCACTTGTAATTATGATTAAAGTTGATTTAATAATATTATTATTACCGGTATCTACTTATATTATAACAATAATTTAAGAAACCCATAGCATTAACTCTGTTGTTATTACTGGCGACTACCCTACCTGCAGTGGACAATCATTGGTCCAGTGCTGCGGTCATCAAAAGAGCGGACGAGACGACGGAAGGCAAGAAGGGAGTGTATGTAGGTAGGCACCCCCTCGTCTACCCAAGACGTGAAGTGGAGGTGGGTGATCCCACGACTCTCACCCTGCAGACATATGAGGAGTGAAGGCAGGTGGGCTTGTAATACATCCTATAATTATTATTTTAGGTGACTACCCAGAACTAACAATGTATTATGTCAGTGAGTTATTTTTTATTTACTGTCTACTTACACAATTTTTATATTAAAGTACACTGTATTTACAGCACAATGTATTTCTTATTTTAATGTAGCTACAAACAATATAGGCAGGTGTAAAAATATATTTCATTTTAACATAATTTTATACAGGGTCACCTGAACTACAAATAGTAGAAGATAGAAGTTTACTAAAATAAGAACGTATTCACTAAACAGGTATGATAAAGATATTTAACATTTAAACAATTACCGCTGATCTTCCACTGCTGGTGGCAGAGTGATGAGCAGGAAATAGAGCACGTTGGAGGACCCCCTCCTGCTCTATCTATCTTTTTGTCACATGACCCTCATGTTTAAGTCAGTAAGACAAGAACAATTATGGACAAAGCAAACATTAAGTTGTGCATGTGTGGCAGGGCCAGGTCCTGAATAGTCGCATATGTTGCGCCACGCTGCAGTTCACATAGAGGTGCACAATGACACCCCTATAAGCCCCTACACAAGCTAAAGCGTCACTGCACACCGGAGATTCGATGGAACAACACACCTGATTCAGAGTCTTCCATGTGGTGCAGTCACTCTTATAATTCATGCCTACACTGATGCCCGCAGGATGCAATAAACACATGTTACATTCTTATCGTGTATGGTCGCGTTCACACCTGAACAGTCGTGAAGGTTGGTCAAATAATTTACATGTATTTGACAATGCCGGCTGTGATTGTTGCATAACCACTGCGTGCGTTAGCCCACTGACACTGTATTAGTAATATACCCCTAACGTAGGCAGTGGTCATCTTTAGACCAGGGTGAACCTGAGAGGTAAAGACGTGCCCCTAACCATACTTCTGAAACGTTCCTAACAACTGCTACGCCTAATGATTTCATGTTTGTTACACGAGGTTTCTAATTTCTTCAAAATTCTGCACTTGTCTTTCCGTCATTTACAAAGACAAAATCATCATGATGAACATCCACCGAATTGTTCACAGCTTTTTAATTGTAACGTTAGAACTTAAAAAAATTTGTAGCATTAATAATTTATTAATCATTTCCTTGTGTTTTGTTAACTTTTCGCGGCCAAATTCCACCAGGCGTAAACGCCTCAATTACATTACTTTGCGCTGCGCCGAGGAGAGTCTACGCAAGCTGTTGTTTGCAACTTGCCATGCCTTCTGCGCACGGTGTGACTTTCTGGAGACTAGGCGCGGCTTGCAACAATTGACGTGCGTCTCGCAAATCTGCGACGCTTGTATTTTCCGTCAACTGTCATTTTTTCCCGATAACAGTTCTGTAAATTGTTGTCTCTGTTTGCACAGCAGCCTCCATAGCACAGCAGCCTCCATGGGCTGTTGTACATATCCACCGAATGCACATACACTGTATTTGTGAGTGCTCGAATCAATTGTGTAAAGAGGGGGAAGTAGAAGCTGTGCATTTGGCCGACACTTACTTTAGCAATTCTTCAGACATGTTGGACAGTAAGATGAACACTGAGAGGCTCCAGGGTAGAACCAACAATGTGAATGTCATATCAGACCGCCACTTCAACATATCAGACCGCCACTTCAACATATCAGACCGCCACTTCAACATATCAGACCGCCACTTCAACATACTAGCCAGAATGATAAATAAAATAGACACTACGTTGGTGTTGAGGATTAACAGCATAACAAAATCAGACAATTACATTGACAATAGTAGATACGGTGTAACCACACAGCATGACTCAGGAAAAACACACGACAGCAGTTTTGACAACATTGCTTGTCGAGATACTGCCGGGGAGCAGTATCATCCGGGTCTCGATGTCAAGGTTGACAGTTGCTCACTGCAACAGCCACCAGACAACAATGTTGTGGCAACTGTTGTTAAAAGGCCAAACATGACAGACAACATTATATAATGCGAGTGTGAAGAGCATGACAACACAGACTGTGATGATGTATTGTTTCAGGTGTGGTGGCCAAGACCATAAATCACAGAATTGTGCAACGAGGAACAGGGCTACAGCTACATGCTATAGTTGTGGTGGGATTGGGCATTACTTGTTTGAATGTTCAAATTGCCTGCATTCCATCCAGCATCGTCACTGCAAATGAAGTACCAATACACAGACAGGATGAGTGCGATTGCAATGACGACTTGGCCAGCTAGGGCTACATCATCGGATTCCAGCTTCAGCGACTCCAATTGGGACATGACTACTGTGACGTCATTTAATGATTGTCGAGTTTCTGTTTGTAGTTTCGATGATAACAACCCGTGGGAGACACCGGCCAGCGTCGTCACTGCAAGAGTCGTACAAGGGCACAGACTGGACGGGTGTGATTGCATTGGTGAGTTGGACTACAGCGTCCAGCTACTGCAAGAACACAGTGCAGTTACATCGTCGGCTTCCACCTTCAATGATTCTGATCTAGACATGACAAATGTGTTGTCGTCTAACGATTGTTGAGTCTCCGTTTGTAGGTCAGCCACTGCATGAGAAACAACATCAAACAAAGCCTTCAACTAGGCAGCCGCTGCCAACAACGAATGCGCTGTGAAACAGATTCTTGATAGCGGATGTGATGTCAATGCTGTTGACACCGATGACATAATGGCACTATACCACCTCACTAACTGCAGTTTGCCAAATGTCAACACTACATTTACCTTGACAGAAAATGGTCACCATCCGGCTGTGGTCTGTGTCACCACTTCATTCGTGAGTCCCAGTGAGCTATCGAGAGTGGCCAATAATGAGGACAGACATCTCGTGCAACCATTGCGAGGACGTCTTTGAGCCAACTGCAACAACATGTCCAGTCGACACACGCCGGTACACGGACTCACATATGCTCAATCACAAACAGTGTCGATGGTCCCAATACTTCTGTTGTCGGCAACTCCGCTTGTTTGTGAGCCTGCAACATCAGAGCATCAACAGTTCAGTGGAGTCACCCCAGAGGGAGGCATCGTTTGTGGCATACCTCACATGTGCAGCACCCTCTGATGACAGAGCAACAAATTGCCAGTACTCGTCTGCACCGTGCAAACTCTGGTGATAGAGAACCACCAATCGCCAGTACTCATCGGCACCGTGCAAACTCTGGTGATAGAGAACAACCAATCGCCAGTACTCATCGGCACCGTGCAAACTCTGGTGATAGAGAACAACCAATTGCCAGTACTCGTCGGCACCGTGCAAACTCTGGTGATAGAGAACAACCAATTACCAGTACTCATCGGCACCGTGCAAACTCTGGTGATAGAGAACAACCAATCGCCAGTACTCATCGGCACCGTGCAAACTCTGGTGATAGAGAACAACCAATCGCCAGTACTCATCGGCACCGTGCAAACTCTGGTGATAGAGAATAACCAATTGCCAGTACTCGTCGGCACCGTGCACTCTGGTGATAGAGAGCAACCAACTTCCAGTCAGCACCAAGCAACCTCTAACATCGTCAACCAGTCGCTGTCAAAACGATGTGCAAATCTCACAAGTGACCTGCGAAGACACTCGAATAAGTGGCCATACCGTTGAAGACACTGTGAATTATCTTGCAGCAAATATTAATCTGTCCACGCTCTATGAACCCGATGTCACCTGCAAAAGCATATTGGGACGTCGCCGTATCGTGGAAAGTGCTATATTGATACTTCAGCATGCCGAACTTGTGTCAACGATATCTGGAGAAGAGCCGCAAGCAATGACTCTTTACATGACACAGTGACTTTATAACATGCGACGTTTCCTTACATATGTGTGAACAGTAGCAGTAGTGATAAGTGTTCTAATAGTAATGTGATACAGCCACACAAGGAGAAGAGCCAGACAGAAGAAGAGTGACACTAAAGTTAGTGAAACTGACTGTGAATGGATACAATGCAATATATAATCTAGCGCATACGTGTGTATGAATTTTAACTATTGCCTGAACTGTTTTAGTGTTGTAGATATAATCAAATGTTACATAATTTTAGAAATACTATTCATGCTAGTCCTCTCCAAAATGAGATAAGGTGGGAAGAGTATGGCAGGGCCCGGTCCTATTGGTTATGTTAGCCCTCTCCAAAAGGCACAAGGAGGGAAGATTGTGGCGGGCCAGGTCCTGTTGCGCGATGCTGTAGTCCGTGTAGGGGTGCGCAATGACACCCACAAGTGTATAGCATCGCTGCACACACCTGAGACTCGATGGAACAACACACCTGTGGTGCAGTCACTCTTATAATTCTCAACTACACAGACGCCAGCAAGATGCAATAAACGCAAGTTACATTCTTACCGTGTATTACGTCCTGCGACACATGGCATAAAGTATCTATACTTTATTAGTTGCATGGGAAAGAATACTGGTATAACTGCTCAGTCTGCTGCTTGTTGATAAGCCCATGTCTAATAGCATCACGTTCTTGGAAGCAGTGGAAGGCAAACTATACATCAGCCTACTATGACTGTAGTGAATATGTGAGGCTGTAGCTGTGGTGTTAAGAAGGCACAGAGGATATACATACTTTCTTGTACTTGGCAAGTACAGGAAATGTAATATACTTTGTTTGACAACTGAGACAAATGTCATGAGCTAATGTGCGAATGTACTTGCTATTTTACTAAGAACATGCTTGTAGTAACACCCAATATAATGATGAAAATGTAACAATATTTGATACAGGCAAAAAACATGAGGCATGTCTGTGCTGTGACAAAAACAGAAATGCCATGATCTCGTCAACATGAGTGTAATGGCCATGTACTGGTCCAATAACTAACGCTGTACTGGCCCAATAAATAGAAACGGTACTGGTCCAATACATTGGGCCAGGAGTAGAATACTGTACTGACCCAATGCTGCATCACACTGGAACAGTAGTGGCCCTGTGCTGGCATAGTATGTTTGGACAGTACTGCTGGGTCCATACAGCCAAAATTGCATTCCATAGGTGGCGCTGCATGCTATATATACTGGCTAGTATTGGGCCAGTATTGGGCCTGCAAGATTTAATTGTGGTATGTGCATTGCACTGGCTCAATACCGGCTGTATCGTTAACGGTAGAAATGGTACTTGTTAGTATATTGCCAGCATTGGGCCAATTCTGCTGTTTGCTGGGAGCCTTGTTTCTGGTATTCAACGGGAATGGGGATGTTCTGTTTACTGTATATCATACATACATGGCAGGTAACCAGAAAGGTTCGGATGGTGTAGTCAGTGTACATGTCACAGCTTAGGGTTGTCACAGCAAACTCTTCGTAGTCTCTTTTACTTGCAATGCTTGAAGGCCAGTACATTTCACACACATTCTGTGCCAAACAAAACAACAACAAATTATGGCCACTGGTAGTTGCAGTTTCATGTCATAGTCAAAATTGATGGCTTTTTGGACATAGTCAATATGTTATTAATACTAATAGACTGTAATTAGATGTAATGAAAATCACCACACACTTCCTATAATCATTTAAACACCATGATTGTTTAATGAAAACCACTCCAATTCCCCAAAACACTTGCACACATTCACTAGATGTTTTCAAACTGTGCTAACTTAAAAAACTTCCAAAAAGCCATACAAAATACCCCTAATAATGTACTAAATAGACTAAGCTATACTTTATACCAGGTAACATTATTTTACAACAAAAGTAATGATACAATAACTGTACCACGTGTGTTAAGGCACGCTGTATACCATTCCACAGTGGGACAAGTTGGTCAGCATGACGACACGATTCGTCTTTAGTTGCCATATCATTCGCCAGGTGTCACCTATGGTGGTCTTTATTGGTCCTGCAAAATCATCGCTAATTACGAACATGAATGATAAAGTTGCTGGGGAAATAAAGGCCTTGTTAGG
This sequence comes from Paraescarpia echinospica, assembly GCA_020002185.1. Classification (NCBI taxonomy): domain Eukaryota; kingdom Metazoa; phylum Annelida; class Polychaeta; order Sabellida; family Siboglinidae; genus Paraescarpia; species Paraescarpia echinospica. Next base: position 36,739,834 of record CM034532.1, on the reverse strand, counting down.
TTGATAGAGTTCATAAAGGTCCCTACTCAAATTTCTTTCTTTCTCTCATCTCATTTTACATAAAATGTCTGAAATCTAAACATATGTGAACCAACCCTACAAGCCTGACACGTGCACACTTACAATCCCATACTTGCAAAACATACATTTTGACACAACCAAACTCTTATAATACATTTATACAGTAAATATTGTTTTAATATTATATGCAATGTGACTGATAAGTTAGTTTTATAACTGCTGGATGGGTGCAGAATATATTGTATGCTTTTACAGAAATACTGTTGTAAGTTATGAAATCATAATTGAAATAGTACATTCCAGAAAATGTTTAACTGCGACTGACCTTGTGCTGCCACGTACGTTCGGTCCTTGTAGCCCTGAAAACATATTAATATAAATAAAAAGAAAATACCAATTAATTGTATCTGCAATTGTCATCAATGTCATTACCATAGTGGTACCCTCAGGAGGAGAGTGATTCATCAATCAATTCTCTCAAGAAGGAGAAATATCTTCTAGAATGGCATAGCATATCAATAATATATATGTAAATAACTCTAAATAACTAACTTGTGGACTGACATCAACATTACAATGAGTAGATCAGTGGACTTGTGGACTGACATCAACATAACAATGAGTAGATCAGTGGACTTGTGGACTGACATCAACATAACAATGAGTAGATCAGTGGACTTGTGGACTGACATCAACATTACAATGAGTAGATCAGTGGACTTGTGGACTGACATCAACATTACAATGAGTAGACTGAGGTGGACTTGTGTGTAGATTAACTTCAGTAATTTGTTAGTGTACCAATAACTGACTGTTGTAATATTTTACTTTGAGTTATAATAATACTGTCATAGATGCAGTCAACAAATGTGATCCCACTGTGTCTTTGAAAGGGAGTCAGTCAGTTCCTCTACCCGGAATTGGTGGGCATAGTAATTTGTAACAGAAAGTCTGCTATGTTGAACGTGGGAAAATGGAAAATCATTGAATATCAAAGGTTATTGCGGTTAACTCAGCCCAACTTGACAGTATTTCCAATAAAGCTTGTTTTGAAACTGGATGTTTTGTTTACCATTTGATCATGCTGCGGGGTCAAAACTTTCAAATTGCAAACATTGTTACAGGCTAAATAAAGTAACTGCACATTCTGGCAGATAGTAAACCTTCAACCTATTTATTACATTCTTAAGAACATTATCAGGGGTAGAACTTCAGCATTTATTTTACTGGACAGCAGGACTAGTAAAGACTCCGCACTGTAATATTGAGGTCAGTTCACAAGTCCACCACAGTCTATCCACTGTAATGTTGAGGTCAGTCCACAATAGTCTACTCACTGTAATGTTGATGTCAGTCGACAAGTCCATCTGTCTACTCACTGTAATGTTGATGTCAGTCCACAAGTCTATCACAGTCTCTGCACTATAATGTTGAGGTCAGTTCACAAGTCCACCACTGTCTATCCACTGTAATGTTGAGGTCAGTCCACAAGTCCATCTGTCTACTCCCTGTAATGTTGAGGTCAGTCTACAAGTCCACCACAGTTTACTCAATGTAATGTTGATGTCAGTCCACCACAGTCTACTAACTGTAATGTTGATGTCAGTCCACAAGTCCATCTGTCTACTCCCTGTAATGTTGAGGTCAGTCTACAAGTCCACCACAGTTTACTCACTGTAATGTTGATGTCAGACCACAATTCCACCAGTCTACTCACTGTAATGTTGAGTTCAGTCTACAAGTTCACTGGTCTACTCACTGTAATGTTGAGGTCCGTTTATACGTCCACCACAGTCTACTCACTGCAATGTTGTGGTCAGTCTACAAGTCCACTGGTCTACTCACTGTAATGTTGAGGTCTGTCTACACGTCCACCACAGTCTACTCATTGTAGGGACACCGATTGTTAGGGATTGCAAAAATTGGGTTTTTAAATGGAATTCAGGTTTTGAAACGGAACTGACCATTTTGAACGGAAATTCTGCGAACGCGCAAAATGGATGGAATTCTGCGTAATCGACATTTTGGCATGGGATTTGCGTTTTTGAACGGAAACTCCGTAAACGCTGAAAGAGTAGAATTACCAACACCGTAAATGATACCGACTTTACTAGCGATATTTGTTAATAAACATGATTACTATGCAATGGTATACATTTGTTTTGGTGGATTTGACGCAGGAATTTAAAAACGCACAACTGCAACAAGACAAATTGTTGCGAAGTATCATGGTGCCCCTGCTACCTCGTGTAAACCGACTTAAACAGGAACGCTAAAGGTGCTAACATAAACTGTTTAGTGATTGTTGTCTAGTTGTCTGCTAAGCGCATTGAAGACATGTTGTTAATTAACTATACTTGTCACATCATTAGAACACGCATAAGTGTACAGATTCCAGTTTCGAAAACAAAAATTGAAGGAATAACAGCCTAGGTTACGCTGGTTCAAAGTGATATAGACTGTGTTTCATAGTTCTAACAAATTCTGTTGGATGGCGACATATATGACGCTAGCTAAGATGGTTGAAATTTTTTTTTATTGAAACAGCATCAGTGATTTGAACATTCATATTTGTTAATATGATTGCTTGTAACATTTACATTTGTTAATTTATATATTAAAGGAAAACAAAAGGCAACGTTATGGTGTTTAGCACCTAAAAGAGTTAGCACAAACTAACCATTTGCATCTACAATAAAAAATTTCAGTTCAGTGGTTTACTCGGAGTGTAGTCTTAAAGTGGAAGATTCTAACGAAATCTGCGATAACATGTAGACTGCCATCTTACTGATGACGCGTTCATTTGGCCGAAAGCAACCAATAAACGAGCAGTATTAATTTTGTCGTGTACGACACACTGTCTTGTGTAGTTGGCGTAGTTGGTTCATGTTCATGGAACGCGGTTCGTTATATTAGTATAAGTTGAGCTTACAGTGAAAACGTGACTTGCAATATGTCACACTGCTCTACATACGGTTGTAACAATAGTACAGCGAAGGATAATGAGCTGTCTTTTTTGTTTCCCTTTGAAACAACCAGAAGTGAAATAGTGGATTCACAACTGTGGACGGGCTGGTTGGAAGCCTTCAAAATACAACGCACTATGTTCAGATCATTTTGAAGAAACGTGCTTCGAAGGAAATCCATATCGCCAGTTAATGACACAAGGTCTGACAAAACGTCGCCGAAGTCGATGTTTGAAGCCAGGTGCAGTGCCTACGATATTTAGTCATGGACCTCAGTCGTCGAAGCGACGCATATTTTCGGTCAAACTCGCCGCCGCCGAGAAATCGATCGCAAGGTTAGTACCGAGTTACTTGGTATCCAATTAAAATCTATTGACATTTGAAATGCAAGATATGCTGGAGGCAAGCCAGAACAGTACCAGAATGTACTATATTGCACCACAGAGTTTAGACTTTAGTCTTTAGAAGATAGCCGAATAGCAAAAGTTAATGGCAATCAAGTCACGTGAGCGATATTACAGTAACGGATTAACATGGGCTGGAATGATTGTCGTTTATAATAACATTGCAAAACTTACTGTATTTTGTGTTAAATGAACAAAAATACGTTCTGCATTAAATAATATTGCATTAGACATTGTCATATATCGAAATGTTTGGCCTATTATTTATGTCATATAATAGGACTTCGTATATCATTATGTGTGACTACTGTTTATGTGACGAAGAATATAATTATATACTCTATTGTAAAACGTTTAAAATGGCTTCATTTGTATTTAGTAAAATTACATAATGTTACACTCAATTTTAGTTAAGGGGATACAACCCAGGTGAGTGTTGTTTTTTTTAGAAAAAAATACTAAAATGTTTTTTATGCCAGATTATGATAGCTTATTATGTTTATTGTGAATAGATATCATTTTACAATTACATACCTTTAAACCACTCTTATCCTTGGAATAAGGGTGTCAATATCAAGTAATTTTGTATCCATTATGCCACATTTGATGGCCAATTTCTTAAAAAAATAAAAATTCTGCATTTGGAAGGATATCTCTGGGAGTAATTATGTGATCCAAATATAGTTATCAATGAGCTCACCAGATACACCATGTTTGTATTATAAAAATACTGGCATCACTCAATAATCATATATTGTTGAAATATCTTTAATAATATACCATGTGCACACATCTTCACTAACTTGTTTTTTTGCACACTAACAGCAAAAACAGGTAATAGCTGTTGTGAAAATATCTTGAATTTGGATCAAAAATATAAATAAATAATTGTAATTTGCATTTCAACTCGATCACCAACATGATGTGACACATGGGGAAAGGCATCAACCGCAAGTTTACTGCGAAAGTCCAAGGCAAGGGATGCGAGGACCTCCTTTATTGGATACAGAATGTACCAAACCATCTGTGGTGGTGTTGTGCAACATGCAACGGTGACGCACAGTTGCTGGAGTAAGTACCAAACTTGATATGTATTCATTTTATACCTGAGGCATGACCAAAGCAACAAGTAACCTTTAGATTTGCAATCAGTAGATGATGAGTAGGGACCACGACCCAAGTAGTGTAAGGTGAATTCCAGTCACCGACTTGAATCCCAAATACACTAAATTAGCTCCTATGCATAACTAACATTATAATGTTTTTCGAAATTACTGCATTTCATAGGCATCCAACTCGGTTTTTGTTCAGGATGGCTACTCAAAAGTACCAGCCAGCATGACTAGTACCTTATCAGTAAATGTGTTTATTCAGACATCCAAAACTGATAATGTAAATGCTGTTTACATGTTATGTGTTAATATGTGGACCACCGACTTATGGATGGGACCAAAAATGTTACATAGTCAAAGTTCCTGATGACCAACTTTTCAGTAGTTTAGTTACTCAGATGTGAGGGGGCGAATACTCCACAGATGGATAGTGCCCATTCTGTATCACCAGAATGTAATAAATTACATCTCCGTGTAATAATTACATTCCAGAATGCAATTGTCTGTAATGAAATAAATAAGGGCACTTGTCATTATCAGCAATTTTATTAAAGAAATATAAAATCAAAACATGATATCAAAATACAGTGACTGTATATACAGTAGATACAGAAATTAAGAACAAAAAACAAGTTATAATAAATTATGTGAAGGAATGTGATGATGGAATACCTTATTTGTAAGGATCAGTATCGGTTTACTAATGTACCAGTATGATTACCATGATTGGCCATTGTATTGTTACTAAAAACAACCAACACTTTACACAGGAAAATCACTTTAAAGTTCACTGAATGCTAAGGTAAATAACAGCAGCTTACTAACAATATACAGACTGGTGTGTTACACCAGTTGTTTGCAGACATTTTATTAGAATACTGCATGCACTATTCTTCACTGTAGGAATGAAAGCTAGATTGATGCTGTCTGCTCTGGTGTGGAACTACCGACCACGTCCCAGCCCAGACAAACCTGTTGAGACTGGTGTCATGTGGTCCAAAAGACGCAAGCAATGGGTGCTGCATAACAGACCACAGCAGGTGAACCCACGTACCCACCTACAAATGCTCACGGATTGAGTGACAGATGTGTTTATAAAGAAATATCGCACTGCATGCGATCACAGTCACTGGGGCAGATGTCCCAGAGAGGGAGGATCTGCTGGCAGCAAGAGTCAGTCAATTTGTAAAGAAACAGTAAATACTGCCACCACCAACCTACACCTTCATAGGTCACATGTACATTGTCTAGTTTAGTTTTCAAGTCCAGCGTGGTATCCCTCGTGTTGTCCCCCATCGGGGGCAGGGAACCTTGATCTTATTCCATGGCTGGCGCATGCTGGTAGAACTCTCTGTACCTTCGTCCCAGCTTGCCATGGATCCACCAGGTAAACTGTCTGTATGTAAGGCTCAAATAAACATCTGACATTGTAAATAAATGACATATAAAAATCGGTTCTATAACGACACCATTCCTTTATATAAATTGTTTATCATTAAACATGTGTTCATCTGGAATAAGGCAAATATTGATAATTTTGCACTACAGAACAAATTATGATGGTGCAACAAACATTGTATCTATACGTTATGATAATTTAAGTGGAACAATTATAATTTGTTCTGTAGTGAGAGAGTATCACTTTATTCATACAGTAGAATACAATAAAGTGTGAAACGATAACCCAAGTACATGTGTGAGTACAGTAAATAACTATGTATAGTAGTATATTGTAGCAGGCCAAGGTAAATAATGACTAACGGTTAAAGTAAGTCATATTGAAAATAAACACATTTATGTAGGATTACTTGCTGTTGAAGGGAATTTTATTTTGTAATTATTGTCATATTAGGGTGATGATCATCATATTTAAATTAGTCTTGGGTCAAACCAGTGTGGTTCGCCTTTACATTTAGAAAGGGTGAATGGCGTTAGCAGGGCTAGTTTAGACAAGCATACGATTTAATTAGTTGTTTTGTTGGTGGTTTTATTCCAAGAGATTTTAAGGAGGTTGTCTGTCTTAGATTTGTTGGGTTCAGATACATAGCCTCTGCAACCTATTTCAATGCATGTTAATTCTGATTTTATTCCGTTATTGTTTACATCATGGATTAGTGCGACATACTTGTTAGTTTTGAATACATGATCTTTCTTGATGTTAGGTTCAAATGGTAGTCAGTTCAATGATGTGAATTTGCTTAGCATGTGGATGGTAGATGACGTATGGTAAGTCCACTAAGTAATTTCCCTGGAAGATTGTTAATAATTTGGGCATCAGGCATGAGATTGCTGATAAAATTATCTATATATATTTGTATTGCTAGTGCTAGTATAATGTTGTATTGTGTCCATTATTAATACATTTCAATAAATATTTAACAACACATTTCACTGGTCTTGTAACAATGCATGCACATATATACATACTTGTTTGTTGGATGGCATAATTCCCATTCTGCAGCATCACCTGCTCCAAACAAAAATTTATAAATCCCCTGCTGTTTGTAATGCACAGCAGTCCACCTGTAACAAAGAATTAAGCTTTTAAATAATAGTTTTACATGAATGGTAAGCAAACATGGATTATTATTCTGAAAAAAATCACAAAGAATGCATCACGATCCTCTAACTGTATTCATCCCAGTATTATACCTGAGTCCATAGAAATATCATGCAGATTAAGGAAGGCCGTTTTGAAATGTGTCAATATTTGCACAAAACGGTGGCCATTTTCTTTGTCACCAAAACAAATGGGGGCTCCGGCTGAAAAATGTTCAAGGTATATTTTATTTATAAGAGCTAATGTAAACTTTGGGCAGAAAAATTGCAGTATGCATAAAGATAAAAAAATAATCTATCTACCTGCCATGTGTTTAAAAAGTAGTACTGCCACATATTGTTCATACTCTATCATAGCTCTGCCCTGTACAATTTTGGTTCACATGAATCATGGAACCATTCAACTACATTTCTTTTAAAAAGTGAAGGTACAGCCATGGGTGGTTTTCAAAAATGGACATGTCAAAGTTCAAACACTGAGTCCAGTGGCACTGAGAGTGAGATCTAACTAAGTTAAACGTCAACCAATCCCAAATGTAAGACAAGTGACTTGTCCCGGCCCGAGCGATCATCTCTCGCTGTTCATACGCAGCCCGGAACTTAGACTCATCGGTTATTTAAACAATAAACTAAACAGATTAATAATTACCTTCACCAACAGGTTTGCTGTCGAGTAGCAACCGCCTCCTGGCAGCAGACATATTCAGTTCTTGTTCCTGAACAAGGAGATGGCTGCAGCATTTTCCACACCGACACCAGTCAATTTCATCTCGGCATGGTATGCGCCTCGACATGTCTACTGCCCGTGGGCCTTCCTGTTTGTGCCCACCGGCACCCGCTTCTGCCCTATCTTCCAATACAGGCCCTTGTTTTTGTGATTCAAACTGGTAACCAGCTGCTTCGAAATCGATTTGGTTTTTGTTGTCTTCCGAAGAATTGGAAAGCCATCTTATTTACACAGTCACAGCGCATGCGCACATAGTTTAATTGGTAAACTTACCATTGCGCCACCTAACGGAGTTGGGAACAAATAGTACGCAGAAACTTTACTGAAGTGAGTTCCGACAGTGTGAGGTCACTTTCTTCTAACAATGGCGTAGTCCATAGAAATTCGGTAGTTGTGTGTTCAAAAATGTTTTCCTGGTAAACCGCTGACGTTAAAAATTTGATTGTAGTTGGAAATTGTTAGTTTGTATTAACTCTTTTAGATGCTTAACACCAAAACGTTGCCTTTTATTTTCCTTTAAGCACTGCTGCATTAGAAATAACCAGTCATTTTTATGTTATTGTGTGACAGGAATTATTTTATTATCTAAATTGTTTATGTATGGTTGTTACTTGTTACTGTGTTGCAAATATTGCACAAATGTTGTTAGAAAAGTTAACCACACAGTAAAACAGTATATTTTAGATTCAGTAATCCTAACATTGTGATATTTGAGATGTTTCACAGTATGTAGAATTTTTCAAAGATAATTTTGAAATAAAATATTTATTTTCTAAACAGAAATGGGCTTCTTTAGGCAGTATGTTATTTTTAAATGGAAAATGTGTCATTTGACATAGAAAATGGCATCATTTGAAATGGAATTTTTTTTTTTCTGATACGGAAAATTTGTTGTTTGAAATGGAATTTTCCTTTTTCTGAAATGGAAAATATATTGTTTTAAACAAAATTTTCCTTTTTCTGAAATGGAATTTTCCTTTTTTGAAACGGAAAATCAGTGTCCCTATCACTGTAATTTTGAGGTCAGTCTACAAGTCCACCATAGTCTACTCACTTTAATGTTGAGGTCAGTCTACAAGTCCACAACAGTCTACTCACTGTAATGTTGATGTCAGTCTACAAGTCAACTACAGTGTACTCACTGTAATGTTGAGGTCAGTCTACAAGTCCACCACAGTCTACTCACTGTAATGTTAAGGTCAGTCTACAAGTCCACCACAGTCTACTCACTGTAATGTGGAGGTCAGTGTAAAGTCCACTGGTCTACTCCCTATAATGGTGATGTTAGTATACAAGTCCATTGGTCTACTCCCTGTAATGGTGAGGTCAGTATACAAGTCCACTGGTCTACTCCCTGTAATGGTGATGTCAGTCTACAAATCCACCACAGTCTACTCACTGTAATGTTGAGGTCTGTCTACAATTCCACCAGTTTACTCACTGTAATGTTGATGTCAGTCTACAAGTCAACTACAGTGTACTCACTGTAATGTTGAGGTCAGTCTACAAGTCCACCACAGTCTACTCACTGTAATGTTGAGGTCAGTGTACGAGTCCACTGGTCTACTCCCTGTAATGGTGATGTTAGTATACAAGTCCACTGGTCTACTCCCTGTAATGGTGAGGTCAGTATACAAGTCCACTGGTCTACTCCCTGTAATGGTGATGTCAGTCTACAAATCCACCAGTCTACTCACTGTAATGTTGAGGTCTGTCTACAACTCCACCAGTTTACTCACTGTAATGTTGATGTCAGTCTAGAAGTCCACCACAGTCTACGCACTGTAATGTTGAGGTCAGTATACAAGTCCACTGGTCTACTCCCTGTAATGGTGTTGTCAGTCTACAAGTCCACCACAGTCTACTCCCTGTAATGTTGATGTCAGTCTAGAAGTCCACTACAGACTACTCACTGTAATGTTGAGGTCAGTCTAGAAGTCCACTACAGACTACTCACTGTAATGTTGAGGTCAGTCTACAAGTCCACCACAGTCTACTCCCTGTAATGTTGATGTCAGTCTACAAGTCCACCACAGTCTACTCACTGTAATGTAGCTTGCGTTGATGTAGTCTGATGGATCATCACCATTGTCCAGCAGTACCCGGTTGTGGTCATCTAACATAAAAAAGACACATTTTAATGGCACATCCTATATTTAGACATACACAGTATTTTGAGAAAAACAAAATCAGAGAATCTATCCATTTTAATTACTCCATGCGAAGACGTTTGATTAGTCGAAACACCTGACTAGTTTAACCAATGAAAATGTTTATCTATCCCAGTAAAACAAATGGAATTAAACATTCACAACTGATTGGTGAACAGCTTAGAAACTAGAAAACACTTAGAAAACATGTACAATGTTACTATCAATTGTTCAAAGTTATGTCTTCTTTGTAAAACGTTTGGTAAGAATACTTCAAGACACTGTCCCCAGAAATTGACAGAAAAGGTGTGCTCAAAATGATCAACAACATTGTCAACTACTTATGTAAACCTATTATGTCTAACTTTTGTTGCAGTGTGTATGGTGTACATGGAGGAATGTTTACAGTGATACAATTGAAGGGTTTCAGATCAAAACACAATAAATGCCATTTTTGAAATTTTGCCCAAACCAGGACTAAACATTTGTTTAAACTCATGTTGAGGATATTTTCTGATTGATAGAAAAACGCAATAAATCCCCATGAAACAACATGCACAAAAGAGCATTTGTTTTCAAAATGCGATAATCGCCATCAATCTTTTTGATCAAAACGCGATATATCCATGTTCAGCCAACCAGCACCGCCATGCCGCACATGCACATACGCAGAGTAATGGCGCACGCTGTGTGAATATACAGCGTTTTGATAATAAAATAATTTAAAATCATGTTTTGCGTAACAATTGTGCAATAAATATTTCTGAGTTTGCCACCATTCGCTATGATTTGGGATTCTAAATATATGTCAAGTTAATTTACAAGGTGTTATTTAAACTTTGTGGATGAAGCAAGTGACTTTTTCTTCAAAACGAAGAAAATGGATATATCGCATTTTGCCCTGAAACACATAAATTATAATTTCTTGTGTAATAATTAAGTTCCAAAGTAACCTACATGTCCAGAGGTTTCTGTACCGGTTCTTGGACCTGCTTGTTGGATGTTTTGACACATTCATGCTGGAAGTCTCATTGGGAACTTTCTGTAAGAATAACAAATATGTCTTTACAATCAAACATTAACTAAAATGGCAGAATATTATAAGCTATCATTGCCTTTGTATCTGGTCAATTTTTAAATTCTGGTTATTTTGTATATAATCTGGTCACTTCAAATTTTACACAAACAATATATAAAATACTTGCAACTTGGCAAGTACTTCACATGCTCACTCAGAGCACTATCTTTTTAGTACTTTAAATCTCACATACAAGTTACAAATCCCATTCCAAAACAAAAACTCACTCTAAACTCGGACGCAAAGCCATCATGAATCTGATCCCTCTCCATTATGTAAGCCTGCAGTGCTGCCACCTGCACTACAGTGCTGCCATCTGTCTGATTCTGGTAGCTTCTCTTGCACGTCATCCCACGGTTTAGTAGTGGCGGAGCAGTTGTTGGTTTGCCTGCCTTGGCAGCTATAGAGGGTTCAAACTGGGCTGTAGCTTCTTCCTTGCTGTCATGTCTGGAGTTCATTATTTCTGGGAGGCAGAAATAAACATTTGCCTTAGAATGAGGCTGACTGTTCCATTATCAGCCAAGATGGTGATTACTGACTGGAGGTTCGCTGAATTGTCTTGAATGTCAACAGCAACAGTGCCAACAAAATGTTACGGTTTGCAGTTGAATCATCCAGCATCCATTGTTATTGTCAATAATTATGTTTACAATTTGAACATTTTGCGGGGGTAACTTTCAAATTATTTTGCTTTAAGCTCTACATGAGACCAGGATAATATGGTCACTACCATGGAAATGTGAATGAATTAAATATCAGCATTAGCTAAGGAACTGTGTAGGCTTGATAAGGGAAAGTAGTTATTATCACAGAGGATCATAAGTAACTGGAACAAATCATGTAATGATTGCAATAATGTTAATGTTTTGAGTCATGCATTCCCAACAACAGCCTTAACCATGGCAACAGCATTAATATACTAATATTGCATTCCAAATAAGTGTACAGGTCGGAATTTTAATAAGAGTATAGGTCGGAATAACATAGTATAAGGCGGAAATTTCTTGAAATTATAATAAGAGTACAGGGCGGAATAAGAGTACAGGGCGGAAATTTCTGGGAATTATAATAAAAGTACAGTTTGGAATACTTGTATAAGCCAGTAATTAGGCAGAATTAAGTTGCAATGAATAACAAATAACAAGCACTCAGCATATGGCCCATAGGCTTCATAATGTTCAAGATACACAGGTTTTGTCATATAATATATATAATCTATATGTATATATATATAAGTTATAACAATTCAACCTACATCAGATGCAGTCTAACCCACCACCACGGTAATGTTTTAACACAATTTTAATTGGATTCAAACACAACCTAATTACAACCACCTCACGATACGACTTCTTGTATGTCATCTCGCCGATGTCTTTTTTGTCATTAATTAATTTTGTTGTAGCTTCCTGATATACTGACTTTGATCAAACATAATGCAAGCCATTGACTTCAAATAATTTTGCTGTGCATTTCCGCAACCATATATGGGTGCATCTCCCGTTTCATTTGTACACTGCATGTATGTCTCCAGTATTGTTTTAGTCGCCAAACTAATTGGTTTCCGAAGATTTTGGCATAAAAGAAGGTATAATATAATTATATATTTTATTTGGACTAAGGTGCTATATTCAAAACCACAGGCAAATCAAGTGAGGGTAGTCTGGGGGACACAAAAACTTCCACTGGCGGCAGAATGAAATTGTGTAGAACATTTTTCACCGCCGCGCCGCCATAATTTCAGCTTCTCCAATGTCTCGGCTTGATTGGTGACGTCGGAAGTTAGGGCCTGTAGAATTTTTTTTAGTGTGCATATATTGCTGTATTGAAGTTGTGCCGCGGTGCTGCTTTAATAGAGAATGCCTTGTGTTTGGCAAACCCTACATGACAACAGCGGTGTGATGAACACAAATTAAAATGACAGTTCTCATTCATAGACGGGTCGGTGCATATACATTTCCACACGACTTCAGCAATTTCAAAGTCAAGATTTCTTCAGCGGCATATTGAGTCCACATACGTAACAATTTGCCTTACAGCTGCCTGTAATGATTCCTCTGGTGCCGCACGAGTTTCTTTGCAGAAAAAATTCTTGACAAAATCGGTACCAGTTGCGCTTTTGCAAACAGCAGTGGCACCAACCTGTAGAACGGCAGGGCTGTACCGCGGGCGTGTTGGTTGATATGGTGGTGCCAACCTGTAGAAATGGCAGGGCTGTACTGCGGGCATGTTGGTTGATACGGTGGTGCCAACCTTCCACATCATTGTTCATTGCAGAACTGTAGTGGTTTCTAGCTGTCTCCTACAATCCGCTGAACATCCGTTTAATTTGTGTTTTAATACATATTCACGTCATCTACTAAGTTCAAGCTCAGCCAAGTATCATTACATTTATAAAAGTGTTCAATATGCCACTAATTATTCTCCTCCATTATTCATTAAAGGCCATATTTTATACCGATTGGAAACTGTTTAGAGCTGTAAGGCCTGTTACGTACCATTATCTAATTAATATTCCGATAAAAATTCAACCGATATATTCATATTTAAGATTCTCATGACATTATCCATATCATACAATATTTAGACATTTTAGAAATTTGAATATCCAAAATGACACTTTTCTAGACAATTACCCATATATATCTCCATAAATTACATTTGCATGCATTCATTTCTTTTCAGCTTAAAAATGGTAACTTTGTGTATATCGGATTTATAAGGAAACAATATTGGCAAAATAGAAATATATCACATGCTATGTCAACATGTAGCCTAGCTGTAGGCACTCAATACAAAAACAATAAGTTATCACATAAAATTACAGTAAATAATATAAAATGAATGTTTTTTCAAAGGTGCACTGTCTGAGGCTTTTTTACAAGGGCTTTTTATCATGGCATGGGGGGGCCTATTTTCGTACCTCGCATTTTTCAATGGTTTCAATGGTTTTATAGGCAATGATAGTCGCTAGTCTCCCGCCGCATTATTATTACAATAGACCGGTAATCTTGCATGGTACAAGAATACTGAGTTGTACCATACGTTATAGTAACTTATACGTAACATGGCCTAGGCTATGTTAAAATATCATATTCGTACTTACCATGTAATGTATTATATATATCAATATGGCGGCCACCTTTTTTTCCCCCAGTTTCCGGCCCTTTATATTGGTCGGCCAACTGACAAAAAAATGTAAAAAAACGTTTCACCCATGTGTGTCGAAATCGTCTGCGGTTGCATCGTCAACATTGACATTGTCGACAGTGACATTGATTGAATGATATAATTATCACTCAGTTCAACTTAAATCCACGCAGTTTCGCCTATTCCCATCAATCAATAAATCAAAAAGTGCAAACGTCTTCATAATCAATTGTTGCTTAACACGGACGAAAATATGCAAAATGCAGGTTTGAACTTTGATAACGTGGATTTAAACGTACGTTAGCACGTTTATGTACCATCTCGTTTAGGTAAGTATCGTCTTTGTTTTCGCCCACCTACGTGAAATCGGTGAACTCGGCGAGAAGTGAATTTGAGGCAACCTAAAAGGCGGTGTGACGCTTACATTTATCCGGCGTTAAATAATATCCGGGTGACGTTTCTGCGCGTGCGCGAGCCATTTGTTGTCATTAGTTGCCATTGGGTACGCTTACGCTTCCCACCCCGCGGCACCCCCGTTAAATAATATCCGAGTGGTGTTTCTGCGCATGCGCGAGTCAGTCATTTCCGTTTACCGCTTAAACTGGCAGTATGGGTTGTGTTAAAACGAACGCAGAAATGTTTTACGAGCAGCTCATGCACTACATTAACAATGGCGTACACCATCCAGCGGTTGCAAACAATGACAGCAGGAAGAGAAGGATACGCTATGCGGCATCGAAGTATGTCACAAAAGGTGCGTTACAAAGGCAATTTAAAGTGTATCTAAGGCTAAGCTAAATCGAAGTCAAGTCCAGATCAGATGACAGCTTAAAATTAATAACTAAGCTTACATTATCTAAGGTCATCATCAAACGTTCTACACCGTTATCGGTTATGGCGTTAATATTGAATGATGTTGTCATTTGCAACGTAAAATATTCTATTGGGTAGCATTAGTTTGTTTAAGATCTTATGCCTACATTCTCTCAACAGATTAGTCATTAGCCATGCCAGGATGTCAATGTAATAGTATTGATAGGCTTAACATTGGATAGTGCATGCAGCATAATCATGTTTTCTGCAAGTCTTAATTTACTTTTGTAACAACATGTATATATACATATATATAAACCTACCACATCATATGCACTATTTTTTAGTCGCAAATCTTCTGTCCATGCAGTATCCATCTGTGAAAGAGCCAACTGGTGCTTAAAGGTAAGTTCCAATAATATAGCTGAGTGTGTTCTTGGATATCCTAACAGCAAAAAAGTTTTTAAGGGAAACATTACACATTCTGCACAAAAGCTGTTCATTCGTTTCAACCATTCAGCATGCATTGAGAGAAGCTGCACAGCACGATGTTTCGTATAATATTGCACACTTATGTTAATGAATGTATTTTTTATGATTGTAGGGCAACTGGACTAACTGGGAACATGCAGTCAGAAGATGGATGTGACATCACTTATAATGACTATTCAGTTCAAACCTCAAGACACACATTACTTAAGTGCACTGATAAACAGTTATATTTTTGTATTATTTAATTTTACTTACGAATGAAGTTTGGAAATTTTAGTGATGTCAATAAGAAAAATATAATTGTCACTGGCGATGCTCATAGTACTTCAGCCAATGACAGACCTGTTCACTGCAACTCCAACACAGTCTCCAGGAAGCATTCAGCAACACTCACTGCAATTAGGTATTACAGTTTGAAAGCTTGTCATGTATGTAGATTCACTGGTGCCTATAGTTATGTACTCATTTATGTAGCTGTGTATATAAGTGTGCATTGTGAATAAAATATATTGTGAATAAAACCTGTGTGAATTTGGTTTCATGTACTAGTCTTGTCTTACCATGCTCTTATGATGTCTTGTTCAGTTGAAGCAAGTGCATAAGTCTGTGTTACCAATTTTAGAAATAGGCAATATCTTCCATAGTATATCTTGATCAAACAGCTGACTTTTGTCCACACTCATCATATAGATAGTTATAATTTCTTTGTATACTTCAACAATCGAATGCAATATATCAGTGTTTTGTGGCTGGTTCAAATCCAGCTGGTATGTCACTAGATGCACAATATACTCCTGGTTTATGGACATCTCACTGAGTATTGCAATCGTCTGTTGTTGAGTTCTTCCCATATCTATGAAAGGGTTACCTTTATTGTGGTGGGATTTTGTCTATATAACTACTAGCATTCTGTGAAGGATAAGTATTTCATCAATTTGTTTGGTAAATAGTACTGCATTGAAACACCTTACTGGTGATTTAGTGATTAATTATTCTGCACACGAGCCAAACATACGTGTCTAGGTGATGTCCCATCAATGTTGTGATGTCAGAAATGTATACTTTATAATCTCATCTTTCAATTTCCAGTTTATTTTCATTAACAAATAAAACCCAAATATTATAAAATACTAACTGTATAGTTGTTATTAGTATTTCTTTTTAACACAGCCCAATTTAAACAATTTTTCTCACTGAAACTTAAAATTATGGGGTGCTATTTTATTGGAATCCAGAAATGTAAAAAATTCCATTTCACAATGTTGGAACTTAATACCCACTTTGCTGCGGCAGATCACATGTCCATAAAGTCCTCAACTGCAATAGCTTGACCACTTGGTGCTAGCATGATTGGTTACCTGTTTATAATAAGCTATATTACAACAGCTTATACTTGTGTATGTCATTATTAATTTGTATACTGTAGGTCATGACCTGTACTATAAAGGAAGAATGGGGTTACGTTTGGTTCTGAAGACCAGAGGTGAAATAGAGAATGCGCTGAGAGAGTGCCATGATGACCCAGGCAGTGGTGGTCACAGGGGCATGACCATCACACGCTTGAAGGTGGAGGAAACTTACCACTGGAAGTCAATGACAGCCGACGTGAAGGACTGGGTAAGTTGTCATTATGTGTACAATGTCAAAAAACAATTCTTCACAACCCAGCACGTCGGTAGGTTGATAATGCCTGTCACACATTAAATGGATGTCATTTGACTTAGTTTACCATGTTTGTATTCCCAGGTGAAATGGTGTTCTCGTTGCCAGCATTCGGAGAGAGTAAAAACAATAGCCGCCGAACTGCACCCCATCACATCAGAGGCACCCTGGGATGTGATTGGGGTTGATCTCATCGGTCCCTTCACTGAGACGGAAAGTGGCAATCGCCTCATTTGTACAATGACAGACCTGTTTACCAAGTTTGTCTTTGCTAGACCCATCAAGGTAATTTGTGTCACTTGTTTGGATAATCATGTTTATAATAATAATAAGATAACTTCTATTGCACCTAAGTCCTTGGAAACCAAGCTAAAAGGCGCATAAAAATAAAAGGATTGGGCAATCAAAAATTTCATAACCAGTATTCCAGTTGTCAACAGATGGGTCAAGGCGCTGTTTTGTTTCATCTGTTTAGATTTGTCTGTTATAATGCATACTTTGTAATGTCTTTTTTGTACTAACATTACTTCATGTCCACCAGTTCTTCTATCTGCTGTAAGTGAGAATGAATAATTCAATGAATATTTAAAGATATTAAAATGTCTATCTTAGCCTCAACTTTATCTGCTTGTCTTTATTCTTTCAGGCATTTGTCATATATCAACATATATATATATATATACATACATATATATATACATATAATATTATATATATAGTATATGAATACATATATTCATATTGACAGCATACGCACATTTATGCTATTTTTTGCCATGTTAAACACACCGCTGTTTTATGTAGACTGAATCTGCAGGTCTCTCTCATAACAGACTATCTGTCTAAGCTGCTTTTAGCATTGTATACATCACTGCATGGATACATCAGCATGTGTTTACATCTTCTTTTTTAAAGCCCCGATTCTTTAAGTATAATCAACTTAATCTCTCTGCTTTCAATATCTCCCCAATGTAATTCTGCTCTCAGACAAATAGACCACCACCACCACATGAACAAATAAGAGATATCTTGTATTTCTGCTTTTCTAGCTGAATGACCATGTCCTGAAATCGTATGGTGTGAAACACTCGGTAACATCATCGTATCATCCAGCAACAAATGGACAGGATGAAAGGACCAATCAATGCATTAAAAATGCAATGCGGAAATACATAAACGAGTGAGCTACATTTTAAGTGTACAAACGAGTAATGGGTCTAGTGATCTTAATGGGTGATTATCTTGAATATATGAACAGTGTGCTAAGTAGTACCATGTAGTTATACTACAGGCTAGTTACAGCATTCTGTTGTATGTGTTGCAGGCTACAGACAGACTGGGACAGACAAGTGGCACACATAGTGTACAACATCAACACATCTTTCCAGTACTCAATTAAGGTGTCCCCATATAAGGTGAGCTTTATGAATAATTGTAGTACTTCTTAATGATAATAATATAGTATAGTTTTATAATTATAGCACTGGTATCCACTTACCAGTACTACGTTAGCAGAGCAAATATTTAAAGATACTGGTAATTTTTTTGTAAATGTAATACTTAATGTCGTACTCTAAGGTTCTAGTAATTCTGAGCCATGGAGGACCGACCACATTCAAGTGTTAGTTACAAGTATAAAGCTCTTCAGTCATAAATTGAAATGGAAACAGCAGGATGTAACCATGAAACAATTACTATTGTTTACTTAAGTCAATTTACTATAGTTTATTATAGTAAATACTATAGTAAACTACAGTGTTTTTGCAGAATATTTTAACATGTTTTACCATAGTAACAACAATCGTTTACTATAGTAAATACTTCATTTTACTATGGTGGATATCACGTTTTACCATGGTTTACTATGGTGAATAATATTTCACTGTGGTTTATTATGGTGAAAGCACGGTAAAATGTAGCAGGGATTATATTATGAATTCAAGCAATAGGGTTTTTTATTCCCTTTAAGCTTCTGAGTTGTTAAAAATATAATTGTGAACATATCAAAAGCTAGGTTATATTAATAACCACAATATTGCACTGCAGAAACTACCAGTCATCCCACAGTTGGAGCATGTCTGGGGGAACCACAGCACATCAACAGCTCTGATGGCAATGGTGAATGGAGTGAAGCTCTCTGGGGTGGCCTTTGGCACCGTGAAGCCCAACAATGATGTGTTGGATGACGTACGTGATGATAATGCTAAGATATACTTATATGCATTTGTTAAGGCCAGACACCCCAAGTAAAATGGTGTTTTTTTGGACAAAAATACCCAAAATGTTTCTCTGCCAGATTATGATACCTTTGCAAGTATACTATCAATACTCTTCACTTTTATAACAATTACATACCTCTAACAGACTTATTTATGGATCAAGCATGTCAATCTCAAGTAATTAAATCAGTTATTCATTCTTTGATGACCATTTCCTCAAAAAGCATTTTCAATATTTTAAACAGTGTCTGCCCTTGCAAAAAACTATATATTTTGTATAGAATAATCTATAGGATTTTTGCACTTTCTTCACAATTTTCTATAGTTTTCTATAGAATTGTTTGCCAAGGGTGGCATTAAGCTGCAACAAACTTGAGTCAACAAACTGAACAAACTAGCCATTCACCCTGATGATGTGTGTATTTTCTCTGTGCATCACTTCGTATATGTTAGTACTGGAAAGAAATATTGGCAATATCTTACAAGGTTTTCATGTATGCTATTTAAATACATTATAGGTCATCAGAGCTTACATGCAGGTGCTTGTGGAGCCCCGAAGTGCAGCCGCCATTGACAGCCATGTAATGAATATGGTGGTGAAGGCACCAACTGCAGCGTCCATACCAAAGGTATCAGGAAACAACACAATTAATATATAACAATTGAAATCGTGTATGTCTTATATTGGTAAGACAGTCATGATTAAGTTTTGTTAAAGATAACATGTGAAAACTTCTGAAATGTTGTAACTATAAAGGGTTGTTGTTATTATTAAACTTACATTTCAAGGGGTATATGGTGGGAGTTACATCTGTATTTAATATCTTAAGAACACAAGTTCCTTGTTAAATATCACATTTTTAATAAAATATTTATCCTATATTTACAATATTGATGTCCAATTTATTCAGTTGGCATAAATGGCTTTATTTCATGGAACATCCTATGAAAAATAAAATTGAAATATATTTCCTTTGTTATTAACTGTACAATAATATTTTATTACTATGTTGTGTAATGAAGCAGTTTGACAAAATAAAGGCAATACTTTTGGAAAGATTAATTTTTGATGTGTTTATAAATTTCAATATAAGATAGTATTTGATATTCATTTGATGGGAAATTTGCTTAATATTGTAATAGTAGTTTTATAGATATGACTTAATTTGAATATAACTTTACTCGGGAAGCATGCCTCTAATATATTTATGACTCGTATGTAATCTAACTACAGGACATCTTCAAGGACAAAGATGTGGTCTTGGCGCCCATCAATTTAACTGGGAACCATTGGGAGTTGCTCGCGTTGTACCCCAGTGAGAGAAAGATAGTATACATTAATCCACTGGGGGAGAACATAGAGAGGGCCAAGCTCATCCTTGAGGCCTGGAACACCTTCATAAAGAGGTGTGAAGGTTCGCAAGAAATGTGGACACTGACTCTTCCTCCCCACACAAAGCAAAAAGATGGGCATAGTTGCAGAGTGCTGGTCATGGAAGTAAGTGGTCATATACACAAGGAAATGTGTGACTGAACAATTTGATCAAGAAATTATGAAAATACCTGTGGTCTATGTATACAATGCATGCTATATATGTCATGTACCAGATAATCTCATGTGTTTAATTGTAACACGTTTTCATAGAGTGAGACTAATGTAATTTTAAGTGAATAATATGTATTAATAATATTATTATTACTAACTTATGAATTTAATAATAATTGATCTCAATTGGCTGAATCAGTTCGCAGAACTACTCCTGGACAGAGCTCAACTAGTCCTGCACGAAGATACTGATGCACTCCGGCGCAAAATTGCCCAAAGACTTCTGGACAACACGGATCTAAGTAAGGTTATTTAGATTCAATAGCAGTTACACAAAAATCTTTTTTGCAGCTAATAGTTATTCATAGTCGGTGCATAGTAGTTGCATGCGTGTGTCCATATGCGTGCATGTGCTGGTAGCCTGGTAGGCATGCATATGTGTGTACTTTAAAGGTAATTCCTATATTTTGTATCATTCCATAACAGATGGTGTCACGATAAAAACATTATGCAATAAAGTGAAAGATAAACTCCTGTAGAACGGTTTCAAGGAGACTAAAAATGTTGCATTTATGATTGATAGGTGCTGCCAGTTACTGCTGCAGACACTGTGGCAGTCAAAGTAGACATCCGGCACATGCATCGGTAAATATATTATACAGTGTATGTTATAATTCAAACTTGATCTTACATTGTCAGATCCCTTGTTACAGCAGGAGTGAGAAAGTGACATTGTCAAAGAGAAATTGGACATAATCATAATTGAATATTTATACACTAAATTTCAAATACCGGTAGACCTACTCTATATCCAAAGTCTATTTAATTTCTCTAGTTCAGTTTTGTATTTATGTGTTTTACTTGTATTATTATTATATTTATTCCTTATAATTTCTAAAGACTATTGTCAACACTACTGAACACAGTTCTACTCTGGATTTCAGTGTCTAAATAAAGTTATTATTGTTACTATTATAAAGTAAATGTCTCTTCAGTAGTATTTACCATTTATTAAAATGCTACAATATATATAGTATTAATAAATACGATATTGCTATAACTTGGAAAACAACTGAACTAGATAAACAAACCTGCACATATAAAGTTATAAGATATAGCGTGCCTTATACAGTACATATAGACAATATATACTAAACATTGTCATGCAATATGGCTATAGTAGAATAACAGATGTATCTGTTGCAGATGAGATGTGACTGGTGCCACTGGCAGTACCACATCACATGTGCCCAGAATCACACCAAGCACCGAATATAGAATATAGTCAAAAGCAATTACAGTGGAACCTCATTATGAAGGTCACACTTGGGTCTGAGCAAAATTGACCTGGTTAGCGATGTGATCTTATTAGTAGGACTACTTTCTTATACTTTACTCTATGTAGAACTGTCGTAGAGTGACCTCAATTGCGAGGTGGCTGTATTACTGAGGTTACCGTAAAGCGAGGGTTGACTGTATGTATTATTTATAGGTGGACAACTTATGTCTGATACATCATAACAAATACACCAAGAATCATATTATATGTATGTGTTATGACAATTATGACATTTCTTGGAGTTGCATAGTCTGTAATGTCTTCCATTGCATACTCCAGGAGATACACTTGACTAATGTAAAAACAACAATAGTCAAGTAACATGAACAATCAATGAATGTTTGTATCATATGCATACAGTGTATATGCAGGTATATGCAGCAAACTACTTTTTTTAGTATTACATATGTAATACTATATATGTCATATTCTGCAGGTTTTTTTAAAATATATTTATTATACTAATTTGTAACTCTGATGAGCCTTCCTTCCTCATTTGGACAATTTCTCAACAACGTTTGAATTGAATATAATTGATGTATGGTCCAGCATATTACATTTTGTTTGCATAAACTGTTCATATTAAAGCAGACATTTGCGTAGTTGTCTACAAAAAAACTAGCCACAATTGTTGCTCTCCTCTTCTTTCCGTAGGCCACGGTGTGGCTGACCTTGATTTCTGGGTTTTCCTTTCTTTTCTGTTCCTCCCCTCACTGCCTTTTTACTGCTATCTCCAACGAACCGTCTCCACTCACCTCTGTCTTTCGCTTTCCTTCTCCACCCCTCTCCCAATCCTTCAAAGTCTCTCTTAAAGCAATCTTCCCAACGCAATCTTAGGCTTCCTTGCCTCCTTTCCCCGTCCACTTTCCGTGTATCCGCTTTCTTCGCTAGCTGTTCTCCCCCCATTCGTTCTATGTGTACCGCCCACTTCAGCTGACATCTCACCAAACTCTCTGTCACGTCAACCTCCAGGTATACAAAACTGTCTGTGTGTATCCATGTCTTTGTATTCCTGCCCAACCCACATCGCCTCCGTCTTCTCCAAACTGACTGTCAGACCCTGCTGAATATGGCCATCCATTTCATTAGCTGTTCGTAGAGGTCTGCTTCCCCATCTGTTGCCACTACCACTATACTAATAACATGTTTTTATATAGCCGTAAACGCCTTTCTAATGCCCACGTAATAACATTATCAGACATGTCAATGATTTGTGCAGTAATTAAATTTTAATTAAAACACCTAGTAAAGCAGGTAGTATTAGCATAAACGTAACTTACTTATATAATTTTATAATCTTTACGCACGCACGCGCGCCTGCACACACACACACACACACACACACACACACACATAATTTACAACAGTGTCTGTCGCCGACGACTGACATAATATCAGGACATTTTCATTCAGCCATTTCATATAAGTACGTAGGTCTGTATTCCTCAATATGCACCCCAAAAGTCACATTAAATACTGTTATTATTATTAGTACGCCATAGCATATATATATATATGCACAATTGCTTTATATATATATATAATTGTGACATAAATTATAAAATGTTTGATTCCCACAGACATAAACAATATCCTCTCCACGCACACGTCACGTGACTTACTCTTATACTTGGTTATAAATATGAAACAGGAAATTATTATTATGTACTCTAACTATATGGATCGTGTTTCGACAACAAACGAAACATATTTAAGTACTAAATCATATTTATCACCACCTGATCTACTGGTGCCAAATAGTATGCCTTACATATGCACATAAACATCACCCGGATAAAATGTATCGCCCGGATAAATGTAAACGCGACAGTCGTAGGTAGCGTTAAATATATTCCCCTAGATACGCGCACGCGCAGAATCGTCACCCGGATATTATTTAACGCCCGGATAAATGTAAGCGCGACAACGTAAACACATTTAGCCTTGACCTAGAGGCTAGACTCCTAGTCTAGATGACGTAGATAGGCAACATCGGTCATATACAATTACATCACTGATTATGAGTATTTATGCATCCACTGTTAAAACGTCTAGCTGAAATCGCCCTTGTAATGTATAACTAACTCACCTGATAGTGGGAGTGATATACTGATATCTAGACAAGAAGAGATCTAGCTATCATGCAGACTATATAAATCGAATGTGTGAAATAACAGTAGTATAGTAAACATGGTATTTACTATATTTTCTTTATTACTATACCACAACATCTACAACCACGGCAACTTACAGAACTTTACCTTGCTAATCACTCTACCACGTCTCGCCCCTCACAAGTCTCGTATCCAGCACACACTTCGGGGAAAGGGGTGTCACTGCCAGATAATCACTACATAGGCCCCCCCGCCTAGAGCAAACTAAAAGTGAAAGTAAGTTCTTATATAATGCAGTATCCAGTCCTCAGCACTGCTCAAAGCGCTTTACACTTTACTCCCTGGCAGACCTGTTCAATCGAATAGAATCTCGACTTCTCTGGCAAGCATTCACCCACAAAAAAAACGATCTTGCGCACGGTTCGACACTGCCGCATAGGATTCGAACCCGCGGTCTCTCAGTCGAGAGTCCGGACCTCTTACCGTTGCGATAGCTGCGCTCCTCAAGTACCTGTGGCGATATGTTTCATTGACCTCCTATGTTTGCTGAGGAAGTGGAAGCATTGTGCTTATCTGATACTAGCTGCGAATTAATTATAGGGAATATCCCAGGAATATACCCTCATGTTTTAGGACGAGATAACAGAGATGGTTGTCAATGTTGTCAAAACTTAGGAGAGAAGACGCAGACTGCCGTGACGGAGAGCGGGAACTGAGGAAGGAATTAGAAAGGAGTACCAGAGAGTTAGACAAGAGACGGTGGATACAAGAGGAAGAAAAGATTGGCGACGGAGTGAAGAAGGAGAGATGAAAGCGTATCTCGATACGAGAAAACCAAGGAGAAAGTTTCATCACGTTGAACACAAATACAAACACAGAAAAGGCCACTGAAAACATCGAAACCGAAAAGGGCTACAGGGTTTGTAAAGCCATGGCCGAAGAAGACAAAACAGCCCGCCCCAGTCACAATAAACCCATAAACACAAGTGCGTTCAATAATGTTCAATGTCATAGTTGGGCTGTCCTGAATAAAGATATTGTATTATTATTATTACAGCCAGTTCGACCAGTTTCGAGACCGTGCCGATAGTTTAACACAGTGCCTCTCAACCTTTCTGATTTCACGGCATACTTTCGATGTTGCTAGGTCTTGGCGGGACACCAGACCAAATATTACCACATCTACGTGGATATTCTAATTGTGAATAAACTTACATTGTTTTACAATTAAAATAATTTAAATATTCCGTTTATCTTAAACACTATTTCAAACAATGATATAAATTAATTTGAATTTATACTAGGAAAAATCATCTTTGCTATTCGCCAGAGATTATGAACGTTATCGTTATTAAAACAGTTCTCTCAAATATACCACTAACATTCGGAGCATAGTAAAATATGTATTTCTAATTGTTCCCATTAGCATTCTTCCACTCAAGTACAGGCCTCCCGTTGGAGTACTAGCGTACGTACTGTGTGCTTCGCAACAGAGGGAAGCAGAATTAAAAAAAACTTTAAAATCCAGTGTGAAAAAAATGTACAGAGCAGTATTATTTTTTGTTTGTTTATTTCTCTTCTATCGTAGTTTGATCATCTGGAGGCCCTGTCTGATCGAAGGATTCCAGACTGTCCAGAGTTACGAGTTCTGTAGGTAGGGCGCTCCATAGCCTGGTGGTGTCTGGGAAGTTGGTAGGTTTTGCTCCTCCAGCATGGCTGTCACATTGCTGTAGGAGTTGTAGTCACGCTTTATGAAGCGTGCTAATTCTCTTTGAATGGCTTCTAACCTGCTGGTGTCTTTATGAGTGTAAGGATCCCGTGCTGGAGAAACATATCTATACTCTAGGATGGGTCTGACTAACGTTGTATATATGCTTGTGTTCTGGTTTTCATCGGGCGTGCACTGGTGTTTCTTTGAAGGATCGAATGCTCTCGTTCGGTCGACTTTCTTTGCAATAGTATTCACATGTATGTTCCAATATAGCTGTGAATTGTAACGCCAAAGTATGTAGCTGAGTCTACTGTGTCCAGTGACTGTTTGTGGATTCTGTATGATGTAGCAATCTTGTTCGTAACTTGTATAACTTTACATTTTTCGGGATGGAAGTCCATGTGCCAGTCCCCTTCCCATTTCTGTAGATTGTCCAGGTCTTGTTGAAGTGCTGCACATTCATTGTTGTCGTTGATAACTCTGTACACAATGCTGTCATCGGCAAATTGTCTGGTGGTCCCTGACTGCACAACATCTGGTAAGTCAGTAAGCAAGGAACAGCAGTAGCAGAGGGCCAGTGACAGAACCTGTTGAACACCTGAAAGGACCGGAGTGACAGTGGTCGTCTCTCCATCTGTTACAACTTGAGAGCAAGGACAGAACCTTGCGGAACACCTGAAATGACCGGAGTGACAGTGAACGTCTCTCCATCTATTACAACTTGAGAGCAAGGACAGAACCTTGAGGAACACCTGAAAGGACCGGAGTGACAATGAACGTCTCTCTATCTATTACAACTTGAGAGCAAGGACAGAACCTTGCGGAACACATGAAAGTACCGGAGTGACAGTGGACGTCTCTCCGTCTATTACAACTTGAGAGCAAGGACAGAACCTTGCGGAACACATGAAAGGATCGGAGTGACAGTGGACGTCTGTCCATCTATTACAACTTGCTGCTGTCGGTCTAATTGGAAGTTGTATATCTATCTAATGCACTGTTGTCTGATGCCACAATAATCACGTTTATAGAGGAGGTGCTTGTGTGGAAGTTGAGGAGGATTACGTAAAGTTTTTTTTGGTGTGTTCTAGAGCTTTTGCCAGCTAGATCCTGGATTGTTGTTACAAGCTGGGTCTCAAATGATCTCCTTTTTAAATCCACATTGGCAGTCTGTAAGGATATTGAAGTTATCGAAGTGTGACATAATGCTGGACTGGACAATGTGTTCGAGAGTCTTACAACAGATGATGGTCAGTGATATTGGGTCGGTAGTTCGCTGGGTTGTTTCTATCTCCTTTCTTGAAGAGTGAGGTCATGAATGCGTATTTCTAGTCTGATAGAATTATGCCTTGATCTTGTGATGCTTGGTACAGGATGGTGAGGATGGGTGCAAGTTTTTTTCTGACAG
This sequence comes from Paraescarpia echinospica, assembly GCA_020002185.1. NCBI lineage: Eukaryota > Metazoa > Annelida > Polychaeta > Sabellida > Siboglinidae > Paraescarpia > Paraescarpia echinospica. The sequence goes on along the minus strand of CM034532.1, from coordinate 36,712,363 downwards.
TTCTGTAAGAATGTATGCTGGGATATTGTCTGGACCAATAGCTTTGTGTACATTCAGTCTGCTGAGGAGGGCGTGTACTCCATTCTTTGTGACAGTGATCTTATCCATGCTTTGGTACGGACTCGGGCCTTTGTTGGGAATATTTTCGTGCCCACAGTGGTTAAAAACTGATGAGAACTGGTTGTTTAATATCTCAGCCTTTATCTTGCTGTCGGTGCTGACAATACCATTTGTGTTCCGGAGAGGTGCCACACCATAGTTATCGCAGCTCCTGTGTTTGATGTATCCCCAAAATTTGTATGAATGTAGTTGTTGTGAGGTCTGCGGCATTCTCTTTGTACAGCTGTTTTCAGATGATAATTGACGACCCAAACTTCTAATCTGCACCCCTGAGAAACCTGCATCTGTCTTGGATAAAACGTTTAACGTTTGCATCTATTCTTAAAATAAGCTGATGACTCACCGTGTCTGTAAAGTGTACATAAACACGATGACACGTAGCATAGCTCGGGTCTGGCCTAGAAGACCGATCCTGTCAATTTCCCTTTTTAGTGAACTGCAGATCAGACTCAAATACAGAGCTGTGAACTGCCGAAGAAAGTCTTAAGAAGACAACTATTTTTACCATTGGCCATAACCGTATGCACCAACTTCGTCAATGCAGTGATTCATTTGTCTTTTCAAGTAACATGTTTTTTTATTCCTTTGACTTGTTTGTTTTGACGGATCGGGTGTGAAGCAGCGGGGTGGAACAATCGGTCGCGTAAGCGCAAGGCGGTCTGGTGGTTTTCGTAATTAGAGATTTTAATTGGATTGACGGTCTGTATTGCAGAAGGTCAGCCTAGTGCACCTTACACAACGAGTTGTTATGCGACAACGTGCGTCGGCTAAGATTAGACTGGGCGTGGCCATTTGACATTTGAAGCTCTGCGTTGGGAGTAGACAGCAGGAGTAGTGAGGTGCAGCTCGGCGAAGACAGCAGGGAGTTGGAGGTCTGCAGGGAAGCCACGGGGTTGGCTAGCAGTTCCATGGCCGAGGGGTAGCAGCATAGGTGGCTGCTACAGATAGGAACTCGGCACGGACATGGAGAGTTGTAGTGTCGCTGCAGAACAACATGTGGTCGTACAGCCAGAGTGTAGTTGAATAAACGTGTTCTTGCCACACTCCTGAGTGGAGAGTCTAGTAGACAGGTTTTTTTTCGGAATTGTCACGTTCTTTAATGATTTATCGCAACATATGGGTGTCACAGATCAGCGAGGTCTCCGTAACTAGATGGCTCAAGTCAAGTAGGGTTCAATTTTAATTACGTCAACGCTTGTGAATGCGGGCGGCAACCGTGATCAACGCAACAAGGAACAATGGAAATTTAATTAATTTAGTTACATATATGAATACAAAAAAACTCTTATGGTAACTATAGACACAACAACACCTTCCCTCTGGTCTACCCTACCTCGGCTCTCAACTAATCTTTGGAATCCCCGAAATACTACAAAGGCCCGTTCAAAAAACTAAGTATTATCGACACTCTAGAGAACTTTATGTGTCAACCCATTACAAGTTTAGGTCCGCTCGGACTCAGGACATGAAATAATCTATACCATCCCTAGCATAAGGGAAACTAGTTTCATAAGTACACGCATAGATCGGGAATCTATACTATTCCCAGAATACAGTAAGACAATATGTTAATCACATACAATATATCGACAGTTTACAATATACTAGTCGGCTATTAACAGCAAGGTATAACAACAAATTGTCATTTCCCTATACACGGCGTGGTCGACTGAAAGTTCGTCACACTCGCTCCGTTGGTCCGATTTGGCTAGCTTGTCACGAGATCACACCCGGACACGATGGTCGTTCGCCGGAAGTGTCCGTCTCGTTGCCCGCACGCCGTACGCCGTCTCGTTGACCCGCCGGCTCGCTGACCCGGCTCCGCTGACCGTCTGCCGGAAGCGTCCTTCCCGCTGTCCGCTGCTCCGATTGCCGTCACGCGTTCGCCCGGTCACGTTGACTCGGCTGTCTCGCTACGCGACGTCGCACCTCGTCTCTTCGGTCTGCTGACGACGCCCGTCCTCGCTACGCTTCGCATGCCACGAATCTACGACAAGCGCTCGACACTTATCTTCGCCACGCCCTCGGTACGTCCGCGCCTTGCTCGACCCGCTACGCAGAGTTGTCGCTAACCGTTCGTTCTCCTTCTCCGCTGTGTAGAGACCCCGGTTTCCACTCTTGCAGACGCCTCCACATGTACACTTTTATAATGGGAACAACGCCTTTCTGGTTCCCACACAACCTAGCACGTTCTCAGTTTGCCTACCTCTAGGCACCGAGGTGACACTTCACCATTACAGCCCCGTATCCTTTCAAAATTTCGCCACGTGCTCTGATCTTTACAAGACCTTTCTAGGTATCGATGTGACACCACGCCATTACATCCCCGTTATCTCTTCCAAATTCACGCGTGCCCGATCTGTGCCAAAGATAATGTTTGCTACCTGTCAATGGATTATATACCCAGTCCTAATTGCATAACACATGACCGGATCGATCCAATTAAATCACTAAAACGCGATAATGAACCCTACCTATTTATGCATCATGAAACACAACCCTATAATAAATTACTCGTCCACGACAACGCGAGTTAATTAAAGGCTAATTATAATCACGCTTCAGTGGACACACCTGAACACCTGCGTTAACATATAATTAATTACGCAACTCAATCTACTCTGGCAGTGCACCAGCCTGACCTTTCTACTTTACCAAAATGACAAAACAAAATTATCAGGAAATAGATTTTGAAAATACATAAATAGCAGCAATGCTACAATAGGACACTTCTTTCCAATTCCGCGGCACACTAGGGACTTTGTCACGGCACACCAGTATGCCGCGGCCGGAGCACATCTGTTGAGAAGAAGCATTGGTCTAACATTCTTTAACTATTGTTTACCATTTGTTATTGTTACCAGATTGAAACCTCCGCCGCTGTCGGCAGAAACCGTACGTGTGAGATTGGCGCTAGTTCATCCATGAAAGCTGGTTTCAACCGGTTAACAGACACAGTATCGTCTCTCCGTCCAAGATCAAGTTTATAAAACTTGTCGTGTCGCTCCAGTACTTTGAAGGGACCCTGGCAGGGCGCCGGGAGAGGTGCCCTGTAAGCGTCCACGCGAACGAAAACTTGTGTTGCAATTCTTGCGGTACCAAAGTGCGTAGCGATTCTCCGCCAAGCCAGACTGGAGTTACTGGCCTTACCTGACGGATATTTTGCCGTAAGTCCACAAAAAAGTATGGGTCGGTCGTCCAACTGCCATCCGCGGTCAAAAATACTCGTATGGAAGACGCAGCTGTTTCTCGTTCACCATTTCAGCTGCTAAATAGCTTATGTCACTCTTAACCGCGGCCCGCATGCCAAGCATCACCACCGGCAATACGTCGCACCAATTTGGGTCTGCTTCGACTTTGGCTTTAAGAGAATCCTTCATTGTTCTGTGCATTCGCTCCTCCACGCCATTTGCCTGTGGATGATATGTTGTCGTCGCGTTCGGCGATGCCCCGAGCAGCTCTGCCGTCTTCTTCCACAGCTCCGACACAAATTGCCCTCCGTGATCACTTGTCACATAGGCGTGTCTAGGGGGAGCCGTGGGGACACGTGCCCCATAAACCTTTGTAGTTTTACGTGTCCCCAGACCTTTTTGTGTGGGCCCCCGTGACCGTGCCTCCTTGACTCTTTTGAATGTGTCACTGTGACTGGAGTAACGGCGGCACAACTTTTTGAATAGCACCACCCCTCATTTCTTCAGTCGAGCCGAGACAGCGGAGAAACTGCAGTTACGACGGGGCGGCAGCGAAACATTTTTTATTTGGTTCGGCCGCCGGTGGAGTTTTTTGTGGAACATCGAATCGAGCCACCCAGTGAGACAGAAAAGCTCTGGCGCATGTCTTGGCAGAAATGTCGGCCACTGGAATGGCTTCCAGCCACCGTTTAAAACGGTCACCGATGGTCAAGAAGGTAATTAAAGTACTGCGGTAGCGGAAACGGCTCAACCAAATTGACATGTACGCTCTCGAACCGGTGTGTCGGCAAAGGAAGAGAGTCTACGGACGTCTTATCATGTTTCGTAACGTTTGCTCGCTGGCAAGACACGAGCGAGTCCAGTGTCGCATGTCCCTGGCCATCCCGTGCCAACCAAAATGGTCGCAAATCAAACGGCACATCGCTCTTGCTCCAGCATGATGTAAGTCGTGGTTAATATCAAATATCACCCGAGTCGAAGCAACATCACCAACGACCGTGGCTTTCCTGCGAACATGTCAACGGCTAAGCGTTCATTATCTGTATTCGTCAACGGACAGTGGACAAATTGTAATGCAGTATTGAGACCTGAGACGAGTCGTTGCACGCCACTATATGTGCCTTGCTGTTCGGCCATTTCTGCATAATCGACCAATTCTGCCCTCACACCATCCGTGGCCGAGAGGAAGGCCCTCCGTCGACACTCTGGACAGAACATCGGCAACAACGTTGTCAGACCCGTGGATATAGCGTACGTTGGTGCCAAGTTTATGGTAAACCCTGAGATGAAGGAAAAATGTCTTTGCTGACGCGAGACCATTTGTCTGAAATACTGATGAACGCAAATGTCAGAGGATTGTCTGTCTATCCATTGAACGTGTTGATTTTGCTTGTTTGTGAGTGTTTAGCCTTGTATGTCTGTTGAAAGTATAACCTTTTTTCTAGATGTTTGTCTAGAACGTGTCGATCTTCACCATTCACGCGCACGCACACACACATTTAGCACCAATAAGTTTATCATAGGAATAGGCGTACCTAGTAGACAGGATGTAACGTTTCCCCCACACAATTACCGTCCCTTAGTCCATCATATCACCTTCACACACGTCCGACATGTCACGTTCGCACATACGCACTTACCGGTCACGCCCACACCTACCGTTCATCCACTGAGATTTTGTACGTTAGCGCTGTAAAAAATGAACTGCTCTGACATTAAATTCAGAGGGACGCATAATTTTTTTATTCAATTTTTATTTGTATCCAATAATAATATGATATGAGTGTAGGAAACACCTGGTTCCAACAACATCCAAGAAGACTTTGGACTTGGCAAAGTCCAGGAGACCGAACACGGAACCAAATTGATTATATCCTGGTCAGTAAAAGATTTAGAAATGCCTTACTGGTAACAAAGACCTTTCCTGGGGCAGACTGCGATTCCGACCATGTGCCAGTGCGAGCCACGTTCCGACTGAAACTGATGAAAAGGAAAAGAGCAACAAGGAACATGAAACTAGACATGAATATACTAAAATCAGATTCAGCGATCAAAGAGAAATTCAATGTAGCAGTTCAAAACAGTTTCAATGTTCTGAATGACATTCAAGATGTGGACAACCAATGGGAACAAATGAAGGAATCAATCACACAGGCTGCAGAAGAAACTATTCCCAGGCAGTGTAGAAAAGCAAAGACAAAATGGATGACTGACGATATCCCTCCATCACTGAAAGCCAGGTGGTGGAAGGGGGTGACTTTGGCTTGCTGGATGACATCGATTCGGAGAGGATTTACTCCAGGGCAATAGGTCATTGTCCAGAAGCAACCATCAAGATTGGAGATGTAGAATGTAGGTGTTTATTGGACTCTGGGTCACAGGTATCAATGGTGACATAATCATTCTATCGTCAATTCTTAGACCCAGTGAGATATCGGCTAATCCAGACAGACACAGTTCTAACTCTCACAACAAGAAATGGGTTCAGCGTACCATATGTCGATTACTTCGAGCCAGATCTTGTCGCACTTGACGATAGATACAGTGTAGTAGGAATGTTCGTAGTGTGAGATTATCGAAATCCTGCCCAGCGAGCAGCAAAAGAATCAGTTCCTGGCCTTCTAGGATGCAATGTGTTGCGGCGAATCTCAAAACATGTGTTAAATACATCGGGAACTGAGGAATTTCAGAAACACCCAGATGGAGCAGATTGGCTTAGCGAACTGCCTCTGCACGTAACTGAAACAGAGGAACAACTCCAAAATACCACGTTGGTTTTGCTAAGGTAGCAGGTAAGATGCCTGTGCTTCTACCAGCACGGACAGTGACGTCAGTACCGTGTACTGGTAATACGAAAATAACAGGCGAGCTGTTGGTGGAGCGAGTTGGGGTTGAAATACGTCTACCTCAAGGGATCAAGGTGCATGATACCTTGACCATTCTTGAGAAGGGAAGAGTTGTTCTGTGTGTCGCCAATGAAACTGAACAGGACATTTGGCTAAACTCACGAACGCGACTCGGACTGATTATTAAAGTAACAGTAGTGGGTGGTGACTGTCAGATCCATCAGGTGGAAGAAGACAAGGTAGTGTTAGGCCCACTACAAGAAGACATTACACCGAAGACTGACGATCTACCTGAACTTCCATTCAGTTTAGACGTAGAGGAGGACAACTTCAGTGAAGAACAGAAGAAGTTGCTACACGCCATGCTACGCAGGCATGTGGGTGCGTTCAGTCTCGGTGGTGACGACCTAGGCTACATTGACAATGTGAAACATGGGATACCACTAACTGATGAAACACCCATCGTCGAGTGCCGCCCAATCTACAGCAGGAAGTGCGACAACATCTAGAAAATTGGATGCGGCAAGGCATTATCCGAAAGAGCAACAACCCGTGGGCGTTTCAGGCATTTCTAGTGAGGAAGGAGACTGAAGAGCTGAGAGTGTGTGTCGACTACCGTGCTTTAAATCTAAGGACGCGGAAAGACGCAAACCCCCTGCCAAGAATTAACGAGGCGTTGGAAGCACTCCGAGGAGTCAGGTATTTCTGCACCTTGGATGCCGCCAAAGGATTCATGCAATGTGCCATGGAAGAAAACGACATACCGAAGACCGCTTTTCGCGTAGGGACAGGGGGACTCTTCGAGTTCACGAGAATGCCAGCTGGTCTTTGCAATGCTCCTGCCACTTATCAGCGTCTCAGGAAAGCATGTTAGCTGATTTCAACTACCGGAATCTGCTAATATATCTCGACGACATTTTTGCTGTGTGCAAAGAGCATTGAGGAGATGATCACCAATCTAGAAATTGTGTTGACATTCCTAGAATAGTAAGTTTGAAGCTCAAGTCATCAAAGTGTCATCGCTTAAACTATTAGGTCACATTGTGTCGGAAGATGGTGTATCATGTGACCCTGAGAAGACTGAGACCAAAGACAGTTGGCTGACACCAACCTTTGAGACAGAGCTTAGATGTTTCTTGGGACATGCTCGGTACTACAGACGTAAGATACCTGGATTATCCAAGATTGCAGCTCCGCTTAACGCTATTTTCGTTTTTTTCGCCAACAGATGATCTGCAGATTGTCAAGAATCATTCGAGAAGCTGAAGAAACAACTCACTTCCGGTAGAGTTCTTGCAAACCCCGACTTCTCTCGACCGTTTGTTGTGGAGGTGGATGCGTCGTACCAAGGACTGGGAGCTGTACTCTCCCAAGACTTTAAAGAGGGACGTACAGTGACCTGCTACGCGAGTAGAAGCCTCAAGCCAACAGAGAGAAATATGGAGAACTGCAGCAGCATGAAGCTTGAATTTCTAGCACTGAAGTAGGCTGTCACTGAAAGGTTTCGGGACCACCTTCTCGGGTTGAAATTTGTCGTCTTCACACACAACAACCCGTTGAGTTACCGGCAAACGTCGAAAGGTTGGAGCCACAGAGCTGCGGTGGGCTTCACAACTGGCATCATTCGATTTCAGTTTGAAGTACCGATCTGGCTGTGCAAACAGGAATGCTGATTCCTTGAGCAGGAGACCGCCGAGTGATAGCAAAGATTCCGAACGAGAAATAACACCGTTTGCCGTATCTACTACAATTCAGGAAACTGTTGGTGGTACAATCCTCTCAAGCGAACTTAGATCAAAGATTCGTGAAACAAACGACATCCTGTCTTCACAAAACCCGACAGCACGAGACGCGTTTGTTCGTGAGATGACAACTGCAACAGTCACCATGCGGTCTACCATCCCAAAGACCGAGATGATAACCATGCAAGGACGGGATGACGATATTAGACAACTGTTGCCATATCTCAAATCAAACTACAAACCAACAAGAAGACAAATAATGACACTGAGCAAGCCAGCGAGGAAAATCATTGGTAAACGAACTAAGCTTTCTTTCAATAACGGAGTATTGACATGACAAATCGAGATCGAAGGAGTGGAAATCAATCAACTGGTTTTATCCACTCAGTTACGCAACAGAGTACTAATCGCAATGCTGCTGGACATCAAGGTTCAGAACGCACATTAGCATTAATAAAGATGCGCTGTTGTTGGCTAACGATGACGTGTGATGTACAAAGATGGTGTAACAAGTGTGAGCGTTGTTGTCTGGCTAAAGACAAACAACCCAAGCTTCAAACACACATGGGTAGTGTTGTGGCTACTGCACCATTGGATGTGTTGACGATTGACTTTACGGTTTTGGAGCCATCATCAGATGGTCGTGAGAATGTGCTTGTCAACGAAAGACTAAAAGGCAAAGACAGTTGCCACAGTGTTGGTAAATAACTGGTTTGTCCAGTTTTGCGTACCGAGACGAATTCACAGTGATCAAGGTCGCAACTTTGATGGTACTGTGATTAGAGAACTGTGCCGTATGTACAACATCAAGAAGACGAAGACAACACCGTACAGACAGCAAGGAAATTCCCAATGTGAACGATATAACAGAACGATGCACATCTTACTCCGAACCCTATCAGCAGTTGAGAAACGACGATGGCCGAAGCACTTACCAGAGCTGACATTAGCATACAATGCCACACCACATGCTTCAACGGGATATTCGCCATTCTTCATCATGTTTGGACGAGATCCAAGACTGCCTGCTGAATCGTTCCTGAGGTTGGCACAGGAAGATGCCAGGACAGGGTCAGTGGATGACTGGTTGGAGATCCATTGTCGTAGGCTGAACCTTGTACTAGAGCGAGTTCGTCGCAATACTGATCGAGAATCGGAATGGATCAAGGGTCTGCTTGCGTTACCATCCCATTGGTCGTGCCAAGATTCAGGACGTATGGAAACCGACTCCATACACAGTTTTGTCTTGTCTCGATGGTGGCAATGTATATATCATTCAACCAGCTGATGCTTTTGGAGCCACAAAGGCTGTCCATCGAGCTGAGTTGTTGGATAGCAAAGAATTAGTGCCCAACAAAGAGAACACTGAGTTGCGAAGTGATGTGACAACCAGGAAACAACTGCACCACCTACAGATTCCAACACTCCAGAGTCATCCGATTCAGAAGAGGAGCTGGACGTTATAACAATTGACAGACTACGTCAAGGAGTTCGAACCATTGCAGGAAAACATACCAACCTACTTCGTCTACCAATCTCTGCTGCTGTGCAGACTGTTAATGTTTGTAAATTCACTGTTATGGAAGATTCCATAGAGAGGCAATTACCTCTCTGTCAGAAGCACTAATTGCTTCTTTGAGAAAAGATCTACAGAAGCAGCTATTGCACAATCACTGAAGAAACGATGAGTAGAATTAGTGTCTACCGAGACAGCAGACATTTAGCTCGGAAGATTGTAAGGTAGCAGTTTGGACACCTACACATGTTCATATTTATGTTGTAACATGTGTCGATTAATTAAGAGATGGTGTACATCTTAATTTCCATTCTAATGTCGCTACCAGCTACAATATAGCAGCACCATATGCTAAGTAGATGATTGATACTGTTATATTCTATATTTTTGAAACTACCTTTTCATGATTTAATTGCCAAGGTGTTGATTATAAGTATATTTAGGTAATTAATTACTATGATCAACAAATTGCTTGAACGGTATGAGATAAACTATCTCCAGAGACACTGGTCACGTGTGTTTTGACCAAGCATTGGCACAGCAGCTGTGGACTAGGTTGGCTCAGGTTTCACACAGCAAGGAGGAGACATTTATTTTTGGTGAATGTCAACTTGTTCAATAATACTTTTAAGGTATTATTTCCCTTTTCTAATTATACCACATTGTGAAGTGAAAGATTGTCCATTATTAGACCTAAACTTGCATATGATGTTTTAAAGCAATTATTTAGTTATAAGGGTTTTCACTATATGGAAAATTGCTTTGAGTGGACACCCCAGGATGCTGTGGTTGACCCCCACTGGCTGGTTGTAAACACTAGTGGTCTTAATGAGTTTTAGAATACTTGCATCCTGCTGGTGATATCACTTGCAGAATATACAGTGTTGATCATGTTTAGTCAGATACTGTGTTTTGTATTATGAGGCTTAATCTATGCTATTAGGTTAATATATTGCCATATTATGCATTTAGCAACAGAATGTATTCTATGAAGCAGTCAGTATCAGAAACTGCCCAGTGGCCACTAATGTCCTCATGATTAGTCACCCTATGAGGTTGGCTGGGTAGGGTGTGGGGCATATATTCCCTAGAAACTGACACTTGAAAACAAGTTGGGAGCCACCCTGGATAGTGTAGCTAGATTGTAAACAGTGGCCAAGTGTTTGGTTCAGTCATTTAACAAGTCATAGAATATGTGTACTGTGTAGTAAATTGGAACTGAATATGGTAACACGAAGTAGTACAGGTATATGGAATTGCAATACTTGTTTAAATAATTATCTGAGTTCTGCTATAAATGACATGTTGCACCATGCCATTGCAGGAGGGAGTCAGGCGACCTCGGATGAATGATGTGAGGTTCATTTATGAGCCTCCAGAGCAGTGTTGGGGTGAGCATGGTCACACAGTTATGGTAGATTATATAATTATTGCATATGTTAGATGCATATAGTTTACTTGGGTTGTTGATTTACATACAATTGTATTCCTGGTATAATTTGTATGACAATTATATATCTTTAGATTACTTAATTTACATTATACTGGATACATTATATTGCGCAGGCGTGCTGTGTGACGTATATGTGTCCACGCATCATATTCATTATTGTATCTACGTATATTTATATTGTTAGTACTGCATTGACAATCTGTTTACTTTGTTTAGAATTTTTTTTTTCCGGAAGTAAGACCACAAATAAAGAACTTGATGGAAAAGATTGGAGCCGACTTGTTGGTTGTACAAATTGGCCGCGTCAAACATGAATCGCTTAAACGTCTTTGCCGCATTCGTAAGTCCAAATGACAGATATTCGAAAAGGCTGGTATAAACCTACGTATGGACAGCCAATACAAAGAAAATCTTACAAAAAGCGAACATATTCAATAGACTGGGTACGTATATTTTTCTTGAAAAAGTCGAGGTTCCCACCAGGGTTGATTTTGGTTAGTTTTTTCTGGTAGTCCAAGAAAGCCTACTGTTCATCTTAAATAAAAAATGGCTTTTTAAAAAAAATGTCCGGGTCAGTGTCAATTTTTACTGGAATAGGCCTACTGAATCCGAGGGTGGTCACTGCCAGGATGCTTGTTGTCCTCAGTCGTTCTTTTAGGTCCCAAACTACGTCCGATATTAATGTGATCTTCGAGTAACAAGAGATACACAGTCCCCAAAGTTGAGAGCCAGGTTTGTACACCAAATATATATCATGCCTGCCCGGTCTGCTGGCATGCCAGGCGGACGTGCCCCCTAAGTCCCTTGGAAATGTGTCCCCATTCAGGTTACAATAAGCTGAAGTTACGCCGATGCGATGGCGACAAAATGCCAACAGCAACCCCCCCCCCCGGTCTTCTGATGTCGAGCTAAGACAGCGGAGAAGCTGAAGTTACGGCGTCGCGGCCGCAAAACATTTTGTACACCGTTTGGTTAGGCCGCCAGTGGAGGTTTTTTTGGATAGTAGCAAAGCCCGCTATAGTAGCGACGCCACGCGGAGTTGTGCAAAACCTTGGCGACACGCAAACGCGTGAAGGCGGTATACTTTTTCTTTACATTTTGATCATTACAAGAAAGTAAGTGTCTTTATACTTAATTCCAGACATATCTTGCTATTACAAAGGACTGTGAATGTATGGAACAGATTATCTGATGATTGTGTGGGTGCTAGTAGTGTGAATATGTTTAAAAATAAAATCGACACATACCTCAGAAGGGCTGGATATATGTAGATAAAAGGGTTGGACTCTCGATAAACCAAAGGGCTTCTTTGTCCACCTGCCATCTAGAGTTAATTCTCTGGATGGCAATCTTGTTAAATTGTTAAATTACCAATCGGGCAAGCGTGTGTGTGCGTGCGTGCGTGCGTGCGTACGTGCGTATATGTGTTTTGTTTTTTGCTTAGGCAGCATGCACCCTGTCCTTCTGGCACTTCTATTGTAAATACTCCATATATGTAACTTAAGTAGGTACATCACATTCCGCTAGGGGCAGCACCATAAAGTTGTCCCGCATTCTAGACCTGAAACCTGTGACGCTTTTGGACGCCATTGCTACGGCTCCCGCCGAGATTGGGGGATTCCCCAAAATCGCTTGGCAACATGCAAATGAATTTACGTCGTATTTTGATGATCACATGAACCAATGAAAGACTGATCTACGTCATAGCCAGTTTCGCGGGAGTTTTCCAAGCACAACGAACGAGGTAGGTGAATTTAAACTTTGATGTCGTGAACAATCGTTTAAAAATATGGTATAATATATCTCCATCCCGTTAGTAGCCTGTGTTAGCCATTTAAAAATATATATGCCTTCATATGATATGCATTTTATGGTTGTGGACCCCCGTGGGAGCGTGCAATCGCCCGTGGAAAAGCAGCCCTGTCGCACGCTGTTTGGCGTTCAAAGTTGAAATGCGTAGTTTGTAGCCTGCGCGCGACCGGTTCAGCGGCACGTACGCCACGCTGGCGTTGCAAAATTATGATGGACTGGCACGCGCTATACAAATCATAACAGTTTTGCTGTACGGGTTAAAATGTATACGTTTCAAGCAATCGTGAAATAAAATCATAGTTTTAAATTGATTTACAAATGTAGCACTGGGCCTGAGAATGTGAGCGTAGACTGCATGATCATGATGTGCTTCGAATGTGTTGATCACGCCATTTCCTACGATGCAACATCCACGCAATCCAAACTGTTTGCACCTAAATCCTAACATGTTCTGTGCACAAAAGTAACTATTGATATGTAAGTGTTGCATGGTATTCATTATTTTTCCAAATAACTGAAAATATTAGTTTTCTAATTTAAGGCCAGGCACGGCAGGCAAAAATGTATTATTGCATATATCTGGCATTTAAATGGAAACGTGATTGGGTTACTTGTGCCACGTGGGCACTGACCTGCCACGTAATTGGCTGTTGTGAGGGATGGGCTAGGATCAATGGGTTTGACTCCATCTTGGAATCTTTGAAATTACCACCTACTGCAAGATTAAAACATTTAATATTAAATCCAGTGCCATCAGCCATTTTGTAATTGTGTCCATTTAATTTAACATTTATTATTGTTTAAAATAAGAAATAGTAATTAAAATGTTGCCATGATATTTTAATTATTGTAATACAACAGTACTCAATGCCAGCTTTTTAATAGTTGTCTTAATAATTTTTAGTGTAAGATTACTTACACAAAAACTAAGTCCAGTGACACCAATTTAATTATTATATTTTTTGAATACACTTATGTTTATTAACACTAGTGGTACTGCATTAATTTGTATCACACACATACATTAATACAGTTTTCCTCTATTTCATGTTGAAGAATGCTGCTGCACCAACAGTGTCCTGTGAACATTGGTACACTTCACTTGCATTGCTGTGTGATGCATTGAACGGATTTTATCTACACTCGACCAACAGTGTCCTGTGAACATTGGTACACTTCACTTGCATTGCTGTATGACACATTGAACGGATTTATCTACACTCGACCAACAGTGTCCTGTGAACATTGGTACACTTCACTTGCATTGCTGTATGATGCATTGAACGGATTCTATCTACACTCGGCCAACAGTGTCCTGTGAACATTGCCACACTTCACTTGCATGGATATATGAAACAGTGAATCGATTATATCTACACTAGTCGGCAATGTACTCTGTTCCTCCTATAGTTTCTTGTATGTGCAGTGAAGCTGACTAGTTCTTGTACTTCTGCTGTTTCAGTTGTTTTCAATGTCTACTTGTCGGCTGCATACTGTGAACAACATGTTAACATTACTTCATGTTGACGTGTGAGACATTAATGAACAAAACAATTAAATATCATTGTTGTAGTACTGACCTTTGCATTGTACTGTGAACATTTCATGACATTGAACTATACAGGAAATTATACAGATCTTGGAATGCATAATAAATTATGTTAAATTCAAGCAATGCTGTTGTGTTTCTTCACAACAATGGTGGTGTCAGGGACACCTCAATGTTTACAAACAGGTCAAATAATGGTCAACAGTTAATAGTTGAACTTTCATTTTGATCAACATACCATAATTATTAAGTAAAATTAAATTGGACATTAATAATATAGACAACATGGTTAGAGGTCAATTTTTTTTACAAATTAATCATTAATGGTTCACACTTTAATATGCCATTTTATCCCCAAAATTATGGTCAATATGTATATGTGATCAATTACAATGATTTATAAAGTTACTAAGTCCATGTGTTACACTAAATAATTTAAGTAAGTAATTTGTCAACATAATTAAATCTGCTCATTCAAGGTCAATTATCTAGGTCGTATCAAGGTCATATGCTATTATGGTCAAGATTAAACATTTAGTTACTTTTAATTTACTAGCACAACATACCATAATTATTAGTTGCATTATTAAATTGCACATTCATACTTGCAGTTAGGTCAAAAAGGTCATTTTTTTAAACAAGTTACCTCACTATTGGTTCATGCTTTAATACGCTACTTTATAGTCAATGAGTACATAAATGTTCCATTCCAACACTTTATAAACATACCAAGCCCATGTGTCACACATAATCATTTAATTAGGTCACTTGTCAACATATAGGTCAACGGTCATTAAAGGTCAAATAACTAGGTCATGTCAAGGTCACATTACAAGGTCAACATTTTTGGGTCATAACATTTTACTTTACTTCAATATCTTCATTAGAACAGATTATGTCATGTTTTGCCTATATTCAGTGTCACATGGTGGCAGCACAGTCTGCACAAGCTCCAGATCACAAGAAATGGAAATGACCCTTTTTTCAGACACTAAAAAGTGGATTTACTTTGTTAATAATAGAGATAATTCAAAATTTCAAAAAGGGTTGTAAACTACATAGCATACACTATCACATAGAAGTGATTAAATGATTACATATCAATTTTGAATTTTTTTGTAATGTACCTAACTTAAGGTTTATCCCCTTTCATAGGCTAAATCCATAGTTTGGAACGTAAAACGTAATGTGCTCGTAAAACGTTACTTAATTATTGCTGGAACCACACACACACAGCAAATTCTTTAGGAAACCGGCCCCTGCGTCAGGTTGCTAGGTTGCTTGGCAACATGAAGTAGATGCTGAGACAATGGCTTACATCCACCCTCATGCCAGTATAAAAGTCAGTCAAAAGCATTTATTCAAACAAATCAAACAATTCAAGTGTACAAGTGAATGAGACGCACAAAACCATGGGTGACAAGTTTGAAAGGAGAAGCATAGAAGTATTATAACTTATAAAGGCATGTTTCCCCTTTATTGACAATTTCTAACAGCTTTTGTTTTACACGATGTTAAATTAATTAGTTATATACTACATGGCAATCATTACAAATGTTTCGGGTGTTTGCTACGAAAACCTAAAAGGGTTATTTTCCCAATTCGGTACATATTGTCGAATTATTTTCACATTTTTCAAAACTACTACAATAATAAAAAAAACTTATTTATTTGATCAAACATCATTGGAATACATATTTTCAAAATGTGCAGGCTTACAATGTCTGCATTGTGGAGTAATTTAATGCAGAGGTGCAAATGCCACATATGCAACTGTCAACTCTGTTACTGACATCTGAGCATCTAGTGTGGCATATATTTTTATACAACATTCATTATGATATCATTAATGTAATCATTGTGTGTCCCATGTCCAGTAAAAAATCGTCAAAAAATTAGATCAATATTTTGTGCTTAATTTGATTAGTTTAAACTGCCTTTTAGTACACGTGCATTCTTGGAAGCACCTATCACACCACGATTCAATGTGACCCTGCCAAGCTGTAAACACTAGATCTTATCTGTTCAGAAATGTGACACAATACACATATGGATATATGACAACAATTGTTATAGATGTATTACTTGAATATGTTTACATATTATTAGTGATGGTAACAGAGTTGACTTGATAGTAACAGAGTTGACTTGGCAGTAACAGAGTTGACATTAAAATAACACAATAGCTAAATAAGACAAATAATACCACGGACTGTTGCAATCTAGTGTAGTTATATATAGTGCACAAAATCATACATCATAACTGCTAATTGAGTGTTTATACATTAGTAGTGCCGGCAAGAGAGTTGACTTAAATGGCAGTAACAGAGTTGACACTAAAATAATACAATCGTAAACAATGGTTACGCTAAACATATAATATTATGGATTGTTGTAATCTAATGCAGCTATAACCAGAGCGCACAATTATACGCCATCGTTGCTATCACATTATGTATATACAGGTAGCACAGGTTATGAAATATTGTACCCATAAACATGCACCATAGCACATACATGATTAGTTGTGTGTGATGACTTGGTGTAGCTTCATGGTTCTTTCCACTGCTGGTACGTCCTCAGGGACGGCTGCTTCTTCCACTTCGTCTGCCTCTACGAAGAAGAGCTTGGTCGATGTTTCCGGGCTCAGTGCCATGCATAGATGGGCTGCGTCAGGGATGTCATGCCATAGGCTGATTAATTTGTCGGCCTTTCGTATGATGCTATCCGGGGCCCCTTTTCCGTGACTTACCTCCCAGAAGTTCAATGACCCTGCCACTGTTGTCCTCTTTTTGGTTCTTGATGTATTCATTTTGCTATCCAGAAAAGCTTCTCGAGCCCGTTGGTACCGCTTTTTGTATTTTGCGGTCAACCGTTCTTGCTTGTTAATGGCCTGTTAATGGCCTTTTCCAAATCTCGGTAACATTTGGCAGCCAGTCGACTACGCCTTTTCTGGGCTTGTTTCCGTTGTCTGCAGATGGATGAGGACGTCATTAGCACGTACTGCATTTTAGAAAGACTAGTAGCGAATAAAACAATGTTTTAAAAACGGAGGTAATACAAATACCGATAGAGAAGCGGACAAGTATGTGCGCGTATGTATGGTTGTGTGTCTGGCGTCACTGGTGTATATTATATCATATATATATATAATTATTAATGTGTGTGTGTGCGTGCGTGTGTGTATGGTTAAATCTACCGAACATGTCCCTATCCAAAATTGTGTCTTAATTTGGTCCAGAAAATAGTTGGATTAGCTTTAATCGCAGTATTAATAGCATGTTCAGACGGATCTCGCTGTGCTCTTTCTGGACATAGTTGATTTTCTTATGTGGTATAATAATCACTAGGACTTTTTTTGTACGAAAGGTGCTAAAACTGCTTGTTTTGGTATGTCCACATATATATACACTGTATATATGTATATATATTATATAATTATACATGCACACACATGTTCGCACACATGCATGCACGCACGCACACACACATACACGCACACACATTTACTTTGAATCTTATTAATTTGATGGTTCATTTGCATCATGGGGAGAAGTTGGAGGTGTTAGATGCCTCTCCTTATCTTTTCCCCTAGACCTCCTCTGTGCATCTCGCCACCGCTTCCGTACACTGCGCTTGGTTCTTTCTGACAGTTCACTAATCTGCTTCACTTTTCCCATCGATGTCTTCTTTTCCCATGCCAGCCGCTCTTTTATCTAGATATATTTGTTTCCGTTCTGGATCCCCATCCAGTTGAGCAGCATACCGCCTGTGTTTCAGCTGCAGACAATGGCATGGCTGCCACTGTGAACAAAGTGAAAGAACACCGTTCATTTTAGATTTGTTTAAATACGAATGAACTTAAAATGGCAAACATTCGTAGATAGAATATATAATAAATCATGATAATGGCATACTGATGTCAACCCTCTTACCATCAAGTCACAGTAACAGGGTTGACAACCATGATGCAATGCATCTAATACAGCAGTACATGCAGCCATATTGTCACTTAATCACTGTTTCCCGCCACAATGCAGTGCATTGCTACAACAAGACTGAGTAACGCTTTGGTATGATGGTTACATTATATTTATCTTTGGGTAACAGTGTTGACATAATATAATTATATTATTGTATGTGATACTAAAAAGGGGTATTTTAATCCATATTGAGACAGACAGAAGCACATACCTTCTCTCCATTTAAGGAAGTTGTAGTGTGCTGCCACCTGGTGCTGAATGCGGTACTGTACAAAGATCTTGGCTTCTTCCATAGTTAAATTATTATAGAGTAACAGAGTTGACCCACTGTTTGGGGACATATGAAAATAGTTTGAAATTTGATAACTATATAAAAAATATGCCTATATAGAACCAAGTCAGATACTTTTGGGATATTTTATTAGATGGTGATAATTATTAAACAATATTACCATTAAACGTGTTTCTGCCACCGAGACCGTAGGACACAGATTTAGATTCAGGGACATGACATTTTTGCCACCCACATCATATAATACTTAGTTTTTCTTTAACACAAATTACTCAAATGATTGTACAATACATAAATTAATAAAGATAACATATATGTATACCCATAACTGATGTGTTATTGCCCTTGGTATATGCAGGACACTGAAAATGCACCATACGTTTTTGGGACTAAAATATGTACCGAATTGGGAGAATGACCCAAAAGAAAAAAAGAAGTCAGATTATATACGCATACAATAACTCTCAATTATATGTTTGCTGTAGTGTGATTAAAAAAAAGGTGAAACGAACTTATATTGCTAAAATTTATATTCAACGAATTCCATATTTTGGATCCATATACAATTAATGACATACATCTTCTAGTGGTTGAAGCACGGGCACGTAAAAATTGATTTTGACTTCGTGTGGAGTGCTTCTTAACATGTTTAACAAATAACTTTTGAATATTCGACGGTAATTCATTTTATGGGCTTTAAACATAAATAGTAATATCCTAAATTGTACCAAGTCAGTAAATTTTAAAATGCGAGCTGTATAAAAAAGTTGAGTTGTGTGATCGCATCGCTGTGCATTGTGCATAATCCGTATTGCCCTCTTTTGTAACATTTTTGTACAGTGTAAGTTGGTGGGATAGGTATTTCCTCATATTTCCACACAGTACAATAAATACGGCAAACACAGAGTAGAATATAACATGTACATACAGTGGCGGTCGATTACTTTACTGCATCTGTACACAATACCAACACTAATTGATAGTTTAGACTTTACTCGTCTGATGTGATCTTTCCAGTTTAATGCATCATCGATGAGCACGCCTAGAAATTTCGTAACTCGTACTCTTAATATCTGTGTATTTTTTATCTTGATATTTACATCAGGCAATTGAGCACGACCGGAAAATAACCTGTAATTGGTCTTGGCTATATTAACAGACAATTTGTTGATTGAGAACCACAATTGCAGTTTAACCAGCTCGCTGCAAACAATATTTTCAAGCTGTTTTCAATCATTGGCTGAACATAAAATGTTCGTGTCATCAGCAAATAAGACAAACTTGATCAACTGATCAAGTTTGTCTTATTTGCTGATGACACGAACATTTAGACACATTGCACATGTCATTGATGTATAGAATAAAAAAGGGTGACAAGTTTGAAAGGAGAAGCATAGAAGTATTCTAGTGGTTGAAGCACGGGCACGTAAAAATTGATTTTGACTTTGTGTGGAGTGCTTCTTAACATGTTTAACAAATAACTTTTGAATATTCGACGGTAATCATGACATCATGTCATTGATGTATAGGATAAAAAGTTTCGGACCAAGTATAGACCCTTGTGGAACTCCACATGTTATTCTTTGTGTATCTGAGCTGCAGCCATCAATGTTTACAAATTGGCTACGATTATGCAAATAACTACTAATCCAATTATACGCGTTACCACGAATGCCATAGAGTTCAAGTTTTTTACATGACAGTTGGTGATCGACAGTGTCAAATGCTTTTTTTAGATCTATGAATACGCCTAACGCACATTTCTTGTGTTCAAGCGAATTTGTAATTCAACCAAGGCATGCGAAGTTGACATGCCTTCGCTAAACCCATATTGGCATTTGTTTAGGATTGTACAAGTATTCATGAAGCCTTCAAGTCGAGAAGTAAAAAGTTTCTCTAGAATTTTGGAAAACTGTGGCAAAAGTGAAATCGGCCTGTAGTTGGTAAATAGATGTTTTTCACCAGATTTATATACAGGTATTACTTTAGCCGTTTTATCTGATGTGGGAAAACGCCACATTTAAATGACAGGTTACATGTGTCATTGGTTCGGCAATGCTTTCAATTACATTTTTAACGAGACTCGTAATGCCATCACAATCAGCTGAAGATTTATTACCGCAGTTATTAACATTATAACCTCTTCCTTATTGGTTGGTATCAAAAATATTGAACGTTCATTACGTTTGCCCATGTAATCCAGAACGGACACATCTGGAGGAGTTTCAATTTGTTTAGCTAGCTCGGGTCCAATGCTAGTAAAATACTTATTAAACGTGTTTGCTATTTCAGCCCTGTCACTGATAGTAACACCATTGTTATCAAATTGTACCGGATAGCTCCACTCAAGACGATATTTCCCCATGATTGTACATAAAATTTTCCATGTCCCCGACAAGTTGTCCCGGTGCTCAGACAATAATTTACTAAAATAATCCCGTTTAGCATATCGTATAACGGTTGTTAGTTTATTCTTGTATATTTTATACCTTAATTCGGTAGCTTTGCTTCTATTAAAAATAAACTGTTTGTCTAATTTTGTTTTTCCTACATGCATTTTTGAGACCATTCGTGAGCCAAGGGCTTTTTTGTTCACACTTATTTTTATCATTAACTCTACGAAGCGGAATATATTGATTATACAATGCAGTGAAATCACTAAGAAAATCGTTATATGCCTTATTAATATCAGTGTAACTACCCGGGTAAGGACCTTGTCCCACGAATGAGCTATCAATGGTGTATTTAATGCAAATATATTATCAGCGCTTAATTGACGTTTGTATCTAGCAGGACAACTGCGACTACGTCGACTGCCATCAGACTTACAAATGGCAAACACAAGCAAAATGATCGCTTATATCAGTGACAAATAAACCACTCGTTATATCGCTATCAATATCATTAGTAAATATATTATCAATAAGTGTTGATGACGTAACATAGCAATATGAATATTATTTGACAATTCTACACCATCATGATTAGGGCCTATCAATGAACGTGTGCTGAAACCTTTGCATAGGGCCTACCTATAGGACAGCATTATGGTGTTTATGTAATGATGCTGTATGTTTTCTAGTATTGATAAATACTGCTATCACGACTGTCACATGAACTACCAAGTTATCCTGTCAAGGGATAGTAATTTTTGCTATTAAGAAATATTTTAAGTAAACATATTGCATCTTAGCGCAATTTTGAGGCCCAAATAGGGTGCACACACATGCATGCACGCACGCATGCACACGCGCGCACACATACACACACATACACACACAATATGCCCCAAACACTAAATGGCATTTAGAATATTAGAATAATTAATATGCTAAATAGAAAAAAACTGAAATATATAGAAGTTGATTTCATGCATTTGTTTTAAATACTAAGTTATTTTCTAATTAATAGAAAATAACTTAAATAATTTTGTGAAGTCTTAAATGGAGCCATTCTGTTCATCTACAGTTTACCCGGAATTAGCGGGCATAGTAATTTGTAACAGGAAGTCTGCTCTGTTGAACATGGGAAAATGGGACATCATTGAATATTAAAGTGTATAGCAGTTAACTCAGCCCAACTTGGCGTATTGCCAATAAAGCTTGTTTTGAAACTGGATGTTTGTTTACTATTTGAACACGCACCCATAGTCGTGTCTTCAAATTGTTATAGGCTTACTAAACACAATTTGACAGGCAGTATACCTTCAACATAGTTAGTATTTTGGTAAGAGCATTATATTTATTAATAAATGAAAAGCTAGGAACAGACGGTCTCTTTTTAAGATTACTTATGAAAGCTGTTGTAGAATTTACACATGACTTGCTGACAGACTTTGCAGGAGAAGGCACTTCAGCTGGGTCAAATGCATGGAGGAACTGGTCGTTTCCCACGAAACGTTGACAAACAGTTTCCAGAGCTATAATTCATTTAATATACTAGTTGGAAGGCTGGAATGATGCTGTACGCATGCGTCTTCGTTGGGGCTTTCTGGGGAACCTTACTTGTGTATATGTACCATGGAACCTCTGAGTACAGTCCCCCCAAAATGGGTAATTTCTGCTCTATTTCTGTGAAATATCTGCCATAAATACTTTAAAACGCATTGTATTATTTGAGCAACAAATGCAAGGTATACAGTTAATGTTTGGCTATAAAGGTCGATGTCTCAGGCATTATTGATCAACAAATAAAACTTCAGGTCAAAACCCTGATTTTTCCTGATTATTTTCATGTTGGGGAACTTTTTTGAAACCGTCTGTTTGCAGTCATTCATATAAGAAAATGCAGTACAACAGTTCATTAAATAACACAGATTTCACACTCAACTTGATGCCACAGCTGGATACATAGGTCCTGTGCTGTTTTAAACCAAAAGTGTTGGCTAATAAATTGCGTTGAGCGACAAAACCGATTTGGGGAAGTTTTTCATGAAACCATGCATACGTCGCAAGTTTGAATACGCATTGTTAGTAGAGATTTGTAGATTAGTAAGAAATATTAATTGGTCATAAATAACACATAACAAGGTAACTATATCACAACATTGTAATTTGTAGATACATTTCCCTTCGATTTATTTTGCTTTTATTTGTCTTTGCAACCGTACGTCTCCCAAACCGTACGTCGGCTCTAACTGCCAGTTGGTTCATCGGCCCAGTCACCCCATTTATCGTTATTTTCGGGAATCGGATCACGCCAAGCGAAAACAGAAGTTCGGTACCGAACATGGCAAGCCCAATAGGTTGAACACAAGGGCAGAGTCTTCAAGAATGTGAAACTGACCCAAGTTGTACAAAGCACAAGAGACTTTACAGACCAACTCATATCCGGCATGGCCGAGTTCCGTGAGCACTGTCACCTGGTGACCATCCAATATCTCCAGATCCGCATTTTGAAGCAGTCCATGGCGGAAAAGACGGAGGTAACGGTCCAGATGGGCTATGCTGAAAATTGGGTGTGCAGATACCAGGACGAAATAACGGCAGTGTACTATGTTAAGTCCCAGGTGACCATTCACCCAATGGTGGTACACTTCAAGCAGGACGGCAAGCTTTGTACCAAGAGCTACGTGTAGATTACAAGTGTCACTGCTCACACTGTTGAAGGAAGTCAATGAAATCCTTCTGGAACTGTCGACTCTGCACTTCATCACAGACTCACCAACTTCACCGTACCGGAACCGCACAATATGTGCTCTAGTAGCAACATTTTCATCACTGTTCGGTCTTAGAGCTTCGTGCACCTGGCTGGAGGCTGGCCACAGGAAAGGCCCCTGTGACGGAATTGGTGGTGGCATGAACAGGAAGACTGACAACCTGGTGAAGGCTGGAAGAGTAATCACCACGAGGTAACAGTTCTGTCACGCAAATTCGTGCTAGTGACACGACCATGACCCTCCTAGAGATAACCCTCGAAGTCATCCAGGACTGCAAGGATGAGGTCGAAATATGGAATGTTCCAGATGTCCGTGGCATAATGTCTGCCCGTGCTGTTGTGGTCCTGGGCCCAGTCGTGAAAATCTGAAGTACTTCTTGCTTCAAGGATTCCTGCTACACGAAGGGCGGAGTGTTCCATCCAACATGTTCTGGTTGGGAGAGCACGCAACTGGCGCTGGAGAGGGGGAGGAGGAGATGGATGACATATAGGTGGTGGTGGAAAGGGTAGAGAGGTAGGTGGTGGAGGCGAGGGGTGACAGACATGTGGTGGTGGAAAGGGTCAAGAGACAGGTGGTGGAGGAGAGGGGTGACAGACATATGGTGGTGGAAAGGGTCGAGAGACAGGTGGTGAGGGAGAGGGATGACAGAGAGGTGGTTTAAGAGAAGGATGAGAGAGTGCTGGTGCTTTTGAAACATTCAGTTCAAATTTCAAAATTACAAAAGTGGTCGGTTAGACTTTAAATAAATAACGTTATGAAAACATTGTATTCGTGTTCTGTTGTTCAGTTTATTAATAAAATGATAAGCATGATTGAGAAATACATATATGGAACATTCACAGGAATGACTACACTCGGGTATGTACGTGGACAAAGTTTAAATAAAAAGTGGTCAAATAAGAAAAAATACTATATTCTACTGAAACCGTACATAAGCATGAAACCGAACGTCTCCGACAGTTTCTTAGCCCACGCCTCAATATTTTTGCAAAGTATATGAAGTAACATCCGCGCTTGGTATCTGTAACGTTTGTACAACCAATTTAAATACTTACATCACGACCTTTTGACAGTTAATACACAATACACATTATAAGAGGAGGTACATGAAACCGTACGTCTCCGGCGTTTTCTTAATTAGAATAGTAAGAATAGGACATAATCACCTACATATCACTAACATAATCAATTTAGACTGTCGGATATATACCAAAACATTAGAATTGTCCAATGGTCTCGCCAGTAATTTACTCCATTGTACTGAAAAGTAAATTATATGAAACCGTACATCTGCACATTCTAAACTGTCTACAAATTTATAGTTATAAATCAGTGCCAATAAGGTATACCCTGTTGACAAGCTCAATGTGTATACCTTGCCATGAATGTATTTAAAAAATAAAACGCATTCCCCTTGTAGTGGTAATATGTAACAGAAAGTCACTTTTATAAAACATCAAGTCTGAGAGAGCCCAAAATACTTCAAAGCTCCCCCTTAAAATGAAAAAAAGAAGTTCGAAACATATTTCTTACTGAATTTAAAGCACAAATTTGTTATACATACATTGAAAATAAAATATCACAGGTAAATGTGAGATTAAATAGTTGTTGCAGTTTCCAAGTAGAGGGACTTGTGTGTAGACGTATGGTTTCAGAACTTAAACACTTGCTATTTCTATTAGCTGTCAAATGCTCAATTTGAGGATGTAACTTGCCCAATCTTATTCTCCGATTACCTCAATATGTTCTTTTCGTACTACAGAAAACACAACTTTATACGCATATGTTTAATTTTGTCCCCCCCAGGAACACCATTTGTCAACGTTTCGTGGGAATCGACCAACTACTCACAGACAATGGTGAAGAATGAAAAACAAAAGAAAGTATTTCAAAAGCAACTCCTTGAGAAGTATTGTGGGAGTGAAGAGAATAGACAAACATAGGACAGAGGAGCTGAGGGAGGAGGTTAGGGAGAAAGGTGCAAAAAGTATGAGGATCAGCTAAAGTGGGGTGGACATCGACACATGGAAGAAAAGGGAAAATAGAAGGGTTAGTGAAGAGAGCTTATGCCCTCACAGTGGAAGGGAGAAGGGTCAGTGAAGAAACTAATGCCCTCACATTGGAAGGGAGAAGGGTTAGTGAAGAAACTAATGCCTTCACATTGGAAGGGAGAAGGGTTAGTGAAGAAAGCTAATGCCCTCACAGTGGAAGGGAGAAGGGTTAGTGAAGAAAGCTAATGCCCTCACAGTGGAAAGGAGAAGGGTTAGTGAAGAGAGCTAATGCCCTCACAAAGGAAAGGAGAAGGGTTAGTGAAGAAAGCTAATGCCCTCACAGTGGAAAGGAGAAGGGTTAGTGAAGAGAGCTAATGCCCTCACAGTGGAAAGGAGAAGGGTTAGTGAAGAAAGCTAATGCCCTCACAGTGGAAGGGAGAAGGGTTAGTGAAGAGAGCTAATGCCCTCACAGTGGAAGGGAGAAGGGTTAGTGAAGAAAGCTAATGCCCTCACAGTGGAAGGGAGAAGGGTTAGTGAAGAGAGCTAATGCCCTCACAGTGGAAAGGAGAAGGGTTAGTGAAGAGAGCTAATGCCCTCACAGTGGAAAGGAGAAGGGTTAGTGAAGAAAGCTAATGCCCTCACAGTGGAAGGGAGAAGGGTTAGTGAAGAGAGCTAATGCCCTCACAGTGGAAGGGAGAAGGGTTAGTGAAGAGAGCTAATGCCCTCACAGTGGAAGGGAGAAGGGTTAGTGAAGAGAGCTAATGCCCTCACAGTGGAAGGGAGAAGGGTTAGTGAAGAGAGCTAATGCCCTCACAGTGGAAGGGAGAAGGGTTAGTGAAGAAAGCTAATGCCCTCACAGTGGAAGGGAGAAGGAGAAGACTACAACTCAGATGGGATATTTGGAGGGATTGTGAGAGGAGTGAAAATTGACATGAAAGATGCAGTACTTAGAAATGGCAGTGCAAGAACAGTGAGGGGAAAAGTGAACAGAAATCAAGGACCCGTGTCGAATTCAGCGCTGAGGAGTGCAGTGGTGCAATGGGTAGAGCTTTGTACTCTTGACCGAGAGAACCTGGGTTCGAATCCTATGCTGTGGTGTCAAACTTTGGGCAAGTTTGTTCACTCTACGTTGCTCCCATTCACTCAGCTGTATGAATGAGTACCTGGCCATAGATAGTTGTGGATATTTGTGTACGAATAGTCTTCATGTAATTAATTGCAGCATGGCTGAAAGCTTCCCAGAGAAGTCAAAATGATTTTCAACTGAACAGGTCTGCCAGGGAGTAAAGCATAAAGTACTTTGAGCAGTCCTTAGGACTGGATATTGTGCTATATAAGAACTTACCTTTTTTACTTTTTTCACCCGGGACTTTCAGGGAGAAAGAGGAGAGCAGCAACAACACAGTTCAGACTAACACTGAGTCATCTTTGACCATCTGCACATATAAATACATACATACATTATTTCTGGTAATAAAAAAAGTTAGAGTGAGAATGATTGATTTGGCATAACTACGAGATTCTCATGAATGTCTAATCTAGAAAACATGCACACAAACCAGTTTAATAGTATTACAAATATTTTCTTAGTGCTATGGAATTAAAGTCGCCCATGCATATATGAGCTGAGTAACAATAGAAGTCTAAAGCCACCAGTACAGACCCCCCTGAGTCAGGTGAGGAAGTCATGGGTCAGTACACCAGTTGATGACAGTCTGTTCAACTTCTAGCAGGGCATGCATACAGGAAGTATGGCTGTCAGACGTAACACTGATTACGTCTACATCCTGGTCATAAACTGTGTGTTTCTCGTTTTGTTTGCTAAATCTGTGTCACTTACAGGTAGGTGAGAAATAAAATGTTTACATTCAGTAAACTTTTGTATTTTTGTCAAAGAGCTTTGTATAATACATGACTGTGACAACAAACAGTACCAGATACCTTTTATGGTCAACTAAAACCTGCAGTGAGTGCCAGTAGATATCCAGTAGGATCACTGAACTGGTCTGAGCACGATGCTGACCATTCCACTATGACAGGATTTTGTTAAGCATTCATATGTCAAGAAATCGGCTGCAAAATGTGCAACTAGCTAGGCTTTTAATAAGAATCAAAATGTGCAACTAGCTAGGCTTTTAATAAGAATCAAAATGTGCAACTAGCTAGGCTTTTAACAAGAGTCAAAATGTGCAACTAGCTAGGCTTTTAATAAGAATCAAAATGTGCAACTAGCTAGGCTTTTAATAAGAATCAAAATGTGCAACTAGCTAGGCTTTTAATAAGAATCAAAATGTGCAACTAGCTAGGCTTTTAATAAGAGTCAAAATGTGCAACTAGCTAGGCTTTTAATAAGAATCAAAATGTGCAACTAGCTAGGCTTTTAATAAGAGTCAAAATGTGCAACTAGCTAGGCTTTTAATAAGAATCAAAATGTGCAACTAGCTAGGCTTTTAATAAGAATCAAAATGTGCAACTAGCTAGGCTTTTAATAAGAATCAAAATGTGCAACTAGCTAGGCTTTTAATAAGAGTCAAAATGCATAGTGGTCTAGTTACCTAGAAGCCTACTACCCACGATGGGCCAGAAACCACATCAGTTCTACATGACTCTCAAACATCTATTTTGGGGAATAATTAAGAACATAACTGTCAAATACTGCACATGTATTTAACAGGTAATATCTTTCAAGACGTATAGTTTGTAAGTTATAGTTTCTCTGAAGATATAATATCAGTAAGACATTGTAGTCTGTATTCATGACTCATGAGTGTCTCTGAAAATACTTGTGAGTGAAATAGATCTGTCTGTCAAGATATGATCTGGGTGACAGAGGATTTCATATGACAAATATGTTCTTATGACATTTGCAACTGAACAACATTCCAATGCCCCCATAAAATGGTAGATATTGGATTGCATGTCTTCCAGCTAATATGTATCCATGCTTAGTTTTTGGATAGACCTATAAGACAACTTCTGCACACACTGCACACACTGCACTCGACAGTTACACCCTGTTCACGCACGCACGCACTCACTCACACTCACACTCACACACACACACACACACACACACACACACACACACACACACACACACACACACACACACACACACACACACACACACACACACACACACACACACACCAACTCAATGTATGTTTGTTGTTTGACACAGATGTGTGCAGATTTGGCAGTGACAGTGGATGTATCTTCCCCTGTCATTGTCAGTTCAATGACCGCTGTGACAAAACAACTGGACACTGTGACAATGGCTGTCAGCAGAACACACGACAAGGAGGTCCATTCACTGGTCCTGGATGTCAGATAGGTAAGACAACTGACCACCGTCCACTCGTCACCTAACAGGACGTTCTAGGGGTCCATACAGTGGTCTAGGATGCCAGATAAGTAGGACAACTGACCACCATCCACTCATCACCTTACAGGACATTCTAGAGGTCCATTCAGTGGTCCAGGATGTCAGATAGGTATGACAACTAACCACCATCCACTCATCACCTTACAGGGCACCCAATAAGTCCATTCAGTGGTCCAGGATGTCAGATAGGTATGACAGCTGACCACTGACCACTCATCACCTTTCTGGACACCCTCGAGGTCCATTCACTGTTCCTGGATGTCAGGTAGGACCGAAGTCCATTCAGTGGTCCGGGATGTCAGATAGGACAACTGTCCACCATCCACTCATCACCTTACAGGACACTTTAGAGGTCCATTCAATGGTCCATGATTTCAAATAGGACAACTGTCCACCGTTCACTCATCACCTTATAGGACACTCATGAGGTCCATTCAGTGGTCCAGGATGTCAGATAGGTATGACAGCTGAACACTGTCCACTCATCCCCTTACAGGACACTCTAGAAGTCCATTTAGTGGTCAATGATGTCAGATAGGTAGGACAACTGACCACTGTCCACTCATCACCTTACCGGATACTTTAGAGGTCCATTCAGTGGTCCGGGATGTCAGATAGGACAACTGTCCACCATCTACTCATCACCTTACAGGACACTTTAGAGGTCCATTCAATGGTCCATGATGTCAAATAGGACAACTGTCCACCGTTCACTCATCACCTTATAGGGCACTCATGAGGTCCATTCAGTGGTCCAGGATGTCAGATAGGTATGACAGCTGACCACTGTCCACTTATCCCCTTACAGGACACTCTAGAGGTCCATTCAGTGGTCCTGGATGTCAGATAGGTAGGACAACTGACCACTGTCCACTCATCCCCTTACATGACACTCTAGAGGTCCATTCAATGGTCCTGGATGTCAGATAGGTAGGACAACTGACCAACATCCACTCATCCCCTTACAGGACACTCTAGAGGTCCATTCGGTGGTCCTGGATGTCAGATAGGTAGGACAACTGACCAACATCCATCCACTCATCACTTTACAGGACACTCTAGAGGTCCAATCAGTGGTCCAGGATGTCAAATAGGACAACTGTCCACCGTCCACTCATCACCTTACAGGACACTCAGATAGTCAGGTACCTTAGCAACTCGATTGGGACAGACCAGATAAAAGCACCACATTTTTGGTACTTCCTTGAACAATAAGATTTCACTTTTTGATCAGAATCATCAATGTTTTGGGTGGGTCCATAAGTTTCAACACCCCTTTGAACAGATATATGCTGTTACTATATTTTTTCCAGGGGATGTAGTACAGACAAGAAAAAGAGTGCCAAATATATTGTGTTGCTTCATTAAACAATAATATTTCAAGTTTTGATTGGAGTTAGCAAATTCTTTGGGTGGGTCCATCATGTTCTACCCCTTATTGGACTGAAATATGCTGTTTTACTACGATTGTTCATTGAATTATATGGGACATACCGAATAAAAGCACCAACTTGTTTTTGCTGGTTCCTTGAACAAATCGATTTCAATGTTTGGTTACAATTAGCAACTGTTTTGGGTGAGTCCATAATGTCTCCCCCTCCCCACTGAACCCTTAGCCCTGCCGTTTTATTACACTTTCTCAGGATATATGCTACAGACAGGACAAACTTTAATGTTCCACATTTTTGGCTGTTTCCCGTAAGACTAACATTTCATTTTTTTTATTGGCGTCAGCACATTAATTATTACATGGGTCAATACATTTTCATCCTCCCATTGAACTGATATATGGTGTTTTACTAAAAAATCAAGTGTTAAGGGAAAACTGGCTAAGTTAAAACACCACATTCTTGTTGCTCCTTCAATAATAATACTGCACATTTTGAACAGAGTCAGTACAAATTTGTTCACCCCCACTGAAATGATCAATGCTGTTTTACTGAATTTGTTTCATGGGGTATGTAACAAACTGGAAAAAACAAATTTTTTGCTATTCCCTTGAACAGTATGCTTTCAATTTTGAATCGAAGTAAGATATTTCTACCACATCCATGGGCCCAAATGATCACAGTTTGAGAAAGAATACTTTCCTGAAATTTAGGAAAGTCAGCACCACAAGGAAAGCTTTGAAGCACTGATCAAAGATTAGTACAACAACAATTATAAATCTGTGATCGTTGACATCACACACCCCACCCATGTCCCATTAAAGAAGAGCTCAGTCACAGTCAACAAATGTAATATGCCACAGTCCAAAACCAAGCAATGGGAAAGATTTTAACGCTAAAGAATTGATTGACCCTCTTCACTCGGTTATACATTGTCTTGCAGCAGCGAATCTTTATATGTATGCATTTTTCAGACAAAAACCTCATCCACACCCTCCCCTTTCCCAACTCCTCTCCACAACCAACACCACCACCTTTGTGGAGTTTGCAGACACTGTTGTTATTCCTCACATCATGAAGCACCTAGTTTACTCCAACAGTATTGAAATTGTCTGTGACCCACCCCTCCTAGAAGTATCAAATAATCCACAAGAGAGTAGCTTAGTAACGTGACTTGGAGGAAGGTATCCTGGGACAATAGATACTTCCAATAAACGGGATATACTACCGTTGCGATGACACCAAGAAACATGAGCTATTTACAGTTCTCTCCACCAAATCACCACTGTCCAGGTTGAAAGGAAGTGTTTGCCACATCAAGCACCTCAGTGGTTGTCATAGGTGCAACTATTATACGCTACAGCGTGACATCGAGGAAGCTGACTCGCAACTGCTGATCCATGTGCAGAATGTTTTCTGCTTTCAGTAAATAAGATGTATAAGCTAGTCACATTTATTCAGCTGCATACATTTAGATAGCCTTTGGGACAGGCAATAACTTTATTCATCATAACAGTAACAGAATCTGTCATGTTCTGTGAAAATATAAATCGACGTCCTTGTCAGTTTCCACAGTTTAGCCGATGTGCAATACCATGTCTGCATTCTTTGGCAATGGTTGGGAGACAGCATGAGACACCTAGAATGCATACCCTGATGTGGCCACAGCATTAATTTACATAGCACTGAATCCATACATCCATTTGGATCTGGATTCGCAACAATTCAACCCCTGGAACGCTTTACCGTTGTACCTTGTGGCTAGAGTAGCAATCTAGTCTCTGTTATCGGGGCAATGAGAAAGTTATTCTACCAAAGGAATAATACCATGAGGATATTCCTCCAACCAGGATGAGCTGTAGCAGTATTCAAAGCATACAACATACCATGCTTTTATCTGCTTGACCAGCACACTGGTCCACTAGCAGACACCCATTGCAGATGTCTCGGGATGGACATGGAACCTGAAGAGTCAGTCATGACACCCTGTGGATAGATTGAATAATGATGCAAGTGCTGTAAAAGCCATAATGTCTTATTACGTTATGATACAAAGCTGTATGGCATATGCTATACGGCAAACTAAAGAAATGGCAAAGATGTTCACATTGTATCAACATGTTTTCGTCTATTAGACTTACCGTTTCCAAATAATATATGTACATATATGACATGCTGTACTGAAATATGGAAACATCCAATAAAACGGCATATCTCAGCTCAAAGGGGTGGTAAGTTATGGACCCACCCACAAAAATTGGTGATTCCTATCAAAAAGTCAAAGCTAATAGCATATATGGAATCAGAGAAACACTGTTCATGGTGTAAGTTATCCTGTACCCGTATCCAATGGAGAAATGTGGTAAAACGGCCGATCTTTAATTGCTTAGGGGTGAACAATAATGGACCCACCCAAGAAATGTTCTGACTCCATTCAAAAAGCTAAATCTAATACCTAAAGGATGCAGAGAAAAACATTTGGTGAAGTAAACCTGATTGTATTCATATCCAATGGAGTAATGTGGTAAAACAGCAGATATTGGTTGATAAGGGATGAATAATAATGGACCCACCCAAACAATGTTCCAACTCCGATCAAAAAGTTAAAGTTAATAACAAAAGGAAGCTGAGAAAAATTTGATGACGTAACCCGGATTGTGTTCATATCCAAAGGAGAAATGTAGTAAAAGTGGCTGAATTTGTTTGATAGGGAGGGGTGAGAAATAATGGACCCACCCAAAATAATTGTTGACTCCGTCAGTCCGATCAAAATGTTAAAGCTATACCAACCTACGGAAGCTGTGGATAAAGTTTGGATGTCAGATAGGACAACTGACCACCGTCCACTCATCACCTTACAGGACATTAGAGGTCCATTCAGTGGTCCAGGATGTCAGCTAGGACAACTGACCACTCATCACCTTACAGGACACTCTAAAGGTCCATTCAGTGGTCCAGGATGTCAGATAGGACAACTGACCACTGTACACTCATCACCTTACAGGACACTCTAGACGTCCATTCAGTGGTCATAATAATAATACATTTATTTTCTTTGGCAGCCGTAGTGGCTGAAAAGTACAATAGGTACATTAAAATTTATAAAACAATTAAATAAAGTAGATTAATAAAACACTAAATGGAATATACAACCTAAATAAGTTAAATTATAACTAATTAAAATGTATAATTTGTGTATAAATAAGTAATTAGAATAAATAACTAAAACAAGATTCACTGCCAATTGCGAGTAATTCGTAGGAAATTAAAAATGTCCGGTTACTGCCAGTGATACAGTCCATAAGTTATAAGAGTTCTTAAAGCGTTTGGTCCTACACCGAGGAGCACTGTATACATGTGCGTTTCAGATTGCGTATGGAGGTGTCCGGGGGGGAGGCAGTAGATGGTGTAGTTTGTGGTTAAGTTGTTGTATGTTCGTGAATAGAGTTCTGCACAACGTCTCCCTCCGGTCTGCCAGCGTTGGTAGTCTCGCTGTGGCGATGGCTTCGTCGTAACACACGTCATGGAATATTATCCGCATAGCTCGTCTCTGGATACTTTCCAGCTGCTTGGTTTGCCTTTTCGTTAAGCTCGTATGCCACACCTTTTAGGCATACTCAAGGACCGATCGGATTAGTGTTGTATATATCTTGATGAGATGATGGGGGTCGACTCCTGCTCGCTTGAGCAGGATTATAAAATATAGTCTTTGCGACGCTTTAGCGGTGATTTCGTCGATTGCCACGTAAGATCATGTGAAAGTGTGATACCTGGACCTGGTAGGCGAGTGCCGTTTACTTGTTCTATCTGTCTGTCGTCGATTATTATCGGCGGGATGTCTGGTATTTTTTTCTTGAAGCATATGCACATTTCCTTCGTTTTGTCATAGTTCAATGCCATTTTGTTGGTGGCAGTCCACTGTCCTACTTCGTCTGCCGCTGTTTGGAGCGAGCTATCGAAGCCTGAATGTGAACATGATTCCCACATTGTGCAATCGTCCGGAAGGATTGTATCATCCGGTGACAGCGGAGTTAGATCGTTCATCACGGATTGGAAGAAATCCCACATGTCGTTGGCGAGAACGTCTAGATTTCCGGAGCATTGCTCGTTAGCGAGTCCATGCAGATTGTCGCGGTTTACTTTGACACCAGCAATGTCTTTAACGTTGTCCACCATCGTTTCGGGTGATCTTTCATGCGGTTGACTTTGTTTCTACATAGCTTGTACAGTAGTTGGTTTCCACCAAGAAGTGCACTCTGGCGGCAGCGAATTAGATAGCTAAAATTATCATCTATCCAAGGTTTGTCACTTGAGCATCGTCTGATTCGGCACTCTGGAAGATGCAAATCAAGTAATGTTCTTATACTAGAGTTAAAGAAATTCAGTTGCTCTTCACAGGTTGGTAGACGGAATAACGTTTCCCATGATTGCATGAGATGGCTCGAAGCGCTGCCGCAAAACGGGCCCGGTCACATGATTTGGGACTGCGCGAAGGTGTGCTTGCCCTGCTAAAAAATAATACGGTTTACTAAAGTAAATTTACTATAGTTTACTATAGTAAACACTGTAGTTAACTACAGTGTTTTTGCGGAATATTTTACCATGTTTTACCATAGTAAATACTATGGTTTACTATAGTAAATAATTTACTATGATGAATATCACGTTTTACCATGGTTTATTACAATTTACAGTGAATACCATATTTTACTATCATTTACTATGGTGAAAGCATGGTAAAATGCAATATACTATGGTTTACTATAATTCACCATGGTTTACTATAGTAAACTGTAGTACGTTTTGAGTAGGGTGAGACAACTGGTGTGGTATAATTTGACGATGTTGACGGAATACAAACAACCACCTTATGATCTGAGAGGCCGATTGGCGCGGTAATGACAGGGCGACGTCCAGGATGTCACATCGTCAAGTCTATGTGTGATTTCTGTAAATAGTTTTTTTCAGAACTATGACAGACAGTTCTTTGTGTAAATTCTAGTGTTTAGACATGATGGCATTTAGAACTTGCAGGATACAGGTTCCAACCACAGACGTTGACACTGATGTTGCAAGCACAAAAAGGCCAGACTGTGTCTGTGAACATAAGGGCAACTAAATGACACCATCTTGCGTATAGTTTATGGTTATTTTATTATGGTGGATAGTGTGTGTACTTTTATGTTGTATATGGGTAATTGTCTAGAAATGTGTCATTTTGGCTATTCAAGTTTCTAAAATGTCAATGTTTTTAAGTTGTCGCATATTAAGATAATGTAGCATCGTAATCGATTGCCATATGCAGCAGAGCTTAAATATTTTTTCTGTTGGTTGGGAGGGTGTTAAAATAAACGGAGCCATATGTCGTCAAACAGAATGGTGTTTGCATGTATATTGAACTATGACAGACAGTTCTTTGTGTAAATTCTAGTGTTTAGACATGATGGCATTTAGAACTTGCAGGATACAGGTTCCAACCACAGACGTTGACACTGATGTTGCAAGCACAAAAAGGCCAGACTGTGTCTGTGAACATAAGGGCAACTAAATGACACCATCTTGCGTATAGTTTATGGTTATTTTATTATGGTGGATAGTGTGTGTACTTTTATGTTGTATATGGGTAATTGTCTAGAAATGTGTCATTTTGGCTATTCAAGTTTCTAAAATGTCAATGTTTTTAAGTTGTCGCATATTAAGATAATGTAGCATCGTAATCGATTGCCATATGCAGCAGAGCTTAAATATTTTTTCTGTTGGTTGGGAGGGTGTTAAAATAAACGGAGCCATATGTCGTCAAACAGAATGGTGTTTGCATGTATATTGGTAACCTATGACGAAAAGGCAAAATCATGCCGATGATAACGCGATCACTTTATAATATCCAATGGGCATTGTAGATACAAAATGAACAATTTGAACAATGCAAACGGTAGTAACGTCGACTGATTGCCATGGTTAGCAGCAATGCATTAGTATGTCATCTCATTTGTCATTAACTGTTGAGTCATTTCCGAAAATATGACTGCGCGACCTTCTTCTTCTGGGAAAACTTGCATATATCCTCGTTCCTGGTGGGAATATCTACAGCACATTGTCTGTGAGCTCTTCTGATTCCTCTCATCCGTTCACTAAATACGATCGGTATTCTTTCAAATAAGTGACTTCTACTTGGTCATCTTCCGTGATGCCATCCACCTGAAATCATGAATTGGAGAATGGTCAGTTGAGGGTATGCAAGTTTTAGTTCGACTAGGAATGGTTTTAAGTGTCCCCATATGGCCTTCGGACTGTAGACTATCGAGTCCGATAGACGACAGAAAGAAACTGCACGCCTTGTGTAATTTGTTGTTCCAATATATGCGACGCCTGTATGTACAGTTACTTGACTCTGGCTTCCTCCGAAGTGTGTGGCCTGTACCTCAGCCAGTTCTTTGCAACACCAATTTTCGGCAAAGTCGGTGTGCAGCCACGCTTCATGCTCGCCAAGTGTCTGTCAGTACTTGGAGGTGGTCTCGTACTGATGTGTGATGTTAAACATGTGACACGATATTCTTTCGATACTCCTGGAATACTCTTCTTTCAGCTTCTTGACGTTGCCATGGACCTTTGTTTTTAGCGTCTTGTGCACAGTTTTAACGTCATAAGATTCTGTAACAATTTGCCACTGCCTCCACCAAGTCATCTCTTGGTCACGCTCGACAGAAGTTAATGAAACAACCTTTTCCTTGCATTGTTTGCACTCGTGGTACATGCAGTCTTCCCTTTTTATCTTGCACAGCTTCTTCAAATGTGCTACCAGTGACTTGATCCAAGTCCTTCAATCTGGAATGCATTTACTGAATGTTCTCATGATGTTTGCAGAGGCAGGTTTCTCTTTCGTGTATCTTTGGCCTCTTCACCTAAAATGGTTTCAGCCTTGCAAAAGACGAGGCGCTGATAACCATAGCGGGACTCTCGGCAGGGAACATTTTGCATAGCTCCGATACTGACTTCAACAGATACCTTTTATGCATTGCTTGACCATCTTTGGACACTGTCTCACGTACACTAGCTGCTTACAGTTTTGTTTCTTGTTCTTTTTTGATAGCCAACCTCGATAGACCAATGCTTTTCGTGGCCATTTATATTTTCTTATACTTCTTTGAAATGTGCAAAGTTTCAAAAGCCTGTTGGAATGCCTGTATACCCTTATTCGACTTTTGCTCTTTGCATCTTTTGTGCAGCTGGGCTGTCAACGAGAAGTGCAAAATTAATTGCTTTCTGACATGCGTTCGCCCTTTCCTCATGGTTTCTGTCGTTTTTCTTCTAGGTGTCAAAACGGCCCTATCATCGTTGGCGTTTGGATTGTTTGCCTTCAAGCGATCTAGTCGTTTTCGGTACTTCAGCATCTTTGTTTCTGTAGTTTTCTGTTTAGCCGATAGTGCCACTATTTTTCACGGTATGGTGCTGATTTATCTCTTTTCTTGGTCTTTCTGCCATGAGCCTGCTGTCGTGATGTCCTCCCAGGTTATCCGCTACCACGCAGTACTTGTTCGATGTTTACATTCTTAACTATTTCCAGAAGATTTGGCGGCGTTGTTGGGTGCAATTTCTTCATTTGCCATGACTTGTGCCGCTATCGCACTCCTTTGTGTTCTCCTTTGTGTTCTCCTTTGTGCTCTCCTTTGTGCTCTCTTTTTGTTGTCGTTTCTCCAATACTTCCTCTTAGCCCACTTTTCTCTTTCAGTCATGTCGGCTATCAATTTTACTATCTTTTCCTCTGTTCGTTTGTGCCATCACTCTCTCACTTTTCGTTTGAACTCGTCGCACTTGGCAGGATAATTTTTATGTTGTCTCGGTACGCCTTCTGCTGTACAGCAGTTCGTCGTTTTCTGGGACGTCCCCTGGCAGACTTAAACAAATAAGATGGCCGACCTATTGATGTGAAGTAAAAATAAAATTACAAGTTCCGCAAAATGTATGCACACGTTTAAGGTTATGTATTGTGATTAATAACTAAATATGTACATGCTGTGTATGTGTGTGCATGTGTGTGACTGTATATGTGTGTGTGTGTGCGTGCGTGCGTGTGCATGTGTGTGACTGTGTATATGTGTGTGAGCGTGCGTGTGTGTGTGCATGCATGTATATAGCCTATAATAGTAATATTCCACGATCTTCAGGCAATCAGTCTTAAATCTAACTGATCACGCATAGTTTACTATTCCGTTTAACTCGCAACGACTCCGTTCACACAGTGCTTAAAGGGAGTCGTGTAAAACGGAGTCGTGAAATCTAACATTTTGCCCCTTAAAGCATGTTGCGCGCAGAATTCATTTGGATAAAAGCTATCTAAACACATCTTGTAGTATCGATACACCCATTAAATATGTAATTTACACAACATTCGTCGCCAGGAAGTATGTGGGCTACGAAACGGAGTCGTATTTCGTTTTTATACGCCTGGAATATGATGTGATATAGCATACTCTGCGAGCAATATCTGAACAACTTACAAACAATCCCTTGCGTGGTGCACTGAATGAAACATCGACTGACGGCATAGTCATACAATAATTTCATTAGCTTGTTTTAATTCCAACTGGTGGCAGCATCAGCACAACAAAAAACGGAGTCGTATTGATAAAGTAAACTTCGGAGACAGACATGTTTGGTGCTCTAGATAATTATTTAGCAAAACAATCACGATAATATTATTCCATGACCCGTATAAATATGTATTTGTTACCAAATAATATTAGTATTATACGTATTCCTTATCAGACATAAGAAAAAGCGTAAATGAATGTTGACGGGCCCCGGTGCGATAAGCGATTTTTGCTAATTTTGGGTTAAGTAAGCCTTCATAATGCAAATAAAGTATTGCACTATGTGCTTAATGTGATATGGCACAGATATATATTATTTGTGTATTCATAGCAAAAAGCACGTATTTCTACATACAAAATGTGCTGAGATATGGGCCGACGACTGCATTTATGCCAAAATGACACTTTTCAAAACATATACCCATATATGCAGAGAAATTTTGTAGCTCTATATGTGTGGTCTTTTTCATAGTTAGGTCAGAATGTAAGAGATTGCTGCAAGCCCAGCTGATGACTCAATCTGTTAGCTGTTTCATTCATGGTCTATTCACAGGGAAGTGGAAACAGGCTACAGCTCTTTGTTCTTTATTACAGTATCGCTACAATAACACGTGGAACAGTGTGGTATATTACAAAATCACATTTTATTGCAAACCAACCCTGTACTACTAAACCATATTCCATAACAGATCTTTGAAGGAATCAATGATGTGCTGGAAACTTCGCATGCTACTTGCAAGCCTCCACATCATGAACAAGATGTCAGCCTCCAGGATATTGTAGCTTTCATTAGAGTGTTCCACTTTGAGACTTCATTCTAGATAAACCACTGATGTTACAAAATTATTATACACCCACAGTTGTAAATGGTTATAATTTGTATTAACTCTTTTAGGTGCATAATACCAGACAGTTATCTTTTGTTTCCCTTTAAGTTTACACACTTGAACATATATGTCTTTTTAGGGAATGTGGCTTTTGAGAAGACCGCCTCTCAGATTGGAACCTGGGGTGGCATGGTGGCATCTAGAGCAGTGGATGGAGTTGACGGTCATTCAGATGACAGTTACTGTGCTCAACCTGATGGATCTAGTGGAAGCAATGCCTGGTGGCAGGTGGATCTGGGGGATGTCTACGTCATCAGCAACATCACCATTGTCAGTAGCACATCTGGTAAATATTTTTCATATATAATAAATACTGTTTTGCAGAAAATGCTTAGTGCAAATCCAGTTCAGAGCAAAATATACCAAATTAGTGATACTTTAAGCACACTTTTATGTACCCACGGTTATAAGAAACATATAAAAAACAATTTGTGCAAGTCCCAACATATTACTTATAGTGTGCAACCATTGTACAGTGTAATCAGTTTGACATACAACAGCATGTAATCAAAGGATCAGGGACTTAATGGAGTTTATATCCCAGCATATGATATCCAGTGTTCTGCCCAGGTTTTCAAAAGGGCAGGGTACCATTTTATTAAAAGGGCACATAGAGCGCGGTGAGCAGTGGTTAAAAGGGCACTTGCGACACGCGACTAAATTAAATACATGAGATGTAGTAGCAGTGTACAGCTTGTAGTTTAATATCATACTACTTACATACAGTATATTATGTACACAGTGTATACATATATTTATGTATTATAATATAGGTTCGAGCATTGTAGAACGAAACATAATATTCTGCTTTACATAACTTTTAAATTTGTGTCAATCTGCATAATATTTAACATACACAGAGAATATTATACAGGTAATATTTGTGCCAAATTCCTTTGGGCTAGGTTTAACATAATTGAGATATACTGTTATGTTCGATTTTCAAAATTTTAAATGTACAAGCAGCATAATAATTTTGAAAAATGACATTTAGATAAATATAAATGTGGACAAATGGAACATTATAGTATATATATAGACAATACAACATGTTTAATTTTGTTAAATTGGCAGGTCATAACTTTATTTAAGTTTTAGCAAAACACAATATTCAGCATGACATAACATCATTTTGTGTATAAATTCACATCATATTTAATATTCCCAGAGACTATTACATAAGCAAAAGGTGTGCAAAATATTGTTGGGCTAGGCTGAACAGAAATTTAGAATTTTGTTTTATTTACAGAAAAAAACACCCACAC
Source organism: Paraescarpia echinospica (assembly GCA_020002185.1). Taxonomy (NCBI): domain Eukaryota; kingdom Metazoa; phylum Annelida; class Polychaeta; order Sabellida; family Siboglinidae; genus Paraescarpia; species Paraescarpia echinospica. The sequence goes on along the minus strand of CM034532.1, from coordinate 36,671,194 downwards.
ACAATCTCAATGTTAACAATCAGTCAACAAACAGATAACAGTACCTATCACTAGTTTGCCACTGTTTAATGGTACCCTCTGAATAATAATTATTACAGGTAGCTACTGCTAAATGATTTGGCCAAAACAAGACGCTGCCAACAACACCAGCAACATTAGCACCCCAGCTAGTTCGTTGTGACCTAGAAACGGGGTGCCTTGCATGAGCATGAACACGTTCTTGTGCTGGTGGATCATTGCATATTGAGGGGGAGTCGGTTGTTTTAACGCACACATTGCGCAATTATTCAGTACTATTGTTCAGCTATGTAATACTAAACGTCGTTAGGTATCATTATATATCGGTACATTACAACATAAAGAGTGTATGAATAAACCATTTTTCTAATCACACATGCCCGGCTATTGTCCTGTTGGCTCTTTGCAACAGTCTGGCGCGAAAGGCTCTGGTCTATCGACTTACAAAGTTTGGCAGCCCCACAAATCAAAACGTATTTTAATAATTTGTGCACACTTCACGATTAAGAATTAAATGACAGATCTAACTGTAGAAGTCTCCAGGTGATCAGACTTTAAGTTTTGAAGATATAAACAAAATAAGGACTACTTGGCGATATATGTATAGTCGAGGCATTGTGCGAAAGTGTGTCGCGAATAGGGTCTACTGACTTGCGAAGGCTGGCGCCTCGTCAGATCAAAACGTATTTTAATAATTTTGCACATATCACATGAGAAAGAATTTAACGGCAAATTTAATGGTAGAAGTCTCCTGACGATCGGACTGTAAGTTTTGAAGAGATGAACAAAATAAGGACTACTTGGCGATATATGTATAGTCGAGGCATTGTGCGAAAGTGTGTCACGAACAGGGTCTACTGACTTGCGAAGGCTGGCGCCTCGTCAGATCAAAACGTATTTTAATAATTTTGCACATATCACATGAGAAAGAATTTAACGGCAAATTTAATGGTAGAAGTCTCCTGACGATCGGACTGTAAGTTTTGAAGAGATGAACAAAATAAGGACTGCTTGACGATATGTATAGTTGAGGCGCTGCACGAAAGTCCGTTACTCTGATCTGTCCACTTTCAAAGACGAAGGTCGGCGCTTCCTCAAATCAGTGTATTTTAGTATTTGTTGGCACACACGATTAAAAATTTAGCAGCGATTGGGACAGGTCGAGATATGGGCACCTGAACAATCGAACTGAGCGCGTGGCGTGATATGTCTGTCAGCGCCCCGATTTCGACATTGTATCCCATTCCCAATTGCGGGACATGTTCTGTTGGATTGTTGAAAAATTGAACCGTGCACGTTGCACAATCGGGATAGGGATGTGTTTCAAGATTGGGGTGTTTGCAGACACTCTCAAATTAATATTCATCATGTAACTGTCTGTAGCCACAAGTAGGGTTACGATGCAAATATACCAGGGCGATGTGTAAAAAAAGGCAGGGCGTTCGTTTTTTGCCTTTTCTGTGTACCAGGACGTCACTGAAGAAGGGCAGAGCATAACGCCCTGCAAATTCGTCCTAAGCAGAACACTGATATCTGTATAGAATATGTGCCACAGCATATGTAATCTATAACAAAATATATATGAATATGCACCTAAGCCCATACAATGTTTATACTAACAATCAGAGGGTCACAGCTCGCTGCATTTAAAAAAGTTATAAAGCTAGATTTTTCCCAACTGCTGCCAAGATAAAATAATCACCCAAATGTGACTTTCCCTTTCCGTCTTTCTCTCTACCATCCTAGGTATTTCTAACATTCATCACTCTTGAAGCTACTTCATTAGCAATGTCACTGTTGTCTCATTTCAGATCAGTACTTGCATCATTTTACCATCAACATTGGCAACTCATCTGATGCCGTCAACACTGAGTGTCTCCGCCACACTGGCCTAGTACAACCAAGTTCAAATGGCGAGACATTGACTTGTAGACAACAACTGTGGGGACAGTATCTCAAGATTGAGAAGTTCTCGGATCCTCGTAAAAATGTGTTTCGCATCTGTGAGCTGCTGGTCGCAGGATACAAGTATATAGGTACGTTCTACAACAAAAACACACCAGTCTACTGTTGCAGGGAAACTGTGAATGTGTACTAAATGGAGTGTAATTTGTTTCTCCTATTAGAGAGATGGTGCTTTTCTTAGAGATAATGTTTAATTGAGCAGCCTGTTTGACCACATGGTTGATAGTGATGCACCATATCTCACCATGGCAATGCATATGGCCTGCTCTGTGGGAGTTCTGGTCATCACCTTTTTCACAGGATTCCAGATAGTACGAAATGCTGCAGCATATCCCATCCAATCTAATAACAACGATCAGATGATTTAGAAGTGGAACAACACAAAGGACACAGGAAAAGGGGAGGCCACAGCTGAGATGGGAGGACTGTGTGAGGAGAGACAAGAGAAGATCAGGGGAGGATGAGAGATGGAGAGAGAGGGAGCTATGGATAAAAACCTTTGGAAAGAAAAAACACTTTGAGTGGTTTGGCAATATTGTACCTGACCCTTACCCCTGTAGAGCAGGGAACAAGGAGGAGAGCAACAGATCACATCTGTTCTGATTGTCCTTCACTTGTACCCTACAAACAGTGCAATAAAAACTACTCATGTATCACAGCCTACACAGAGAGATTGTGACACATGTCATTAATGTGTTGACTAGGACTTGTTGGCATACCTCAAGGCCAAATTTTAGGCCCACAGTTTATTATATACATTAATGACTTTGCCAAGGCCAGCCAAAAGTTTAATTTTATAATATATGCTGATGATACCACCCTGTCAAGTACTGTTGACTCAATTTCAATGTGTGGAAAAATTGGAAATGTAGAATTTGCTATAAACACAGAATTAAAAAAAATTTGTGAATGGCTAAAACTTAACAAATTATCTCTTAACCTAAACAAAACTAAGTATATGCTCTTCAAAACAGCTAGAAGAAAAAGTGTGACTTACCCATTACTAACCATAGATAACACTACTATTGAGAGAGTTACAGAATTTAACTTTCTTGGGATAATGTTTAATGAACAATGTAACTAGAAAAGTCACATTGTAAAAGTTTCAAATAGGTTTTGAAGGATGTCAGGTGTCTTAAATATACTAAAATGATTATTACCTCTTAATATAAAGATTGTATTGTACAACACACTAATATTGCCACACTTAAACTACGGCAATACTGTTTGTGGTTACAAATGTGACAGAATTCAGAAACTTCAAAAGAAACTAGTCCAAATTATTAGTGTAAGCAAATATAATCCTCACATTGAACCACTGTTTAAAAATCTTAAAGTATTAAAAATGGAACATATTAAAATCGCAGGAACTAAAATTGTATTATAAATTTGTGCATAACAAACTTCCTCTTTACCTTCAAAATTTGCGACTTCATCAGAACAACAGCCTCACAATTTCAACACATGGACAATACAATAATTGAATATACATACAATCAGGGTACAATACGAATTTGTGAATCAAAGTCTCAGATACATCTTGCTGCATACTATCAATACTGCACCTGATTAAATGACACATAAAAATCTACACTCACAGCTTACACGGGTTTGCTAAAACATGATTATTTACCTGTAAGTACATTACACAATTGTTACATTTGTCATTACGAGTGAAAAACAAATATGAATAAGCTTTTATGTGTACCTCTTTGTATGAATAGCCAATCGTCCCAAATCATGTATAATGTCATGTTCTAAGCTTTGTCTGACACAGTCTGTTACTTATTTATGCTACAATTTGTTTTATACACTAGGATTTGTCATCGATATAACTGGTAGCTCCCATGAGTGCGGATTTGTTAGCCTTAGACCATACGTGATAATTTGTATACCATGACTTTTTTGTGATTACTATATTTATGGTTTTACATACTCACTTATTGAGTGATATGTATATGGGTCATAATAAAGAACTTCTGTCCATCTGTCCGTCCATCCGTCCATCCGTCTGTCTGTTGACTTGCCTCCAGCCTGCTTGCATGCTACACTTCACTGATGATCCCCTGCTGACAGCTTCAGTGCAGCAGGTTTTGTACTCAAGGAGAAACAGGATTGTCACACTTAGCACCACGCCTCAGGAACAGTCTGCCCCTTGCCATGTTGCAGTCAAACTATACAGACCATTACCTGAAATGTCAGTATTGATGTTTTATTATTGTACATCTTCTGGTTGGCCAAAATGGCCAGATTTAAGGTGTTGAGAAACCCTGCATTATATTTTAGCTGAACTACTGGTGAGAAAAGAAACTGATGCATGTTTTTTAATTAAACCCACCTCTAGATCAAAAACATTATATGATGCCCATGGACAATTACAATTTTACTAATAATGCCACACAGGCATTTGTTGCTTGCCAGCCCTGCCAGGAATAACACACACTCATCCAGCCACAAATGTTGTTGTGATCAGTGACAGATATTCCATTTGCACCCAAGTGCTTCTGTAGCTGTGTGGGCACATGTGAATTACTTTAGGCAGACATGGAGAGGAGATACAGTCAAACATCACTACACAGTCACCTCAGTAATACAGCCACCTCGCGATTAAGGTCACCCTAGGACAGTACCAACTGAAGTCCTTATAGAGTAAATTATAGGAAATTAGTCCTGATAATATGGTCACCTCCCTACTCAGGTCACTTTTGCCCAGTCCAAAAGTGACCTTAGTAGTGAGGTTCCACTGTACTTTCTAAATGAGCCAACTGATTGTTTGCTAACTAACAGAACATAATGTGTGCATTTGTGGATCAAAATTATTTACTGAATTAAACCACATCTCTTATATAATGAAGCCATATATTTGTCAACAGTTCAGTGAATGAGACATTATTGCAACAGTACAGTGTTGGTAAAAATTATCGTTGTTAAAACATTGAACTGAGTTCACTTTTTGTTAGTAGAACATCTTTATTCATTGAAACTTTGAAAGATACAGTATTATTAATGTAACATGATCCCACAGTTGCAAGCCTTTTATTTACTGTTTATTCCTTGTATTTATTTCAAATATTTTAATCTTTCGTGTTAATATAATATATTTCATAGAATGCCAGACATGACACTTAATTAAGACTGATGTTGTTTCCAGATTGCAACAGTGCCTGTGTTGGAAGTTGTAACAATGTCATTGGCTGTGACAAATGTAAACCCGGGAAACTGCTGCCAAACTGTACAAAAGGTAGGAAGAAAGTTCTACATTCAGAATAAGACTGGATGGAATCTTCATTTGTTTGTGTTTTGTTCATTTGTCAGTGGCTGTCATTTTGCAGTTATTACATGCATACTTAGTGCATCCATGCAAATAGAAATAAAACCAGGCATGTATGGCTACAGATGTATGCAGATATTATATGTTTGCATATTTACATCTCCAACTAAACAGAATGACGTCTCTGCATACATGCACATCAGGCCTGGGATCAATTAAAAAATAAATTGAATTATTCAATTTAATTCCTAAATTTTAATTGGATTTGAAAGATTTCGAATAAGCAGAATTTGAATTGAAAGATTATGAGTAAGTTGAATTGGAATTGAAATAAACAAATTGAACCTCATTATCTTATACTGATACGGTCTGATATTATTTCCAATGTGGTCATGATTGTAACGAATACTAATTTGAAAGACCAGGAAGCCCTGCATCATTGTCTGCATGTTTTATGTTTCAATCATCTTTGCATCAGAAAACAATTCTGTATAATTAATTCAGAATTTGATTTGAAAGATTTGAACTGTAATTGGAGTTGGAAAAAAATTTATTGAAAAATAGAAAGAATTGAATTGGTATTTAAAAAAATTTCAATTTGAATTGATTAAATGGAATTGACCCCAGCCCCGATGCTCATACAATGATATAAATTCAATTCAATATGTTTTATTCAAAAAAACATCCAAACAGACAGTATAGGCTGTAATCACATCAACATGATTTTGTTGTGACATATAATGTATTTTATGCAAGCACCAACACAAGTCATGAATAGTGATGAAAGAAGGCCAAATGAATGACGTTTATTAGAGATTAAGTGAAAGAGAGAGAAAGTATTATACATACTGGGTAATGTTGTTTGAAAGGAATACACAAGAAGTTAAAAAACTTGTAGTTAATGATACCCTTAACTATATGTTATAGTAAATCACATTAGAGAAATTATAAGATGAATGTGTGAATATTGCACACATCCCAAAAGCCTACACATATAAGGAAAATTACCATACTGTAGTTCACATAGTCACATATATATGACTAGTACAAAATAATAAAACGTAAAAATATATAAAATGTTCATATAAATACACCAGGCACATGCTTACATGTAAATGCACATTTGTTTGTGCACAACACAATTGAGTTGGCATATTTGTTCTGGTAATAGAAAGAATGACACTTTCTTCATCTATGACATCTTCAAAATCTTAATAGCCACCATCTAACCTTTTCTAACTTCAAGCTGGCATAAAATAATATCTTATTAAGAACATTTTCTTGAAGACAGTGGTATTTATATATACAATCTGAAATATTTATGTGTATCCAATCCACTGATGCTCTCATACCCTGTTCTGGGTGGAGGTAGATTGAATACGCTCTGAGCTGTGTGTGATACTACAATACATTTGGATTTGACATCTGTACATAGTATGTCAGAAATTGTATTAGCTATTTTATTTATGACATGTACATACTTTTAGAAAACAAACACATCTTAAGAATTTAATGTGTGTGAACAAAACAGTTTTTATCAAATCAATTTGCACATATTTTAAACATAACCTTGTTCTATAATCATCATCACAACAAGTTCCCCATAAACACTTCACAGGAAACATGTTAAAATGAGATCCACTGAAAGACCACTTTGTTGCAGATGATCCTGAATTATGTGGTCATTGCGCTGGTTCTAAGCCTTGTAACAAAGAGACCGGAACTTGTAGTGATGGATGTGAACAGTGGTATGTTGACATCGATGGATCCAATACTTGTAAAGGTCACATCGGTAAGTACAGTTTGTCTATGTTACACTGAAAGATAAATCTTGTTGCTTATCTTTTTGCTTCGATCATCTGAGAGTTTCCAGAGATGTTAAGTTGCTGTCGTATTCCAGAATAACCAGTACTGACATTGTGTATAGCAACAACTAGTATGAAGTTATTAAAAAACTTTAATATATTCGATGTTATTAAATTACTTAAACTATTTTTTTTATTTATTCAGGTACACTTATTCTTTACTTTTGGCTTTGCTGAGAAACTACACTGTACTTGAATCATGATATTATTATTATTATTACTGGTTTGATAAAGTGATTGTGTCTCTCCTTGTTTTGTAGTTAGAGTTGACTACGCGTCAAAACCTGTTCTGGTCTCAGAGACAAGTTCCTCTGTGACTGTCAGTTGTGTGTTTGTAGTTAGAGTTGACTACCCATCAACCCTCCCCAGCTGGTGTCAAAGACAAGTTCCTCTGTGACTGTCAGTTGTGTGTTTGTAGTTAGAGTTGACTACCCAGATTTGTGCCAGTCTCAAGGGTCAGATACTCAATGGGTCTACTGGTGGTGCAGTTACAGTGAAGACTGAATGTACATGTAAGTAAACTATGTATTTCTCAAATAACAACCATCAGTTCCACACATATCAATCTCCTTCTTGGTTTGTATATCCTGTTCAGGATCTCACAGCTCAAATCTCTGTGAAACCTCTCCTTTCTCCTGCTGTATGATGAGCTGCTGTCACTGTTCCAAAGACATCTGTAATATCCTTGGTCCAACTTTGTCATGGCTGGCCTTCCTTCTCTTCGCGCATGGTTCCCTCCAGTATTGTCTTTCTCAAACCACTTTGCCTATAATGTAGCCAAAATATTATATGTTTCTGGCATCAAAAGTTTTATGAAATATGAAGTTCTCTCAATACTGCTACATTGGAACTAATGCTAACACAGTGCACTACTCAGGGTTTGCATACATTATAAACAGCTCCATTTCAGCTCAAAGGCACTTATTCTCTATAAAGTACCCAACCATTATGTAGCTACCAGGAAAATGCATGGTTCATGCACAATGTATTGACAGAAAAGGGTTGTGTGTGCTTGCATCAGTTATTTACAAACATGTCATCCTGTTTCAGCTACAGAGAAGCCAATAAAAAGTCAGTTACTGTAAAATGTCTTGTTTCAGATCCAGAGAAGCCCAATATAAAGTCTGTTACTGCCAGTTTCCTGTTTCAGCTCCAGAGAAATCCAATATAAAGTCTGTTATTGCCAAACTTCCTGTTTCAGCTCCAGAGAAGCCCAATATAAAGTCCGTTAATGCTAAACTTCCTGTTTCAGCTCCAGAGAAGCCCAATATAAAGTCTGTTACTGCCAAATTTCCTTGTTTCAGAACCAGAGAAGCCCAATATAAAGTCTGTTACTGCCAAACTTCTTGTTTCAGCTCCAGAGAAGCCCAATATAAAGTCTGTTACTGTCAAACTTCCTGTTTCTGCTCCAGAGAAGCCCAATATAAAGTATGTTACTGCCAAACTTCCTGTTTCAGCTCCAGAGAAGCCCAATATAAAGTCCGTTACTGCCAATTTCCTGTTTCATCTCCAGAGAAATCCAACATAAAGTCTATTACTGCCAAACTTCCTGTTTCAGCTCCAGAGATACCCAATATACAATACAATACAATACAATACAACTTTATTGATCCCAACATTGAGAAATTGCCCATCTGCCGTCAACTCTAGTGCGTAAAAAACAAAATCGACCCTCACGCACTCATACATAAAAATAGTAATATAAACAAGTATTTTACAGCAGTACCAGCTCAATTCAAGCATTCACTAAGTAATCATGCAAATCAATTACTATAACTTAGTTTCGGTATCACATTTACACACCCACACACTGTATGCATTGAAGACAGTAGCCGGAGCAGCAACATCGACATCTATCTGTTTATGTATGCATTGAAAATGTGTATTGCAGATGGTATGAATGAATTCCTATAGTGTGTGGTTCTAGTGCGTGGAGCTCTGTATCGGTTACTCCTGTCTATCCATCTGCTGTCAAATTCAGGTCTGAGTGGGTGGGTATCGTCTGCCGTCTGTACTCTGTCCATTATCCGTCTTTCATGTGTGGATATGAAAGTGACCTGTCCCCTCCCTACAATGCCACTTGCTTTCCTGATATATTTCTCTAGCCTGTTCCTGTTCTGATTGCTGATATTGCCACTCCAGCACACTGCACCAAAGTAAAGCACACTGTTCACTGTTGAAGTATAAAACATTTGCAGCCGTTTTTGGCATACATTAAAGGATCTCGGTTTCTGTAAGAAATACAACAGACTATACAGTTTCTTCATAATTGCATCAGTGTTTGGCTTCCATGACAGTTTGCTGTCTAGTACTATGTCCAAATACTTGTACTCATCCACCTTTTCCACTACTTCTCCTTTCATGACCACGTCTCTATAATTCTTACTCTTCTTTCTAAAATCAACTATGAGTTCTTTGGTCTTACCCACATTGAGCTGGAGGTAGTTGTCGTCACACCATTCCACAAACCTATCCACTTCTCATCTGTAGTCTGTCTCATCATCATCAGTAATGAGTCAGTCCTGTATCGTCAGCAAACTTGGACATGGGACATGAGTCACTAGAACTTCTGTAGTCAGCTGTGTATAGGGAGAAGAGGAATGATGCAAGAACTGTCCCATGGGGAGTCCCTGTGTTCGTGCTCTCTGTGTCAGAGGTCACGTTTGGTCCAGTCCTCATATACTGTGGTCTGTTTGTTAAGTAGTCCAGTATCCATAAGACAGTGGGTGAATTAACTTTCAATCTCATTAGTTTCTCTGCAATTAAATGAGGTTGTATTGTGTTAAAGGCACTACTAAAATCAAAGAACATCAAGCGAACATCAACACCAGGTTGTTCTAAATAAGATTAAATGTTGTTTAACAAATACAGAACAGCATCCTCAACACCTCTCTTTCTTCTGTGTGCAAACTGCCACGGGTCCAGAAAGTCAGCAACAACTTCATTGAGTTTGATGAGAATAAGCCTTTCAAAAGCCTTCATAACCACATATGTGAGCGCAACTGGCGCAGCTCATTCATTGTCTGAACAGACTTTTTCTTTGGTATAGGTATAACGTATGAAGTTTTCCACTGATGTGGAATCTTGCCCTCAGCCAGAGACAGATTGAAAATAACAGTGAAAATGTAGCACAGCTGTTCCGCACACTGCTTCAGGATAATTGGTTTCATCCCATCAGACCCTCCCACTTCACTGGCATTTACTCTTTTGAACAGCTCTAACACCTCGTCTTTGGATACCTGAATAGGGTCTCCCTGATCTCGCCCCAGAGCAGGACTGACTAATCTCTCCTTAAAACTGTCCCTCTCTTTACTAAAATCATTCTTATCAAACCTGGCATAAAATGAGTATAAAGTCTGTTAGTGCCAAACTTCCTGTTTCAACTCCAAAGAAGCCCAATATAAAGTCTGTTACAGTATCTATTCTGTACTGCTGAACTTCCTGTTTCAACTCCAAAGAAGCCCAATACAAAGTCTGTTACTGCCAAACTTCCTGTTTCAGCTCCAGAGAAGCCCAATATAAAGTCTGTTACTGCCAAACTTCCTGTTTCAGTTCCAGGGAAGCCCAATACAAAGTCTGTTACCGCCAAACTTCCTGCTTCAGCTCCAGAGAAGCCCAATATAAAGTCTGTTACTGCCAAATTTCCTGTTTCAGCTCCAGAAAAGCCCAATACAAAGTCTGTTACTGCCAAACTTTCTGTTTCAGCTCCAGAAAAGCCCAATACAAAGTCTGTTACTGCCAAACTTCCTGTTTCAGCTCCAGAGAAGCCCAATATAAAGTCAGTTACTGCCAAGCTTCCTGTTGGCTCTGGCCATGGAAGTCTACAAGTCACATGGCAGGTTTGTAACTATATGTCTACAGTTTCCATGAATCATGCAAATAATGTGTTTTATGAAATAAAAATGTACATAAGTATATAATAAAATGGACAAATAGATCATAGAATACATAGTCACATCAGTTATGTAATACAATAATAGCAGCTGACACACGTTGTACAATAAAACTTAGCTATGATTAACTTTTTAAAATTATTTATGTGGGACAATGTTACCTGTATAAAAATAACTAGGAATCGTGGCTAGTTTGCTGATAACACAAAAGGCAAATGTCAGTATTGTATATGGACTTTATAATAATAAGCCAAATAACAATGCATGAATACGTAATGTAAATACAATCTAAGCATCGTCATTACTTACCTAAAGCTCATTAAAATATAATACATCAGCAAAGGTGGGAGAACCACCACACATAGGACTACCAGTCACATACATGTAGAAACAGAAAGGCTCGAGTACTCGATCCCCCTAACAAAATGTGAAATATGAAAATGTGCACTAACCACTCAAACATTCGAGAACAACCCATAATGAAAAAGTTGGTAATATGACATATAAAGTGTTAAATACAATGGTAAACCACTAACACCTCACACACAGGTATGGCCAAATAGCCACACAGAAATACTCATAAAGAGTACCTGCACTAAAACCATGCATACACTATTGAAACTCGGTGGAGGGAAAAGTGTTAATGCAAAATCTCGTGTACAAAACTAGAACAAGGAAAAGTATCAACAAATTCAAAAACTTTGTGAACTACCTCTCTGTGTCCAGTGTTTCAAAGGGTCATCGTTACCTAGCTTAGATAAAGAAAATGTAAAACATCAGTAAAATTGGGAGCCCCAACCACACAGGTGGAAGGCCCCACATATTCCATATTCGTTATATATATATATAATTATATATACGGTATACAAACAGGATAAATCAAAAAGCTGTAATGATGAAAACTGCGTAGGTCCTACATGTACACAGTCATCCAAAAAGGGGAAACGCAAGGAACATATCACCGCCGTAAACCCAGTACACATATAATAGAGGAATATTCACAACTAGAGATAGATCAAAGGGAATGACAATGGCTAATGCCATGTTATTAGCCAGAATGTCTTAGGTTACCAAAACATGATCATTCGTATATATTCAGCAACCAAATTAATGTATGTGCACAGTAACAAAAATAAAACATGATAATATACTCAGCAACCAAATTAATGTATGTGCACAGTAACAAAAATAAAACATGATAATATATTCAGCAACCAAATTAAAGTATGTGCACAGTAACAAACATCAAAGGTATATATAAAACCAGCCCAAACTTGAAATAAGCATTTGAGTCGGTCATTTTATTTAATTAAATTTAATGGTGTTTTTTATGTGGGACAATGTTACCTGTATAAAAATGACTAGGAATCGTGGCTAGTTTGCTGATAACACAAAAGACAAATGTCAGTATTGTATATGGGCTTTATAATAATAAGCCAAATAACAATGCATGAATATATAATGTAAATAAAATCTAAGCATCGTCATTACATAGCTAGAGCTCATTAAAATATAATATATCAGCAAAGATGGGAGAACCAACCACACCAGGCCATTCTGTAATACACAATTACAGAATGGCTCCACCCACCCCACAAGATTCCGACCATATTGTTCCATAGCATGCCCCACCTAAGTAGAAAGCATCCATGACACAAAACACTCAGCTTGGATAATTCAGTACAAAACTAGGACCAGTAAATACAAATACAACAAAATGCAGAATAAAAAACTACAGCACAAAATTCCCCACCTATGTAGAAAGCATCAATGCCACAAAGTGCGACTAACATTGACTAACTAGACATAAGGATGGCGAATGTAGTGTCACCAGATTGCTCCATAGCAAGCCCCACCTATGTAGAAGGCATCAATGCCACAAAGTGCGACTAACATTGACTAACAAGCCATAAGGATGACTAATGTAGTGTCACCAGATTGCTCCATGGCATGCCCCACCTATGTAGAAAGCATCAATGCCACAAAGTGCGACTAACATTGACTAACAAGACATAAGGATGGCTAATGTAGTGTGACCAGATTGCTGTATAGCATGCCCCACCTATGTAGAAAGCATCAATGCCACAAAGTGCGACTAACATTGACTAACAAGACATAAGGATGGCTAATGTAGTGTGACCAGATTGCTGTATAGCATGCCCCACCTATGTAGAAAGCATCAATGCCACAAAGTGCGACTAACATTGACTAACAAGACATAAGGATGGCTAATGTAGTGTGACCAGATTGCTGTATAGCATGCCCCACCTATGTAGAAAGCATCAATGCCACAAAGTGCGACTAACATTGACTAACAAGACATAAGGATGGCTAATGTAGTGTGACCAGATTGCTGTATAGCATGCCCCACCTATGTAGAAAGCATCAATGCCACAAAGTGCGACTAACATTGACTAACAAGACATAAGGATGGCTAATGTAGTGTGACCAGATTGCTGTATAGCATGCCCCACCTATGTAGAAAGCATCAATGCCACAAAGTGCAACTAACATTGTCTAACAAGACATAAGGATGGCGAATGTTGTGTGACCAGATTGCTCCATAGCATGCCCCACCTATGTAGAAAGCATCAATGCCACAAAGTGCGACTAACATTGACTAACAAGACATAAGGATGACTAATGTAGTGTCACCAGATTGCTCCATAGCATGCCCCACCTATGTAGAAAGCATCAATGCCACAAAGTGCGACTAACATTGACTAACAAGACATAAGGATGGCTAATGTAGTGTGACCAGATTGCTCCATAGCATGCCCCATCTATGTAGAAAACATCAATGCCACAAAGTGCGACTAACATTGTCTAACAAGACATAAGGATGGCGAATGTAGTGTGACCAAATTGCTCCATAGCCTGCCCCATCTATGTAGAAAGCATCAATGCCACAAAGTGCGACTAACATTGACTAACAAGACATAAGGATGGCTAATGTAGTGTGACCAGATTGCTGTATAGCATGCCCCACCTATGTAGAAAGCATCAATGCCACAAAGTGCGACTAACATTGTCTAACAAGACATAAGGATGGCGAATGTAGTGTGACCAGATTGCTCCATAGCATGCCCCACCTATGTAGAAAGCATCAATGCCACAAAGTGCGACTAACATTGACTAACAAGACATAAGGATGAATAATGTAGTGTCACCAGATTGCTCCATAGCATGCCCCACCTATGTAGAAAGCATCAATGCCACAAAGTGCGACTAACATTGTCTAACAAGACATAAGGATGGCGAATGTAGTGTGACCAGATTGCTCCATGGCATGCCCCATCTATGTAGAAAGCATCAATGCCACAAAGTGCGACTAACATTGTCTAACAAGACATAAGGATGGCGAATGTAGTGTGACCAGATTGCTCCATAGCATGCCCCACCTATGTAGAAAGTATCAATGCCACAAAGTGCGACTAACATTGACTAACAAGACATAAGGATGACTAATGTAGTGTCACCAGATTGTTCCATAGCATGCCCCACCTATGTAGAAAGCATCAATGCCACAAAGTGCGACTAACATTGACTAACAAGACATAAGGATGGCTAATGTAGTGTGACCAGATTGCTCCATAGCATGCCCCATCTAAGTAGAAAGCATCAATGCCACAAAGTGTGACTAAAATTGTCTAACAAGACATAAGGATGACTAATGTAGTGTCACCAGATTGCTCCATAGCATGCCCTATCTACACCGTGTATGTAGAAATCAGCCATGATGCAAAATACTACAGTCGTGAACATATCAGTACAAAATTCAAGACCAATATGGAAATAAAAATTCTAACTATAATTACGGGGATACACAAAACGTGTATTGAAGAAACTAAGAAATACAGATTGCTACACCAAATGCCCCATTGAAGTGTATGAAAGAAAGGGTGTCCAGGTACAACAACTGTACAAGTGAAAAACCAATGCGTTATAAAGGTAGTTCTTGCAATGACCTTTCTACATTGATAGAAGGACCTCACTAAGGTAAGTGTTGCTTGCTGTGTGTCCTGTGGAAGCCTAGACAACATCTGCAGTGACCACTGAAAAATTTGAAGAACAACACATGTTGATGGCTCCACAGTTGTGTTAAGATTCACTGCATGGAAACGACAGCGATTCAGCCATCAAGAAAACTTGCTGTAAATAGAGTGGACAGCCTGATGCAGATGGTTAAAAGGAATAAAAATCTGGAAAATGTGTTGGAAATTCATGTATTATCATATCTGAGAAATCAACTGAAGGGCACAGCTAAACTAAACTTGTGTAACAGGTAGAACAGCCCATAGGATGACAAATGTCATAGAAATAAGGACTTCCCTGTCACAAGCACGCTTTGTATGAATTCGACATCTTTATTCAAATCCGAATAAAAGGAGGAACGTCATTGGTTAATAGAACGACAATCATGATAGAACGTAATAGGCATAGCGTCATGATACTACGTAGCACAATTGCAGTGTGTCACATCTCCCTTTCGTCGAAGTAATTAATATGGTTATATAAAGTCACGAATACTAACTGCTAAAAACACTAACAACGCAATTAACGCAAAAACAGGTGACCAGCCTCATTGGAGTAGACTGTCCTCAGCTGGTCTGGCATATTCAGCCGACGTAATCACTCAACCACCCTGGGCGGTTTGCGTTGCGGTTGCTACGTCGCAAAGGAGCCACGGCTTCGGGGACAGCCTGATGATGAGGCCTTCCTTGTGCCTCCGGCTCGTCAATCGCGGTCGGCGGTGTCGGGAGCGGCGGCTTCTCCTTCGTCTTCAGGAGGTTGCGCCGGTTTCGTCGGTATGCCTGCGCGTTTTCGTTTGTACCATATATGAGCGAGGAGTATTCTCGACTCGGCTCACGACGGCTCGCTCCCATGTTGCACCGGAGCGAATGCGTACAGCATCGCCTTCACGCAGTGGAGGTAGCGTACGCACGCCACGGTCGTAGTGGTTGGCGTACGTCGCCTGGCGTTGTAGTAGTTGAGAAGTTGCGCTGACTACCCGTGGACGCAACGCCGACATCGAATCAGGCAACTTCGTCCTCAACGTACGGCTCATCAACATCTCAGCTGGCGATAACGTCATGCCAGACACCGGCGTGTTTCGATACTCTAAGAGCGCAATGTATGGGTCACGGTGATCGAAATTCGCCTTCTGCAGCATGCGCTTCAGCGTTTGAACGAAACGCTCGCTCTCACCGTTTGACTGTGGGTACCGCGGACTGGATGTTGTTCCCTCAACTCCCCACTCGGACAGGAACGCCTTGAAGGTGGCACTGTTAAATGGCATGTTGTCACTGATGATTTCGCGAGGTATGCCGTGCCTCGCGAACACCGACTTGCAGTGCATAACCAAACTGCTGGCCGTCTTACTGTCGAGCTTGCATAGTTCAGGGTACTTGGAATAATAATCCACAATCACTAAGTAGTCATGGTTGTTGTATGTCAAGACGTCCATACCAACTTTCTCCCAAGGTAGACTGGGGATGGGATGAGGCTTCAGCGGCTCACGCTGTTGCCTTGGTCTGTACCTCAGACACGCTTGGCACTTCGACACGACTTCCTCTATGTCGGTGCTCATGCCCGGCCAATACAAGCACATGCGCGCTCTGGCCTTGCACTTCTCAGCACCGAGATGACTTTCGTGGATGACTTTCAACATTTGTTGTCTCAGAGATGCTGGCACCACTATCTTGTCGGCTAAGAACACGATGCCTTCAGCCTCGTGCAGCTCGTCTCGCTGGTGCCAGTACTGTTGGATGACGATCGGCGCATCTCGTCTATACTCAGGCCAGCCATGCCTGATCTGTTGTCTCAGGATCGACATCGTCTCATCGGCTGCGGTCGCTGTCTGTATCTGCTCTCTTCGTACAGCACTCATCGGGATGTTTTCCACCAGTGTATGCACCATGACTTCCATGTCGGCATGTAGATCGTTCGTTTCTTCCTGTTTAGGATTGTACGCTCGCGACAGCGTGTCAGCAAGGTACATGAGACGACCCGGCACGTACTTCACATTGATTTCGTATCGTTGCAGGCGTATCATCATACGCTGGATGCGAGGTGATGCCCGTGCGATCGGCTTCTTCAGAATTGCTTCCAGAGGTCGATGATCTGTCTCGACCTCCACCACCTTTCCGTAGATGTATTGGTGATATTTTTCGCACGCGTAGATTATACTCAAGAGTTCTTTCTCAATCTGAGCGTAGTTGCACTCAGCGGATGTCATTGCCCGTGATGAGTATGCCACTGGCTGCCGCTCTTGGATCAATGCAGCGCCAAGGCCTCGTTGCGATGCGTCACTCTGTATTTTGACGGGCTTCGTGACATCATAATATCGCAGCACTGGTTCACTGGTCAATATTGTTTTGAGTCTCTCGATGGCTGCGTCATGTTCCGGATGCCACGCCCACTCGACGTCCGTTGCCAATAACGATCGGAGTGGCGCTGTAATGTCAGACTCGTTCCGGATGAATTGCGACAGGAATTTCACCATTCCAAGGAACCGTCTCAGTGAAGTCTTGTCTTCAGGTCGAGGCATCTCAAATATGGCTTTCACTTTGTCGATGTCAGGTTTGAAACCATCTGGCGTCTGGATGTGACCCATGTACTTCACCTGGTTGACCTTGTATTGTATCTTCGATTTGTTGAATGTCACGTGACTTGCCTGCGCACGTTCCATTACCAGTCGGATGATCGCGTCGTGCTCTTCGTTGTCGACAGCTGCGATAATCATGTCATCGCCGATAATATGCACATTGTGGATGTCACCAAACGTCTCCATGTTCCGCTTCTGCATGACTTCGCTGGCTGAGCATATGCCAAACGGCATTCTTAGGAAGCGCATTCTACCCCACGGTGTGTTGAACGCTGTGAGATATGATGATTCGTCACTCAAACGCACTTGCCAAAACCCATCCTTGAGGTCAAGCACAGTGAATATCTTCTTCCCAGCCAGTTTGGCCTGGACGTCAGCGACTGTTGGCATTTCATAATGCTCTCTCTTGATGGCTGTATTGAGAGGCTTCGGATCTAAGCACACACGCATCGACCCGTTCTTCTTCTCCGTTATAACGAGGTTGCTGACCCAATCCGTAGGACGATCGACGTCATCGACAATTTCTCTCTGCTTCAAGTCATCAAGTGTCTGTTTCAGTTTATCGTGACGTGTGTATGGGATTCTGCGTTGCGGCTGGATGCACGGCCTGACTTCACTCGATGTCTCGATGTGATATTCTTTGGCAAACATGCCTGTGCCGTTGAACACTGCTGGGTATTCGCTTAGCAGATCTTCTTTGGTGAGCTTGCCCTTCTCATTCGTCTTCACTTCATCGATGTTGTGGCGGGACACCAGCTTCAAGCGTTCGCATGCGTCGTGTCCAAGTATTGCTGACTTGATATCGTCGACGATGTAGAATGAAACCGCATGTCGTTCATCACCGCTCGTGTGGGTTAGCACGACTGTACCCATAGGCAGTACCTTGGAGTTTCCAAATGCCGTTAGAACACAGCTTGTCGGTTTCATTGGCACGCTGCTCGCAAACTTTGAGTACACTTGATATGGCAGCACGTTTGCCTGAGCACCGGTGTCAAGCTTGAAACGAATGCGTGTATCATTAAATGATACGTCTGCCTGCCACTTGTCTTGAATGTCACCAATGAACAACGAACCAATGAACAGTTCGTTTTCGACGTCACGAACATCGCAGTCTATTGCTCGCACCACTTTTGACTTGCAAACCGCTGCGAAATGGTTGCGTCGCTGGCATTGACTGCAGACTTTTCCAAACGCGGGACATTTCTTTACTTCGTGCGTTCGCCCACAGTACTTGCAATCGCGTATCAGTTTGGTGCTCTCTTTCGCTTTATATTTGTCAGCTTATCGGCGTTTGATGACGTGAACTTCAGTGCTTGTTTCAGGGTTGCCACTCGTTGACATCGTTTGTAACTGTGCCTTGCTAACTTCGGAAGCTCTGCATATGGACAGTGCCTTACCAAGAGTTAGGTCAGTTTCCCTGAGTAATCGTTCTTTTATGCGTTCGTCACGCACGCCGAACACCATTTTGTCTCTAAGCAACAGTTCCTGTTGATCTCCAAAATTGCAAGTCGACGCACGAGTGCGCAAATCAGTGACCCACTGATCAATGCTCTCGCCCTCTTTCTGGTCTCTGCTCCAGAATTTGTATCGCTCGTAGACGCTATTCTCGCGTGGAATGCAATAGTCGTCGAATTTTCGTAGCACAACTTCAATGTCAGTTTTGTCTTCATCTGTACCATACGTGAACGTTTCATGAATTTCAACCGCGTCGAACCCCATGCTGTGCAGTAGAATTGCGACTTGCGTAACGGCTGCTTTATCGCTCAGTTCCGCAGCTTGTCGGTACACATTGAAATTTGCTTTCCATCTTCGCCAAGTTACCGCTAGATTGGCCGCGTCAAAACGCATAGTATCGGGCCTTCGTAGCGATTCCATAGTTATAGACTAGTGCGGCATTTGTGCGCAAAAGTACAACTTACTTGAGTAGGCGTAGTTGTTTATATTTCTGACACCATGTCACAAGCACGCTTTGTATGAATTCGACATCTTTATTCAAATCCGAATAAAAGGAGGAACGTCATTGGTTAATAAAACGACAATCATGATAGAACGTAATAGGCATAGCGTCATGATACTACGTAGCACAATTGCAGTGTGTCACATTCCCTGTGTAAATCCTGGCAGATGATAGTCACTAGTACACACAGCATTTCAAAACAGAACAGCTTTTGCAATTAAACAACCGTAGTCCACACACAATAGAAATGAAACAAAATGGACATAATTTTCATACAAAATAATGGTATTTCAAAATTTATTGAATTACCCTTTGGGAATGAAAGATAGTGAAAATATTTGAAATTCTCCTGCCTCTTTCCTTGTAACAAGTAAGAAAGGTGGAATAGCGAAAACACGGCTTAATAGTAAAGAAACTAGCCAAACATCCAGAGCATTGCTATGTGTAGATCATGTCCGTTGTTAGTGCAAGATTAAAAAGAAAGGAGGGAGTACATGGCACTGCCTTTTAATGAAAGTCCCCATAGTAGGAAATTATGAAAAGTCAGAGATGGAAGTCTTTGATGCTGCCATGGATCTCCAAGACAACTTCACAAAGTAACTGCATTTGTCCGTCCAATTCGGGGTGAGAAGCAATCTGTCCGATGTGACTCCTCCGTATTTGCCATCACCTCCAGGTCTACTCAGATGTCACAGATGTCCCGATAACGTGCACAACACCGATCGACCTCCCCATGACGACGCTCTGCAAACCATAGACAGGCAAACCAGCAGAAACAGACCACAATGATATAACAGGTCTACTGCTGCCCATCAGACAGATGAGTAATAAAAGCCAGACTTAAGCAGTCAAACAGGCCCAAGTCAGTATAAACAAAGCTGTAATTGCTACCCTCCCAATGTCCAAGTTAATGTCACATTAAAAACATAGTAATACAATTCATTTGTGAAACGTTTTGAGCAAACCAAGTAACTGATTATCATGTTATATGAAGAACAGTCATGTAAACCTGGCACTGTAGCGATATAAAACATATTATCTAGTAGTTACAGTCGCAAATGAAAAGGAGTGTCTTTGCCAAGAGACCAAAGCACCTAGCAACATTAAAAATGGAAAAGGCGTTTTGGGTGTACTTGTTGACAAAAGTAACAAAGTTACATGTGTGGTGCAACCAAAAATAGGCCTAAACAAATGGAGAGGCAAAGCCTTAATGGTCTAAAACAACCACAAAATTGGTCATGACGTTTACTCTCTAAACACGGTCATAGTCATGGAACAGTTACTCTAAAAAGGCCATAATCCTGGCATACTCTTAATGACAAACAAGAAGGCCAAAATCCAGACACACTCTTAATGACAAACAAGAAGACCATAATCCAGACACATTCTTAATGACAAACAAGAAGGCCAAAATCCTGGCAGTCTTAAAACCGTCACATGTAGGGCACAACATAATGGTCTAGAAATACAAGACGGCCAGAAACCTGGCACAGACTTAAAACGGCCACAAAAAGGGCACAACCTTAAAGGTCTAAAAGCGGCAAAAAACTGGCACAGTCTTAGTCACCTACAAGACGGCCAGAAACCTGGCATAGTATTAATAAGGCCACAAAAAGGGCACAACCTTAAAGATCTAGAATCGGCTAATTGGCACAGTCTTAACGACCTATAAGATGGCCAGAAACCTGGCACAGTCTTAATACGACCACAAACAGGGCACAACCTTAAAGGTCTAGAAACAAAAAGCCATCATGCAAGGCAAAACATTAACGGTACAATATTAAAACCACACTCCATATCAAATGAGGGCCAAGTAGGAATGTTACCGCAAAAAGTAAAGCCACAAAGGTAGAAATGGTCTACAGAACAATTCATTACCCAAAAAAGAAAAGATTTACTAAAAATAGAAACATTATAATTATAGGCCTTCAAACATAAAGATAAATTATTAACATGTGAAAAAGTAGTAGGACAGCATAATATTTCGTGATGGAGTGACACCCACAGTCCGGCACTGCAGTCCGGAGTGACTCCCTCCGTTTAGTTGCACCACCTGGCATACTTACAAAATGTCTCTTCTACGAGTCTGCACATGGCTTGTCGAAGTCAAACCTGACTGTCTGCATGCGTCTACGAATATGATCATATGGCATAATGATACTTAGGACCAAGTATCTATGCAATAATTACTTTTTGTATAACAGCCATAAGACAAGACAGGAAGAAAACTGGTGAAAAACAAAACGTTATCCACTACCTCTGACAAAGTGTTAATGTAGATTTAGAAATACAAATTTGAGCCATAGAATCACCAGTGTGAACGAGTACAACTACACTCTTAAACCCCCGCTGTTAACTTTGAAACATTCAGGATCCATGAAAAAGTTGAGACTAACTGATTGACTCATTGAACAAAGTCCATGCCACAGGCAAGGCAAAGTGCACAGTAGGCCCCGCCTACTTGCTAATTTTGAGACAAAGGAACAGTCCGACCACCCAAACTGAAGACAAAACAACAGATCATTTCACATACAAAGGCGGGAACCGACTAGTTAATTCGATGCATGGTGAAAAGTCAACCTTATTGACTAAAAAAATAGTGCAAACAATACACTACGAACTAAAAAAAATGTAAAGAAACAAGCATGGTAAATAATTTACCTTTTCATTATGCAGAAATTGAAAGAGAGGCTGGCTAATTAACATTTGGAGGTCAGCCTACTGCTTCTATTGTAGAGGGTACACCTCTACAATAGAAGCGGTAGCCTTGCCTATGTAAATACCATTTGATTTAATTAAATGAAATGGTGTTTTATATGAAAACTAACAATTTTCTAAGATACATTACATAACCATATTTTATATTGAAGTGCAGCATGATTACACCTAGCAGCCAAAGAAGTATAACAGATCAACAGGTAACTCTATTGTAACTGGATGTTCCTCAGGGATCATTGCCATGTCAGAGATGGTGGAAGGAAAATGTTGCATTTTTAACACTATTGGCTAGACAGATGTGATTGACAAAAGTGCAAACTGCTACATCTCATGAACTACAACTTAAATCAAGTCAGCATAATGTAAAACACATATTGGGACGTTTGGATAACCAATTAATAAAACCCAAAACATGCTTGTAAAATAAAACCCGATTGTCTCTGGACCATCAGAATTTTATTTAAATTTGTCTTACTAATCATGTGTGTATGGTAATTTTTGCGAGTTGCTACGTGCCACTAAACAGTTTGGTGAAATGTATTTTAGATTTTGAGATGGCTATATAACTACCAAAGTTGACTGCACAGTAGAGGTTATGCTTAGTCTAACAAAACTGTTTATTCTGCATGTGTTTTGTAGGCTCTTGGAGACAGCGGCTGTGACAATGTAAAGAAGTTGCTGGTTCAGTACAAATCAGGATCTCAAGGACAGTGGCAGGACAAACCAGTGACACCTTTGACACAGACACAGATGACAATTGACAATCTTCCAGCTGGAAACTACACTGTGCGTCTGTCTGTGACAAACAATAAAGATATTAGTATCTTCAGTGACACGTCTTCTTCAACTGCTGTTCTCAGTAAGTAATTGGTACATTAATTATATGAATATATTTAGTTTATATATTCAATATACATATATGCTGGTATATTTTAGATTTGTAGTGCCATGGTGCAGTGGCTAGATCTTTGGACTCTCAACTGAGAGAACCTGGATTCGAATCCTGTGCGGCGGTGTCGAATCTTGGGCAAGTTCGTTCACTATACATTGCTCCAGTTCACTCAGCTGTATGATTGAGTACCTGGCTATAGACAGTGGTGGATATTTGTGTATGAATAGTCTCCGTGCATTAACTGCATTGTGGCTGGATGCTTCCCAGAGAAGTCGAGATGGTATTCGTTTGAACAAGTCTGGCAGGGAGTAAAGTGTAAAGCACTTTGAGTAGTCCTGAGGACTGGATACTGCATCATATAAGAACTTACCTTTACTTTATATTGTTACTTATTCATAAACTAACTGAATGTATGCATGTTTTTGAGTATCAAATTATGATTAACAATGCTTCATATTTTAAAACATGATTAACTAGTATATTTGACTTCATTCAGTTAATCTCAGCAAGACCGAATAGTGAGATTGATAATTGCACAGTCCTATGGTGTGTAATTTATTGTTATGATCAATGATGGGTTTTAGGTGGTCTACTTTGTAATAATGATGGATTTGTAGTTGTGTTTGTCTGTCCTCTGAATGTGATCTTTTAGTACATAAAATAGGCTCTCTTAGCTTTAAGTCTTAGTTCACAACCTTAAGCTACCAGAACCTATTAAAGTATTCTAAACACACTGACATCCAGATGATGAGATCAGATGTAGGTCTTGTTTAGGTCACACCAATTTTATTGTTAGTATTACGGATTTTTTAGACATTTTTGTAGGGAGGAGGGGGGGAATAAAAATCATTGCATGAGAAAGGTGTTTTGTGTAAATACATGAATTATCATGTCATTGTTAAAAAAATTATTTAACCTTTATCAAAACTTACTAGACATGTACTTTTATGAAAGTTTAATAAAAATTGATGATTTAGAATTTATGATTACAAGTACTGATAACAAGACTTGGCAGATACCATTATGGTGTGTTAACATTACAGCCATAAACATGTAGATTAGAGGCAGGATATATGTTGATGTGATAATATTAATTTGACTGGCATAATTAGGATTTGATTGTTGTACCTCCAAACATAACTACATTATTCTATTCTGAAGTAAAGCAATGTGGTGCTGACATTGAAGAGAATGCGTACAACCCGTTTTCCCTGCGTATTAACTTGATTGACCAAAATCTGATGTTCAGATTTTTGCATGTAGACAGAATGAGAAGCAGGTTAAACATGCACACGTTACTGTTTTTGCCTGTGTTGTGAGTTGGCAATTTATTTTCTTTATTGCTATTTTGCATCGTGTCTAAAATGTCAGCCTTTGGGTTGCCTTTTTCGCTTAATTTCGGTGGCACTAACGTTGTCATCTTTCAAGAAAATAAATGTGTTAAACGTTGAAATGCTCACGTAGCATTCACAAGTCATTTCAACAACAACCCACGCATTCGATGCCAACACATACTTTCGATATCAGAGCGGCATCGCTACAAACACGGGAAATGACATCATTGATCATGTCAGACAATTTTAATGTTGTTACTTCCTTTTGGGAAGCAGCGCCAAACTTAAATTTCTTGATACAAAACCACACTGCAGTGTCTGGTTCAGACATGGTTTAGATCAATTAATGACAAGTTGGACCTTTGCAGATTCCTTTTAATCGTAGACCAAAGATGCGCGACAACCAATGAAATGGTGTTTAACATACAATGTTCGGTATGATGCGTATATGCTCGATGAATCGATACAAAATCAGTGGTTCAACATTTTGTTCAGAAATAAAAGTTCAAAATTGCAATTTTATTTTTATTTCAGTTTTGTAAAAAACAACGTCGACGGGTCCGTAATCCAAATAATCAAATTGGTGTTGCCTTACAGATAAAGTTGACTACCCATCAAAACCTGTGCTGGTGTCAAAGACAAGTTCCTCAGTGAATATTAGTTGGCCAAAGTCAGACCAAGTGACCACTGGACTGGAGCGTTACTACCAGTATGTAGTTGAGGCTACTACAAGTGGTCAAGACCCAGTGCAAGTGGTCAGACAGTTTGAGAGTGGACAGAGTGACCCGACTGCAGTCATAACTGGTCTGAGACACAACAGGGACTATGAGATCACAGTGAGAATCACTGACAACTCAAAGACATTGAACGGGTCAGCTGGTGAAACCCTCAAAGTCAAGACCAAATGTACAGGTCAGTCTCAAGATTAGTGAAGATATAGTTCATGAATAGAATAGTTCATGGTTAAATGGTATTAGCTTACTGTAGATTTGGTCACTGCAGAAAATGGATAATCGCTCACATTTAATCAAATTTTAAAGCTGTGCACAAATTAGATATGTTCATATTAATTGGTTGGTTTATAAACATCAGTAGCATAGCTATTTCAGCTGTAGTCTTTTGCTTCATAATCAGTTGGTGATATGGCTTAGGAACAACAATGTATTATTACCCTGGCATATGTATTATGTGGTCTTGTTGAATGTCCTTTTAATTACCCTTACCAATTTCCAGAGCTGGCATGCACAAGACCACATTTCAGCACTTTGTGCAAATATATGTCCCCAGGTAATATCCAAACCTTTGAAGTACATCATCAAAATCACTAACAGAAAATTGCATAATGCGCAAGCACAAATGATGCATGTATACTTGGTGGATGTCAATTACAGCTAAGTTGGTTTGCTTCAGCCCCTGAAAGGCCCAAGATAAAGACTGTCATAGCTGGCCCAGGAAGTGTACAAGTCACCTGGCAGGTGAGTGTTGGTTTTTGTTATCCTCACAGGTGCGGGCTAACTTCATTCTGCTGTGTAGGTACCTATTTTAGGGTCAAATACATCTGGCACCACCACCACAATGCCATTCACAGCTGTGAGCAGATTTTATTGTTCTGCATTTGTCTGGACCAAAAACAAATCTCCTACTACCACAACATCTGTTTTCATGCAAGATATCTGTGTAAACTTAGGTAGTTGTTTTAAGTGTTACAAATTCTTACAATCTCTGACATGTTAGAAGTGGTGACATGAATGTTGTAAATTTCTGACATTACTAGTTTAGATATACAAAGTCACAGAGACAATAGAATGAATGGTATTTCCAGTTACATGTGTAACTACATTTTATAGATTTGTTCAGTGCCACTAAAATACCAAAAGTATTTACTATAGGCCTACTATGAAACTTTGTAATATTTCTTGTATTTTGTTACTGCCAAAAGAGGAAGAATAGAAGTTGTCCTGACAAGACTGTGTTCATACCTGTCTGTAGGCCCTTGGAGACAGTGGCTGTGACAGTGTAAAGAAGTTGCTGGTTCAATACAAATCAGGATCTCAAGAACAGTGGCAGGACAAGCCAGTGACACCTTTGACACAGACAAAGATGACAGTTGACAACCTTCAAGCTGGAACCTACACAGTGCGTCTGTCTGTGACTAACAATAGAGGCAATAGTAGCTTCAGTGATGCATCTCTTCCAACCGATGTTCTTGGTAAGCATAAACCAATAGACATTGTTTGATCAAATATCATTGTAAGACAATCATGGCTCATTGCAAATATTTGGTAAATGTTGATACCTCATGATGCTCCATTTTCCAAATTCTAATGTCAGAATCATGACTTGGGATCAGTGTCTGATCCTGTGCTTATTCAATGTAAGATATTTTACATTGGATCAAGATCTATCAACATCCCTATCCATACAATGGCATTGTGAGATCATCTGATATTTGTGTACCAGGCTCACTCTCATGAAAACTGGCCAGTAATGTGAGATGAGGGTAGAATATCAAATTGTGTTTTTTAAACAGTTTCTTTGTGCCAACTGAAAGCTTAGCACCTCCGGGCTTCAGATTTGCAATAAGAAAATCAAGAACTAGCCTGGATATTGTGTAATGGTAAGTCAAGTTTCGCAACTACTGCTGCATCTCACATTTAACATGAACTCTGAGATGTGATGTTTTTGCAGTTTAAAATTCTTTTGGCCTTTTCGTACGCTGAAGCATGTAATGTGGACTGAAATAAAAAAGTGGGTACAAAATATATCCTCTTTCTCTGCATTTTGGGACTATGCAGATCATTATAACACGAGGTGCTGGCCGTGCTTCACGGTTTTCAACTGTTGTACATCATATGACTGAAAAGCAAGCCAAATCCTCTCTGGCTAGTTCTTTTAATTACAGTCTCTTTCATTCGTAATATACCAAGCAAGAAACATTTTTTACAACAACAATTATACAAAGACACAGAACAAAAATTTATTGCGTGCAACATGGACACCAGAAAATAAAGACATGCAGACAGGTTTCTCCTTAATGCATTTTTAATCAGGAAATGCTTTGAAATTTGTCATGTTGTCATCAATAGAGTGAAATGTCAGCATTGACATTCAAAGAGTGTCCACAGGCTGAAATATCAGGATTGTCCAGCATCTTGATGACTTGGTCCGGGGTCACCCAAGAAGTGTCCTCTTTGTCGTGTAGGTGTAGGTGTAGGTGTAGTGTTACCATTTCTTTTTATGTACTTAAGCTGCACTTCTCCTGCATCCTCATCAGTGCTCAGGAACTGAAACAAAGTTTTTTTACTGAATGGTATGTTAATAAACTATAACTGTTGACAAATGTCTGCACCTTTGTCGCATACGTAACTCCCACAATGCGCGCGTGGCATCTTGCTTACGTAAGAAACAATGCTCCGAATGTTGCTTCAAATAAACAAACCTGCCTAAGAATAAGCAAACTAAGAGAACTTAGAGTCATTTACATCTATTTCATACAATATCATACAAAAATGTAGCACTGCAAGCAAAAGTTTAAAGGTAATTAACGACAACATTAAAAAGCATGCTGCTGCTTGACCTGAATGGCAGCCTTGACCTTCGCATCAAATTCACTTCACAAGGACACAAATCAGTTCAAAACTTCCAAATATCATAACATGTCACAGCATCTATATCAAAACTTGTTTTTCATTCTCAAAAATGTATTGAAATACTCGCACGCAACACATTTTTTGGATGCCACCTCGTCGCTGCGCACAAAATGTCACAAGAAGCGGCCTTAAATTCTTCTTTTCATGACATTGCTGGTTCCAAAATTTGATACTTGTTTATATTCGGTAAAAAAGTAGTGCACATGTGCTCTGTTGAATGCTGTGCAAAGCACAGAAGTTGTATGTGTTTCAGAACACCACATGTTACGTATGAGACGCAGTTTTTTTCGTTCGATTTTTGTTAAACTTTCTGACAACTATGCTTCTTGCATGCTGGCTACTTCTAACCACATTGTTTGCATAATATAAGTAATAGTGGCGACTTCCAATGACGTGACTGCATGTCACAAATGGCCGACGAAAACAACGAGTATTTTAGAACGAAAACCATTCGAAGCACAAAACAAACGCCACATCTGCTCACATAAACTAATTTAACCGATTCTGCAACCAATTTTCTGTTTATACATGTGTAAGTTACATAACTATATTGTCCAATCTCTCTTTATTTCCATTTCAATGCACCCGCTGATGCTGAGACAGTTTTTATGAGAGTGAGCCACATGACTGGAGTTTAAAATACAATCCACATTTAATTAATTGGACTAAAGGTAATCATTTTCTAATAAATATCAGTTTCGTAGTAGATTGTCAAAACCACTCATAGAGTAATGGTGACAGTGCATAAACTACATGCCGTTTCTTATATTTGAAATTTAATTTTAATTGATAGACATTTTATCTCATATAATCTTTATAGATATGTTTAGCTTCCTTCACGTGGGAGCCTCGTTTATAATTTTGAATTACCTTATAGCTTACTTGTAATACGTGCACATGCAGTGACACTATCCTTCTGCAATAAATACAACAGGCAACAGTATGACAAGTACTAGCTGGTGAAGACAGTAAACCAGAAACATGTAGGCCTACAGTTAAGTAACGTTACACATTGTTTTTCTTTTGTTGTTTTTTGTTAATAATGTTGCACTGTTTATTCACTGTTTTATAGAGAATTACAATAACAGACATGCCACTTTTTTTGGTTGAAATCCTTGTTTTTTACTTGAAATTCTGAATAAATCCATATAAATTTTTATTACATTTCCAGTGCTGTGTTTTATTGGAAATCTGCCTACTATCAAAAGAACATGCTGTTTGAATATAACAAATTGTCATTTGAATTAAAATTTATTCTTTTGTGACAAACACAATTTAGGAAATATGTATTCTATCATGATTTTTACATTTTAAGCAAATCTGTTAAAATGGGACACAGCTATATTTCTACAACAAAACAGTGTTGTATGTGTGAAATCTGTAAGGTATGGCATGTCTAAATAAAACTATTTTATTAAACTATTAATAGCCTGTATTTGTTGGTTGTAACTGTGACTACGACACCGCCATCATCAGGCCCTGTCAGGTCATCCGTCCCACCAGTCTCCTCCAGTGGTTCTGGTGTTGTCATTGCTGTGGTCGTCTCACTGCTGGTTCTCATCATCCTTGTTATTGTTGCTGTGCTGCTCTTTATCAGGTACACTTTGCTTCATTTATATAACAACAAATGATAGAATAGTGGAATTTACTGAATAGAAAAGGGCTGACAGAAGCCAGAGAATAATTATAGATGGGGAGATTGCAAACTTGAAATTAGTTTTTGGTTGGATACCACAAAAATCTATTTTAGTACCTATATTATTTAGTATTGTAAGTGGGAAGATGATAGGCTATATCGAACAGTGTACCGAACTCTGGCAATAACACTAAAGTATCTATGAAGTTTGTAAAAGTAGAGTCAGGCAAATTTTCCAACATAAAAATGTGTGAAGTGATCTGAAAAATGGTAATTATTCCATTTTGGATGATGAACCTGCTTACACATGACATGGAAATAACTATGAAAAAAATAGAATGGGGATATATACTGCCGGTAAACACAAACATGGATACCAGGTAAGTTTTGCTACCTGTAATTCTAATTTCTGTTTTTTTATTCAGGTGTTAATTAACATAGTCATGTTTGAGGTATTTATCCACCATGTAGTCCCCAATAAAGGGGTAAGGGTTCCTGTACCAGTACCCTAGAGGACCACGTCTTGTGATTTTTTGTAACTGCTCTACTTTAGAGATACAGATTATTAATTATAGCAAATTGAATAGTGATACTATTAAAGATGGCTATCCATGGTGTATAATGTTACCCCCTCTTGATTCTGCTTGAATGAAAAATAAAAACAAACGTCCATAATTCGACTGTTGCGTAATTCTTCTCATTAGTTTTTCAAATGTTGGCAAATTAACCCGTTACTAACACTAATAATAATTCTGTTTCTTAATATAGCGTTTTTAAGTAAGTAAATACCAATCAAAGCTCTTCACATATCAAAATGGCATGTTGACTAAATGCTAAAATATAAATTAATTAAATAAATAAGCTAAGATAAAAAATAAATAAATTAGGGTGTAAAAATACAATTTCAAACAATGAAATTAACAACCAATCAATACTATTAAATAGAAACCAGTGTCATTTAGATGTGGCAGCAGTGCTTGCATCAATGTAGTGCAGGAAAAATATATGTGCTTTAAGTTGCTTCCGGAAAGCCGCCAATGTCCCAACCCATCGCACACACTTTGGCAAACTATTCCACATCTGTGGCCTGTCACTGCAACGCTGCCCCGTCCAATAGTTCTCTTAGACACCGTCACCGCGAGAAGTGTTGCATCACTCGCCGATCGCAATGCACGTGTGGGCGAGTTGCGAACTATCGCACAGCTGAGGTAGTTCGGGGCTAAGCCATGCAGGATCTTAAATATGTACATATCTTGAAGGTGATTCACATTCTGATCAGCAGCCAATGCAGTGATTGCAGAATCGGCATGATACGATCTTGCCATCTGACACGGTCGATGAGGCGAGCGGACGAGTTCTGTATTCGTTGGTTGGTCTGTCCATTGTTCAATCCATCGAGTAGAGAGAATTGCAATAGTCGAGGCGACTCAGCACAAGACAGCATACCGCAGCATGACAGCTAACAACAACATCCATTCATTTGAGTGTCATAACACACACAGTTTATTCTGATTTTCTGCTTGGTTAAAATACATTCAATCACACTGGTCATGAGAGGTCAGAGCTTACAGTCGCTCACTCTTTATGTGTAGCTTGGTATAGCGTTTTATTCACTCAATGTCAGCATTGATATGTATGCATTGTACGCCCATGCTCTGGGACTGATTATATCGTTGTTTGTGGTATAACAGTGCATTGTTTCTCACACTTGGCTAAAGAAGTCACTGCCAACAGTTTCTTACTGGTTGTTTCTCCTTCTAGAATTCGATACGGATTATACATTGGAAGTAGGAGACAACACACTTCTAGCAATGACCACATGCCTCATGCAGGTTGGTGATGCTTACAGGGAGTGGGTCAATATCACTTGAATGGGGTCAGTATGACTTGAAAAATGTAGTCTTGAGCGTAATGTTCGTAGTTTTGTTTTAGAACGCAATAAGTCATGTTTATTAAAATAAACACTGTGCAGTCTTGCTTGATGGAAGTCTTATAGTCGGTATCCATATTTTTGTTTTATAAGTTTAAAAGAACTTAGTCTGTTCCTAGTTTTTCACGTATTAATTAACATAATGTTCTTAAGACTATACTCTAATTATGCTGAACGTAACGTGCCCACCAAATTGTGTTTAGTGAGCCTGTAAGAACGGTTACAATTTGAAGGCACGGCCACGGGTGCATGTTCAAATAGTAAACAAAACATCCAGTTTCAAAACAAGCTTTATTGGCAATACGGCCGAGTCAGTGTGAGTTAATGGCTATAATCTTTGATGTTCAACGATGCTCACTTTCCTATGGATAACACAGCAGACTACCAGTTAGAAATTACTACACCCGTTAATTCCGGGTAGACGAACAGACTACGCCCCTTTAAGGTATTTGATATAGTCAAAGGTTGAACATAATAATACAATTATTTCACGCATTATCACTTTTCCTAACAACACAGCATAACAATTAAAAATATCCACCATATTAGAAGTACAACAATAGAACGTCAACCGTCTTGTTGTATTACTGTTGTAAAGAATGTAACACATTTGTTTTACTTTCTTTGCATTACTTCATACAAGTTGCATACATTGGTTATGTGGTAGGCATCAAACTTCACAAGAGTGCGTGGTAGACCACACTACAGAATACAGACTTTCCTAGGATCAATTGCCGACTCTTGCTGCAGCTTCAGCTTCAGCGACCCAAATCCAGGATAGATTTGTCAGACCAGAATCTTATTACTGCAATTTTACAAAACAACAACTGTCAGTCTGTTCTGTGCTAGGAACGAGCACAGATTTGACAACCCCCAATGTCCAGTGAGGAGCTGCTTGTGGTCACTATTCCAGTTGTCAGATACCACATTTATAAGACTGACATGAATGAGTGTGTGACTGATTCAGAGCAGACAGAGTTAGGTGCAGCTGACTACTTCAGTGCCTTGGATGCAGCCGTTGTCCAGCAGCCACCCGAGGAACCCGTCTATGAGAAACTGAGAAATGACAAGGCCTTGGTACAGGTGTCAGCACTGCAGGCATATGTGAAAGACAGGGACAAGGTCCCAAGCGGCTTTCTGTCGGAGTACAAGGTAAGTTCCATGCTACAGTGCAATGCTATTAATGATTGCCACTACAAAGGTACAATGACATACTGAATGACATTCTAAAGTAGTCTACGGTTGAAGTATTGACAGCTTTTCAGTAGTGTTATAAATGTACAGTCTAGATACTGCAAGTGTGTGTAGTGCAGGGCAAGTGTGAGCAGTGCAGGGCAAGTGAGTGTAGTGCAGGGCAAGTGTGTGTAGTGCAGGGCAAGTGAATGTAGTGCAGGGCAAGTGTGTGTAGTGCAGGGCAAGTGTGTAGTGCAGGGCAAGTGTGTGTAGTGCAGGGCAACTGAGTGTAGTGCAGGGCAAGTGAGTGTAGTGCAGGGCAAGTGTGTGTAGTGCAGGGCAAGTGTGTGTAGTGCAGGGCAAGTGAGTGTAGTGCAGGGCAAGTGTGTGTAGTGCAGGGCAAATTCATATTGTTGTTTATTAATTGTTAAGTAGATGGTAAATACTTGTTGTTATAAAGTTGTTATAAAATATGTGACCAAGTACAGACAGCTGCTAGAAAGTCACTGTAAGTAAAGCATGTTCTGTCATATCAGTTTAAGTGGTGATTGCAGGGCTCCAAGTTGTGACTACCTAGTTGCATTTGCAAGTATAATATTATGCCTGCAACTAGATAAATTGCTTTAGTTGCAATGTGTGACTTAGAACTTTGTCCATTAATTACTGCCCTGACAGGCCACTGACCATTTGGGCCCTTGTGTTTATATATTAAAAGGTATTAGCTATCAGCCAAATTGTGAATGATGACTTTTTAACCACTTTCTCAGCCCCTGCTTACCCCCTACTGCAGCAAATATTGATAAATTGTAGCAAGTGACTGATGACTTTTTGCCTAAGGGTATGAGTTCATAGTCCTATGCAGGCACCCTTGTATTGTCCACCCTTGTATTGTCCACCCTTGTATTGTCCACCCTTGTACTGTCCACCCTTGTACTGTCCACCCTTGTACTGTCCACCCTTGTACTGTCCACCCTTGTACTGTCCACCCTTGTACCACTTGGTGATTTGGGCAACCAGCAGAAAGGGGAAACTCCTAACCAACTAACTGTTTTTTGTTTGTTTGACGTTTAAATTGAAATATAGTGTGTGCCTAAGCAGAATTCAATCTAATGCCTGTCAGAATATATAGGGGATAATGTTCCTTGTGTTAATACAGTATGGATATACATGTACACACAGTCGATATAAATGTGTATAATGTAAAAGCATTCAATCGCTTATGTAATTGTTATGGTTGTAGATATAAATATCAAAACAATTGCCCGGTAGCATGCATGGCTAGGTCCAATTACATAACTGTATGTGGAATTTGTTACAAAGAAAATGTTACGTATAGTAGCAAAGATGATAATTCAGAACGCTGTACATAGTGTTGATTATTTGGTATAAAAGAGTGTTCAGTAAAATGCCATGACATCTATAGTTTAGTATTTTAATTAGTCAACGTGTGTGTGCTCCTAAAAAACATGTTTTGTTCCTAAATATTTCACTTTAGGAGCGCAGCACTCCTAGCTCAGAATGTTAACTTCGAGACCAGGATTGTAACAGAATAATAATTAGCTGTGGCTGTGGTGATAGTTACATCATGTGCAAGTGTTCAAATAACGGTTTGTATGATGAACTCAATGTAGGGTGTTGATGAAGTACTGTTACTTTCAGCAACTGTCAGCCACTGAGAGAACTGGTGTGGAGACATCAACTCGACCAGAGAACAGGACAAAGAACAGGACTAAAACCATTCGTCCGTGTAAGTCAGACTCCTGTCTTGAGGCAGTGATAGAAATGTAATAATTTGTTCATACATCTATATATCAATACACTGACTTGGAAGTATTGTAAATGTATCACCTCCCAAGTGCTAAGGTTCCTCACCTCTTGTTGTCTTCATTCGTGTCCTTGCAGCATTCATCTGTCATCTACCAATTGTTGTCTTCATTCGTGTCCTTGCAGCATTCATCTGTCATCTACCAATTGTTGTCTACATTCGTGTCCTTGCAGCATTCATCTGTCATCTACCAATTGTTGTCTTCATTCGTGTCCTTGCAGCATTCATCTGTCATCTACCAATTGTTGTCTTCATTCGTGTCCTTGCAGCATTCATCTGTCATCTACCAATTGTTGTCTTCATTCGTGTCCTTGCAGCATTCATCTGTCATCTACCAATTGTTGTCTTCATTCGTGTCCTTGCAGCATTCATCTGTCATCTACCAATTGTTGCCTTCATTCGTGTCCTTGCAGCATTCATCTGTCATCTACCAATTGTTGCCTTCATTCGTGTCCTTGCAGCATTCATCTGTCATCTACCAATTGTTGTCTTCATTCGTGTCCTTGCAGCATTCATCTGTCATCTACCAATTGTTGTCTTCAATCGTGTCCTTGCAGCATTCATCTGTCATCTACCAATTGGCAATGCATTCAAAAAACACAGAAGTAGTTATTTACAGATATTTACGTTTTTCGGTAGCCAAATTGAGTGGTCAGCCATTCTCCAGGTGGCACCATGTTGGAATAGATGACAGCAGAAAATAAATGGTCACTGAAATGAGTTTACATTCAAAATATTGTATAGGTGAAAGTTGCTGCCCCTAGTTTGTTGCTTCCCGGGAGGGTGTAAGCTAATACCAGTAAATATGGAAAGCAATCTAACCATAATTTTGTAGGTAAACATTTGGATAATAAATACATCAGGCATGAGATTCTTCTGCAGAAACGCGGATTTCTGTGGTCATGAACTCGATTTGGCCGTTTCTGTGATTCATTTGCAGGTGTTTTTGAAGTTCACAGTCGCGTTCAGTTGAATGAAGCATGATCTACGGTCTACGATAAGTTGCCAGCTCTTATTTCAAACATTCTTGTATGAGTCAATTACAGTATTATTGGAATTAACGTAGCAGTCGAGTGGTTTTAAGATCATAATTTCAATAAATATTATATCGTTTAGTCTGCCATGCGAGGCGTTGTAACTATGGGACTTACATTACGACGCTGGCGTACGCTCACGTCGCTGGCGTTACACCTTACAGGTCATGGCATAATACGGCACCGTTAATGATATGTAACCGCGAATAGTAAGCAGAGTATAAGTTTTGGCGATAACTTTAAGGTATCCTAGATGTGTTTATAGATTATTTTGGATAAATATAAGTATATGCCAAAACTTAGTAAGTTTTCTTGGATGGGCGATAATATGTCAACATGAAATACGTCTGAAATACGTATGGTTTAGGTTACTATTAATTAAATAACAATTTGAATTAAATTTACCTGACGTTGTTAATATGAATACTTTTAGGGGATATGGCATGTACCAAGAAGGATATTGTACAGAGAGGGGACGAGTTGAATTTGAAGAAGCAAGAAAAAAACAGCTGAACAGGTTTCCCAAGACTTCAAGAGGCAAAGACTAAAGTGCCAAAAACTGAAATCTGTCCACCTCCACTCCCCAGTCCTTGCTCAGGTAGAGAAGAGAAAGAAAGCTGTGAGTGCCAGGATCAAGCACAGCCAAGAAAAGAAGTGAAGTCATATGTCCACAATGAACACTTGTAAAGTTTACAAGTGTATGGTTTCGATGAACACTAGTAGATGTGGACATTTGTGTGTGAATTTCAGTGTACTGTAGAATTATCATTTTAATAAACCTTGGTTATTTAAAGCATTTTTGTGTATTTTTTTACATTGACCACTTGTGTAATGTTGTAGTTTTGACAATGTAGTATACACTGCTTCTGTTTTTTTGTGTGATATGAAAATTATGTGCTTTTACAGTTATGTGCAGGAAACTGTAAGCCTACACTTTTGATTAATACAATCCAAAATGTAGTGTTTCTTTGCACTATGTTTGTGATTTTATATAAAATAGAAGTTACAGGATTAGACAAAACCAGTGTGAAAGTACACTAGATTGCATCACAAACGATGATGTCTTTAAAAAAATGTCCGAGTTCCAATCCAGACCCCCCTTTCTTCCCATTTGTCACGCCACACGCAAATGTTCCTCGGAAGTGACTTGCCTCCTCTCACATGCCTGATACATAGGCAAGTGTACATGTAAGTCTATGTTTTTGTATTAGGACATGTAGTGAGAGATTTGGTTATCACTCGCATCAACTGTTTGTTTTCACTCGTCAGATGACACGACAAGAGTTGTGCTGGCCACGGATGATGACAACCCATCAGACTACATTAACGCTAGTCATATCACAGTGAGTAGATTGTATGGCACATCCATGGAGTGGATGTCATACCACATGGTGGTATCGTACCATCAGGTGGATGTCATACCACCAGGTGGATATCATACCATATGGTGGTATCGTACCATCAGGTGGATGTCATACCACCAGGTGGATGTCATACCATGTGGTGGTATCGTACCATCAGGTGGATGTCATATGACCAGGTGGATGTCATAACATATGGTGGTATTGTACCATTAGGTAGTTGTCATATCACCAGGTGGGTGTCATACCACCAGATGGATGTCATACCACCAATTGGGTGTCATACCACCAGGTGGATGTCATGCCACCAGGTGGATGTCATACCACCATGTAGATGTCATACCACCAGGTGGATGTCATACCACCAGATGGATGTCATAGCACCAGGTGGGTGTCATACCACCATGTGGATGTCATACCATAAGGTTGATGTCACATCATCAGGTGGATGTCATACCACCATTTAACATGCCCAATCTGGCAAGTTGGTTGATATATTTATGTCAGGCATTTTGTGTGTACTAACCAACCTATACAATGTTAACTGAAATTCTAAATAGCAGGTATAAATACCTGTAGAACTAAAAAATTGAATGATATGTCAATGTTTCATTGCACATTTTTAGCATCATCTAATTTGGCTGCAATTACTTTGCCATTTCTGGGAACTGTTGACTGAGTTAGTTACTGGTTTATTTTCAGGGATACAGAGGAAGTGCCTATGTAGCATGCCAAGGTTTGTTCCATTGATTCCATATTCTATTTTTAAAATGTTGCAAGTTATAGAACATAACATATTTGGTTCTTCCAAAATAGGAGATTTCTGAAAGATAATCTGACTGGATTTCAAAAGAAATTTCATCATGTTTTGAGACATGGGCTAATGAAGAATAATTTGTCACTGTGTGTCATTGAAACATTTTCTTGTAGGACCGAAAGATGACACAGTCACTGATATGTGGAGAATGATCTGGCAGCTCAAGTCCAATCGTATCGTCATGGTTACTCAGCTATCAGAAAGTGGAGTGGTATGTATTTTTGTTACAAAATTCAGCATTTTAATTTGCATCATTAGATATGCTTTGATATCTTATTTTTTATTTTAAAAGAACGTGTACAAAATGTGTGTACATAAATGTATATGTGGATGCTCGTATGAATGATTGAACACATTTGTCTGCACACATTTAAACACATGCACACGTTTTCATGTACACATATTTATATAATAATTTCATAGGCATGCAAAATAGTCTTTAAAAATTATATATTCTTAGTCTTAAAAATTATATATAGCCTATATATATACAAAAAAACAAACATCTGGGTAAGAGAGAAAACAAAGGTCATAGACGTGATAGAACAAATCAAAAGACAGAAGTGGACCTGCGCAGGGCACATCAGCAGACTACGAGATAACCGATGGACATCGCGTATCACAATCTGGAGACCTTACGAAGGGAAATGATCTAGAGGAAGACCAACGAGATGGTAGAGTGACAAACTAGATGAGTACTGGAAGGGAACCATCTGGCAGAGGATAGCGCAAGACAGGCAGCTTTGGAAACGACATGCTGAGGCCTTCGCCCAACCATGGACATTATGGCTGCACAATGACAATGTTAATATATATATATATATGGTCGATTCCCACGAAATGTTGACAAACAGGTTCCAGGGCTATAGCTCATTTAATATACCAGTTGGAAGGCTGGAATGATGCTGTACGCATTGTCTTCGTTGGGGTTTCTGTGGAACCCTACTTTTGTATATGTACCATGGAATCTCTGAGTACTGTCCCCCAAAAATGGGT
Organism: Paraescarpia echinospica; assembly: GCA_020002185.1. Lineage (NCBI taxonomy): Eukaryota > Metazoa > Annelida > Polychaeta > Sabellida > Siboglinidae > Paraescarpia > Paraescarpia echinospica. Next base: position 36,632,252 of record CM034532.1, on the reverse strand, counting down.
AATTTTTGCTCTATTTTTGTGAAATATATGCCATCAGTACTTTAAAACGCATCATATTATTCGAACAACATATGCAAGGTGTACAGTTAATGTTTGGCTATGAAGGTCAATGTCTCGGGCATTATTAATAAAAAATTAAAACTTCAGGTCAAAACCTTGTTTTCTCCTGATTATTTTCATGTTGGGGAACTTTTCTGTAACCGTCCGTCTGCAGTCATTCATATAGGAAAATGCAGTACAACAGTTAATTAAATAACACAGATTTCACACTCAACTTGATGCCACAGCTGGATACATGGGTCCTGTGCTGTTTTAAACCAAAAGTGTTGGCTAATAAATTGTGTTGAGCGACAAAACCGATTTGGGGAAGTTTTTCACGAAACCATACGTCGCAAGTTTGAATACGCATTGTAAGTAGAGATTTGTAGATTAGTAAGAAATATTAATTGGTCATAAATAACATATAACAAGGTAACTATATGACAAAATTTTAATTTGTAGATACATTTCCCTTCGATTTATTTTGCTTTTACGGGTCTTTGCAACCGTACGTCTCCCGAAACCGTACGTCGGCTCTAACTGCCAGTTGGTTCATCGGCCCAGTCACCCCATTTATCGTTATTTTCGGGAATCAGATGGCGCCAAGCGAAAACAGAAGTTCGGTACCGAACATGGCAAGCCCAATATGTTGAACACGAGGGCAGAGTCTTCAAGAAGGTGAAACTGACCCAAGTTGTACAAAGTACAAGAGACTTCACAGACCAACTCATATCGGGCATGGCCAAGTTCTGTGAGCACTGTCACCTGGTGACCATCCAATATCTCCAGATCCGCATCTTGAAGCAGTCAATGTCGGAAAAGACGGAGGCAACGGTCCAGATGGACTATGCTGAAAATTGGATGTGCAGATACCAGGACGAAATTACGAAATGTACTATGTCAAGTCCCCGGTGGCCATTCACCCAATGGTGGTACACTTCAAGCAGGACGGCAAGCTTTGTACCAAGAGCTACGTGTAGATTACAAGTGTCACTGCTCACACTGTTGAAGGAAGTCAATGAAATCCTTCTGGAACTGTCGACTCTGCACTTCATCACAGACTCAACAACTTCGCCGTTCCGGAACCGCACAATATGTGCCCTAGTAACAAAATTTCCATCACTGTTCGGTCTTAGAGCTTCGTGCACCTGGCTGGAGGCTGGCCACAGGAAAGGCCCCTGTGACGGAATGGGTGGTAGCTTGAAAAGGAAGACTGACAACCTGGTGAAGGCTGGAAGAGTAATCACCACGAGCTAAGAGTTCTGCCACGCAAATTCGTGCTAGTGACACGACCATGACCCTCCTGGAGATAACCCTCGAAGTCATCCAGGACTGCAAGGATGAGATCGAAACATGGAATGTTCCAGAAGTCCATGGCATAATGTCTGCCCGTGCTGTTGTGGTCCTGTGGCCCAGTCGTGAAAATCTGCAGTACTTCCTGCTTCAAGGATTCCTGCTACACGAAGGGCGGAGTATTCCATCCAACATGTTCTGGTTGGGAGAGCACGCAACTGGCGCTGGAGAGGGGGAGGAGGAGATGGATAACATATAGGTGGTGGTGGAAAGGTTACAGAGGCAGGTGGTGGAGGAGAGGGGTGACAGACATATGGTGGTGGAAAGGGTCGAGAGATGTGGTGAGGGAGAGGGATGACAGAGAAGTGGTTCAAGAGAAAGATGAGAGAGCGGTGGTGCTTTTGGAACATTCAGTTCAAGTTTCATTAATTGTTCTTAAAATTACCTTTTCGACAAATTACAAAAGTGGTCGGTTAGACTTTAAATAAATAACGTTATGAAAACATTGTATTCATGTTCTATTGTTCAGTACATTAATAAAATGATAAGAATGATTGAGAAACACATATATGGAACACTCACAGGAATGACTTTACATTTACTCTCGGGTATGTACGTAGACAAAATTTAAGTAAAAATTGGTGAAATAATAAAAAATACTCTATTCTACTGAAACCGTACATAGGCATGAAACTGTACGTCTCCGACAGTTTCTTAGCCCACACCTAAATATTTGTGCAAAGTAGATGAAGTAACATCAGCGCTTGGTATCTGTAACCTTTGTACAACCAATTTAAATACTTACATCACGACCTTTTAACAGTTAATACACAATACACATTATAAGAGGACGTACATGAAACCGTACGTCTCCGGCGTTTTCTTAATTAGAATAATAAGAATAGGACAGAATCACCTACATATCACTAACATAATCAATTTAGACTGTTGGATATATACCAAAACGTTCTTAAAACAAGTTAGAGTTGTCCAATAGTCTCGCCAGTAATTTACTCCATTGTACTGAAAAATTTATTATATGAAACCGTACACCTGCACATTCTAAACTGTCTACAAATTGATAGTTATAAATCAGTGTCAATAAGGTATACCCTGTTGAAAAGCTCAATGTGTATACCTTGCCATGAATGTATTTTAAAGATAAAACATGCATTTCCCTTGTAGTGGTAATATGTAACAGAAAGTCACTTTTATAAAACATCAAGTCTGAGAGAGCGCAAAATACTTCAAAGCTCCCCCTTAAAATGAAAAAATAAGTCCGAAACATATTTCTTACTGAATTTAAAACACACTTGTGTTTTACATACATTAAAAATGAAATTTCACAGGTAAATGTGAGATGAAATAGTTGTAGCAGTTTCCAAGTAGAGGGACTTGTGTGCAGACGTATGGTTTCAGAACTTAAACACTTGCTATTTCTATTAGCTGTCAAATGCTCAATTTGAGGATTTAACTTGCCCAATCTTATTCTCCGATTACCTCAATTAGTTCTTTTCGTACTACAGAAAAAAAACTTTATACGCATATATATATTTTTTTTCCCCTAGGAACACCATTTGTCAACGTTTCGTGGGAATCGACCATATATATATATATATATCAGAGCCTGTATGTAAAGAAGTAAAACCAGAAAGTTTTCATTTTTACAAAGGACTGTAAATGAATGGAACAGATTATCTGCTGATTGTGTGGGTGCTAGTAGCGTGAATATGTTTAAAAATAAAATCGACACATACCTCAGAAAAGATAAAAGGGTTGGACTCTCGATTAGCCAAAGGGCTTCCTTGTTCACCTGCCATTTACAGCTAATTCTCTTGGTGGCAATCTTGTTAAATCTTGTTAAAGTAGTTGGTACTTCATTACTCTACATAAGTAAAAGATTTTATTTTATTTTGCATGTAACAAGTGACAATTATGTGTACTTTTGTAGATGTAATGAAGTATCTCATATTTCTCTATGATATATTCCATAGGTATGATCAATGTTGGCACACTAAGCTGTCATATTTTCCATTTGGTTGATTCTCGAGCATGAATCTGAATGATTACCAGGTGTTTCATGTACCTGGTGGCTGTATGAAAGTATTTGTTGACACTTTTTAAAGAGTACTTTTACTTCTACTTGAGAACTTTTCCCAGTTACTTGTACTTTTACTCAAGTACAAAAAAAGTACTTGTGCTCTGATATATATATACAAATGTATATATATATATATGCTCACCTTGACGCCCTTATCCCTATCAACAAGGGGTCGGCCTAGTCCTCCTCCTCCACCCCATGCAATCTTGGGCCATATCCACTCCAACACCTACATCCCGTGAAGCATCCTCATCTCTGTGGTGGCAACTTTCCTCTTGTTGTTGGTCTTCGTTGCCCAACATTCACTCCCATACGTTAGGGCGGGTCTGATGATGACCTCGTACACCTTCGATTTGAGTTTTAGGGGCATCTTCTTATTGTACAGGACCCCGGTCAGTTTCGGCCAGCTTGACCACGCGGCTTGCACGCGTAGGTCCATGTCTCTGTCGATTGTTTCGTCTTTGTCTATTACTGATCCCAGGTACTTGAAATGGTCTACATTCCTCAGGGCTTCTCCGTTCAGTTGTATATGTTCGGCGGTCTCCCTTGTTGTCAGATATTCTGTTTTGGCCACGTTAATCTTCAGACCATTGTCCGTCAAAGCATTGTTCCACCGTTGGAGTCTATCTTGGGCACCCACCACTGTCATGTCATTGATTTCCAGGTCGTCTGTGTAGAGTAATTCCCATGGTGGCTTAGAGCACACTTCCTGAGATACCGTGTCAACCAGCATGATGAATAGGAATGAGCTAAGTGCTGAACCTTGGTGGAGGCCAATGCTGACTTCGAATTTTTCGCTGGTCCCTCGCTTTGATTTCACACACGTGGTAGTGCCTTGGTACATGTCCTGCACTATTCTTATATAAGCTTCCGGGATGTTCCACTTCTTCATGCATCTCCATAGTACTTCGCGAGGTACGGTGTCGTACGCCTTTTCAAGATCGACGAACACCATGTCTAGAGGCTTATTGCTCTCTCGGTACTTCTCGCATAGGGTCCTGATGACAAATATGGCATCCGTGGTTCCAACCCCAGGCCTAAAACCAAACTGACCACCCAAAGTGCTCACAATGTCTCTGAGCCTTTGAGTGATGATACGTTCCCATAGTTTCATGGTATGGCTAAGCAGCTTGATTCCTCTGTAGTTACAACAGTTCAAGCGATCTCCCTTGACTTCTTAGATAGGCATGAGGATGCTCTCTCTCCAAACATCAGGCATCCTACCGCTTTGCATGACATTATTGAAGATTTTGGTCAGTTGAGACACGCCCCAACTGCCAAGGTGTTTGAGTGCCTCAATAGGTATTCCGTCTGGTCCACAGCACTTACCGTTCTTCATTTTTTTCAGCTGTCTATCTACTTCTCTATATGTTACTTCACACAGCAGACCTTGGGTTGGTGGTATGTCTCTGTGGTTAATATATGGTCTTGAATCGTTGAGCAGGTCCCTGAAATACTTCGCCCATCTCTTGATATTTTCCTCTGGTGTCATAAGTACGGCACCGTCTTTTGCTTTAATGAAGTAACCCTGGTAGTTATGTTTGGTCGACTGGTCTCTAGATCTCGTCAGTATATAGGTTGCTTTTTTCCCTTCTTGGGTCTCCATTCTCTCATACAGGTCTTGTACAGCTTTCGCTCTTTCCACTGCTACTGTAGGCTTTGCTGCTTTCTTTGCCTTTTTGTACTCAGCGTGATCTTCTTGCATTTTCGTTTGTTGCCATTTCTTGAATGTTCTCTTTTTCTTGTCTGTTGCTTCCTGAACTGTTTGGTTCCACCAACAGGTTTCCCGTTTTTGCATAGATTTGCCACCCCTTGTGACCCCACCGTGACGTCTGACCTTTTCTGTCGTATTACAAAGGGTTGTCCAATCATACTCTTCGTTATCCTCCCTTTTGTTGCTGACATCCCTGGCATAATCATCATCTACCATTTGATCCTTAAGTCTCAACCCCCTGATCCTGACTTCGTTCTCTCGTCGATAGCAACTCACCTTCTTCTGTCTTATCCTCATGTCCATCATGACCAATCTATGTTGGGATACCACAGCTTCACCCGGCATTGTTTTATAGTTCATGATGTCCATCAGATGTCTTCGATTGGTCAAGATGTATTCGATTTGTGATTCCCTGTTGCTGCTCTTAAATGTGATCAGCTGGATTTATATCTTCGTGAACCATGTATTCGCGATCACCAGATCGTAAGTGTCAACAAACTCCACTACTCTGTCTCCTTCTTCGTTTCTGTCACCAAAACCTCTGTTACCGTGTGAATTTGTGTATCTTCCATTCATTCCAACGTGTCCATTTAGATCACCACCAATAATCACCGACTCAACTTGCCGGGTGGTTCTCTCCAGTTGTTAATAAAATTGGTCCTTTTCCGACTCAGGTCGTCCTTGTTGCGGTGCGTAAGCCGATATGATCGTTGTGACCTCTTCCGTGTATGGGCATATCAGTTTGAGTAGCTGTCATTTATCCGACTGATCTCCAGTACATCCTTCGTTTGATCCTCTCTCAGGATTATTCCAACACCATTTCTATTACTGTTTTCTCCGTGGTAGAAGATTGTAGCCATGGCCCATGCTCTTCACCTTTGACCCTTTCCATTTCACCTCCTGCACACATGCTACATCTACCTTCCTCCTGCATAGGACATCTGCAATTTCCATCGCCTTGCCCGTCATGGTACCCACATTCCATGATGCCACTCTGAGTTTACCAACTAGCTTCTTTAGTCGCATCCATTGGTAGCCCTCGTACATTTGTTGGTTCATTCGGGCGAGTGTGAACCGCGTCGCCTACATGGGACGCCCTAGCATTCACCGTAATAAAAGTGGAGGACATATTCATTTGATTTGGCTTGGGTTTTTTTACGGCCGGATGCCCTTCCTGATGCCAACCCTCCTCCTTTCGCATCCTGGGCTTGGGACCAGTAAATGGTGGAGTTAAATATATATATATATATATATATAATATGCAATATACTTTGAATTAAACCATCAAAATAATAAATGCAAACATACATAAAATTTAATAATAATTAAACCAATTTAATTAATGTTGTAGCATGTATACTCTTGCTTAAAAAGAAAGGTCATCAATTGCTTTAGGAAACTGGCACTGCTGCCAGAGTATTTGATGTTTGAAAGCAAACTGTTCCACACAGTCATCGTTGCCTTGGTGAATGAGTGATCACCGTATGTAGCTGTTCAGGTTTGCAGCACAGTACCCGTATGTTGGCAGGTACACAAATCATAATGTACCATCATGCTTTGATACACATACTCTTGTCTGCATACACATCGTACTGCAGACATGTTATATTCTGTTATTGTTATTTCTTTTGTACAGCCCAAGTGTTCCATCTACTGGCCTCAGACTACCAGAGTTCAAATACATTATGGAAAGTTCACAGTGATTACCTTCACGTGTGACACATATTCTGACTACACCATACGGACCTTCCTGCTTACCTGCCAGGTAAGATAATCACAACATGAGATCTTCTAAATGCCAGCTTACCATCATGAAACAACAGACCTACTGCAGGAGTTATTAAATATTTTGCTGTCACCAGTCACAACATGCTAAGTCAATATTTTCCAATAATGCGAACGTAATGCAACAGTGGCACCCTCTGGAGAGTGGCTCACCACTCAATTTGCCCACTGTTTCCATTTCGCTGACAGGCAGTAAAGCATACAATCTGAGCAGCAAACCGTAAGTAAATAACTCTACCTAACCACATTGGTATTTTTTTGAAATTCATCACCAATTGGAAGATGTCCAATGAAATGAATGAATATAGAAACAGAAACAGAAGGAGATGCCGCCTGACTCTCTCCAAAGTCAATGTGTATACATATATATGTTTATATATACTGTATATATATATATACTAGTAAGGTCAGATACTTTACCTATATAGTATCACATTCAGAACAGTTTCCTTTCATGGTTGTAACTGTGGTAGTAAGCAGCTGCTTTATAGTTTTATATAACAAATGTAGACTGCAATAGTTTTTTTTCTTTATCAGTGGTGTGTTTTTAATTTATTTTTCTCTGTGATGTTTTTGTCCTTTGTGCCACAAGGAAAGTTCAACATTCCTTATGCATTGCAACCTATCCTATAAAATGCAATAACCAAAGACGATACATAAAGTGTTTACTTCCTTAAAATAAAAAATTAGGATTTGATAATGTTTAGTAAATATCAGTCATCTGTATATAAAATATTAATAAAAGTCCTACGGTGTACCGGTCTTAAGATTGGCTCATAAGCCCAAGAAGAGATCTGCCCATTGGTGTGCTAACATCCATGTTCTAATCCTTCCTCTGATAGGGTGAGAGTCGTACAATCACCCATTTGCAGTTCACTTCATGGCCAGATAAAGGGGTGCCTACCTACACGTACCCCCTTCTTGCCTTCCGTCGTCTCATCCGCTCATTTGATGACCGCAGCACAGGACCAATGATTGTCCACTGCAGGTGGGGTATCATCATTGGTGCTAGAGCGCACTTGTGGAGTGTTTGATGTAGTTTCATAGAATCATTAATGTTTTGTGATTAGTTACAGCTAATGGTTCCTTCGTTTCAGGCCTTGATATGAAACTGTTGTATCCAGTGGCCAAGGGACCAATAGAGTCCTAGAAAAAATAAGGACGCCATTAGTGTTTCAGAAAAATAAAAAATGAATTGATAAATTGCAATTTTTTTTTATCAAAACGACGTTGAGTTAAAATCGAAGAATGATTAACTGGACGGTGCTTAGCAGAGGTTCATTAACTTCTTTCTATGCAAATAATGATAATGATGTACAGTCAGGAAGACATGTTTAAGGACATTGTGAAACTTGACACAAAATGGAATACTAGTGAACTAGAAGGTGTCGAGTAACTGCTACCTCCCTGCATACTTGGTGCCGGTATCATAAATCCCACTTAAGGCATCACACATTTTCATAAACTGCCGATTGCATATTTATAAAACCAGAGTAATTTACTAAAACAATCATCTTAGCATGAAGAATGTTCTAAGCTGCTCCTGAAACTGGCTGTTTGCATTAAGCCAGATGCACACCTGCACGGCTATTGTGGGTCTTCTGTGTGTGTACTTAACATCACTGCTTTGAAACCTTCTTTAGCCTCAGCCATCAAAGCTAGCTACAGTGAGGCAACCCCAAAAGTACAATTGAATCTGTATACTTTAAGCCATAATTTGTTAGTACACCATGTTGTTGTTGATGTATTGTAGTGGTGGCGTTGGTCAGACAGGTGCCTTCATTGCTCTGGACAGTCTACTGGATCAGGGTCAAGCCGACGGTCAGGTCAACGTCTTTAGTTTCGCCTGCCGCACGAGGACTGAGAGAATGGACTTGATCGAGACGCAGGTTGGTTATGGTTAGTTATGGTCATTCATGGTCAGCTTTAAAGCAAAACTGTGTTTGTAGGACCAGTATGTGTTCCTGTACCATGCACTGTTGGATGGTCTGTTTCAGTGCTGTCACTGTGGTTGCAGGACCAGTATGTGTTCCTGTACCATGCACTGTTGGATGGTCTGTTTCAGTGCTGTCACTGTGGTTGCAGGACCAGTATGTGTTCCTGTACCATGCACTGTTGGTTGCAGGACCAGTATGTGTTCCTGTACCATGCACTGTTGAATGGTCTGTTTCAGTGCTGTCACTGTGGTTGCAGGACCAGTATGTGTTCCTGTACCATGCACTGTTGAATGGTCTGTTTCAGTGCTGTCACTGTGGTTGCAGGACCAGTATGTGTTCCTGTACCATGCACTGTTGGATGGTCTGTTTCAGTGCTGTCACTGTGGTTGCAGGACCAGTATGTGTTCCTGTACCATGCACTGTTGAATGGTCTGTTTCAGTGCTGTCACTGTGGTTGCAGGACCAGTATGTGTTCCTGTACCATGCACTGTTGGATGGTCTGTTTCAGTGCTGTCACTGTGGTTGCAGGACCAGTATGTGTTCCTGTACCATGCACTGTTGGATGGTCTGTTTCAGTGCTGTCACTGTGGTTGCAGGACCAGTATGTGTTCCTGTACCATGCACTGTTGGAAGGTCTGTTTCAGTGCTGTCACTGTGGTTGCAGGACCAGTATGTGTTCCTGTACCATGCACTGTTGAATGGTCTGTTTCAGTGCTCTCACTGTGTTTGCAGGACCAGTATGTGTTCTTGTACCGTGCACTGTTGGATGGTCTGTTTCAGTGTTGTCACTGTGTTTGCAGGACCAGTATGTGTTCCTGTACCATGCACTATTGGATGGTCTCCAGAGAGGACATCTTGCCTACCCTGTGTCTCAGTACCCTGACGTATATAGGAGATTGTGTTTAGATGATGAAGACATGACAGAACTGAAGAAGCAATTCCAGGTGATCTTCTTCTTCTGCTAAAAAACAAACATGGTATATATATATATATGCAGCTACATGCATAACTGGTCTGCACATGCAAAATTTTGGAATATGTATATATATATATATATAAGAGAATAAATATGATAGGATATATATATTCCAAACTGCATAGGCTGAGCAGTTATGCACGTACCGTCGTGTGTGGCAGACCACTGCTGCATTGCTGCTTTAAGCAGACCAAATCTCGTCTCCTTAATGTGTTGACCTCTGGTTGCATGTGTTTCAGTTTAAAATTCTAACTGTTACAATACAGTATATCCAGAAGTGTAATAATAGGTGTAATTATAACTGTTAGAATACAGTATATCCAGAAGTGTAATAATAGGTGTAATTCTAACTGTTAGAATACACAGTATATCCAGAAGTGTAATAATATGTGTAATTTTAACTGTTAGAATACACAGTATATCCAGAAGTGTAATAATAGGTGTAATTCTAACTGTTAGAATACATAGTATATCCAGAAGTGTAATAATAGGTGTCATTATTTGTTGTAATATGTTGGTGATATTTAGAGCACTGTTTTTGGTGGTTGTATATCGTGTCTCGTGTAATGGAGCAGTCTGCTGTGTGCAGTGCTATACGTATAACTGGCACCTAGGAATATATATATATAAATGTATAAACAAAACAATGGAAATCTGTTTGTCAACATTTGTTTTTCTTTGTTATTGAATAGCTTCAATCCTTTGCGTGTTGTGTTTTGTTCTTCTGACCCTGTGTTTGTTAATACACTCTGTAGATGTTGGAGACCCTGAAACCATCTCAGCCACCTCCCACCTGTGCTGCGTTAACAAAGGCTAACATCACAAAGAACCGCAGTCTGGATATTATACCAGGTAAGAAACAGCTAACTTCATCGCACCCATTGCTTGTGGAGTGCGGTAACGTAGTAGCTTTGGACTCTCAATCAAGAGAGGCTGGGTTCAAATGCTCTTACTGATGTTTCTAACCTTGGGCAAGTTTGTTCACTCCACATTGCTCCAGTTCACTCCACGTTGCTCCAGTTCACTCCACGTTGCTCCAGTTCACTCAGCTGTATAAATGAATACCTGGCTACAGGTAGTGGTGGATATCTGTGTATGAATAATTGTTGTGCAGTTATTGCAGTGTGGCTAAATGCTTCCTAGAGATGTTGTGATGGTGTTTGAATGAACATATCTGCCAAGGGGTGAATTTAAAGCACTTTGAGCAGTCCTAAGGACTGGATACTACGCTATACAAGGACACACCTTTACCTCTGAAGCCTACATATCTTGGTCATGTGGGGGACAGGACCTTGGCAGAGAGAATGCCGAACCATCAGTCAAGAGGAACAGAGTTCATGTCTTCCTTGGTATTGTTTTGAAATGTAAGACTGTTTGTTCTGGAAGATACATTAATAGCCATTGGTCCCATCTGCCTGGTCTCTATGCCGAGGGAAATAAGAGATCCCCCTCAGGCAGTAAATGTGTAACCTCCTGTAGTCTCCATCTCTCAGCCACATGAGTCATGACAGAAGATACATTAATAGCCCTTGGTCCCACCTGCCTGGTCTCTATGCCGAGGGAAGTAAGAGATCCCCCACAGGCAGTAAATGTGTAACCTCCTGTAGTCTCCATCTCTCAGCCACACAAGTCATGACAGAAGTGTCCATGCTATGACTCCATTAAGTCAGCCACTTCACACCAGGACATATTTGAATGAAAGTAAAAAAAGTAAAAGTAAGTTCTTATATAGCGCAGTATCCAGTCCTCAGGACTGCTCAAAGCATGCAACACTACTCCCTGGCAGACCTGTTCTTATATAGCGCAGTATCCAGTCCTCAGGACTGCTCAAAGCACGCAACACTACTCCCTGGCAGACCTGTTCTTATAAAGCACAGTATCCAGTCCTCAGGACTGCTCAAGGCATGCAACACTACTCCCTGGCAGACCTGTTCTTATATAGCGCAGTATCCAGTCCTCAGGACTGCTCAAAGCACGCAACACTACTCCCTGGCAGACCTGTTCTTATATAGCGCAGTATCCAGTCCTCAGGACTGCTCAAAGCTCGCAACACTACTCCCTGGTAGACCTGTTCTTATATAGCGCAGTAATCAGTCCTCAGGACTGCTCAAGGCACGCAACACTACTCCCTGGCAGACCTGTTCTTATATAGTGCAGTATCCAGTCCTCAGGACTGCTCAAAGCACGCAACACTACTCCCTGGCAGACCTGTTCTTATACAGCGCAGTATCCAGTCCTCAGGACTGCTTAAGGCACGCAACACTACTCCCTGGCAGACTTGTTCTTATATAGCGCAGTATCCAGTCCTCAGGACTGCTCAAAGCATGCAACACTACTCCCTGGCAGACCTGTTCTTATATAGCGCAATATCTAGTCCTCAGGACTGCTCAAGGCACGCAACACTACTCCCTGGCAGACCTGTTCTTATATAGCACGGTATCCAGTCCTCAGGACTGCTCAAAGCACGCAACACTACTCCCTGGCAGACCTGTTCTTATATAGCGCAGTATCCAGTCCTCAGGACTGCTCAAGGCACACAACACTACTCCCTGGCAGACCTGTTCTTATATAGTGCAGTATCCAGTCCTCAGGACTGCTCAAGGCACGCAACACTACTCCCTGGCAGACCTGTTCTTATATAGCGCAGTATCCAGTCCTCAGGACTGCTCAAGGCACGCAACACTACTCCCTGGCAGACCTGTTCTTATATAGCGCAGTATCCAGTCCTCAGGACTGCTCATAGCACTTTACACTTTATTCCCTGGCAGACCTGTTCTTATATAGCGCGGTATCCAGTCCTCAGGACTGCTCAAAGCACTTTACACTTTACTCCCTGGCAGACCTGTTCTTATATAGCGCAGTATCCAGTCCTCAGGACTGCTCAAGGCACGCAACACTACTCCCTGGCAGACCTGTTCTTATATAGCACAGTATCCAGTCCTCAGGACTGCTCAAAGCACGCAACACTACTCCCTGGCAGACCTGTTCTTATATAGCGCAGTATCCAGTCCTCAGGACTGCTCAAGGCACGCAACACTACTCCCTGGCAGACCTGTTCTTATATAGCGCAGTATCCAGTCCTCAGGACTGCTCAAGGCACGCAACACTACTCCCTGGCAGACCTGTTCTTATATAGCGCAGTATCCAGTCCTCAGGACTGCTCAAGGCATGCAACACTACTCCCTGGCAGACCTGTTCTTATATAGCGCAGTATCCAGTCCTCAGGACTGCTCAAGGCACGCAACACTACTCCCTGGCAGACCTGTTCTTATATAGCGCAGTATCCAGTCCTCAGGACTGCTCAAGGCACGCAACACTACTCCCTGGCAGACCTGTTCTTATATAGCGCAGTATCCAGTCCTCAGGACTGCTCACGGCACACAACACTACTCCCTGGCAGACCTGTTCTTATATAGTGCAGTATCCAGTCCTCAGGACTGCTCAAGGCACGCAACACTACTCCCTGGCAGACCTGTTCTTATATAGTGCAGTATCCAGTCCTCAGGACTGCTCAAGGCACGCAACACTACTCCCTGGCAGACCTGTTCTTATATAGTGCAGTATCCAGTCCTCAGGACTGCTCAAGGCAAACAACACTACTCCCTGGCAGACCTGTTCTTATACAGTGCAGTATCCAGTCCTCAGGACTGCTCAAGGCACGCAACACTACTCCCTGGCAGACCTGTTCTTATATAGCACAGTATCCAGTCCTCAGGACTGCTCAAGGCACACAACACTACTCCCTGGCAGACCTGTTCAATCGAATTCCATCTCGACTTCTCTGGGATGCATCCAGCGATGCTGCAATTAATGCGTGAAGACTAAGACAGATATCCACCACTTCTCTTCTTCTTCTTCTTATGTACAGCTCAGAACTCTGTATCAGCCACATGTATGTGGCTAGAGTATTGTCGAGCTTGGGTGGGCCGTCGCAAGTAGCGGGTGGTGTAGCGTTGGTTTGGGTCTATTGCTTATTTTGTGACGTTTAGACAGATCAGAAGACCCTATAGTCGGGGTGCCTATAGCTTTGCCTTTGTGGGCGTAGATTACTTTAGGCAGGCGAGAGGAGATGCTGTCTAAATGAGTCCAGTGATTGTTTGCTAACTAGCTGTTGTGTGCATTTGTTCCATGATTTGATGGTGCTTGGAAAGAATGAGTGCTTGTATGCGTCGATGCGGGTGAATGTCTGGAAGTAGCGATATGCGTTGCCTCTGGTACGAGTTGAAGCGGCGGTGAGTGAAGTCGTTGTTATATCCACTAACTTGTTCCTGATGCGATAGAGCATTATGAGCTTGGCATTAGCCCGCCTACTCGCAAGGGTCTCCCATTTCAGGCTTTCGATCATGGTTGTCACACTGCTGCGTCGACGGTAGTCGCTCTTCACGAAGCGAGCAGCTTGTCGTTGTACATTTTCCACGGCCTCGATGTTCTTTTCTGTGGATGGATCCCATGCTGTCGACGCATATTCCACGATGGGTCTAACGAACGTCTGATAGCATAATGCTTTGATGGCTTGTGGGCATCTGCTGATGTTCCGCTGTAGGAAAGCTCTGGTGTTGTTAGCCTTCTTTGTCACGTTGTTGATGTGTTCGTTCCATGTTAGTGTCCTGTCGATGGTTACTCCAAGGTACTTGGCTCCATTGACCTCCTTCAATTGTTGTCCGTGGATAGAGTAATCACTGACAATTCTCTTCTTCCTTCTGTTGGTAATTCGGATAACTTCGCACTTGTCCGGATTAAACTCCATCAGCCATTTTTTTCCCACATCTGTAGCTTGTATATGTCATCTTGTAGTTTATCTGCATCATCTCGTGAGTTGATGTTTCGGTACAGGAGACAGTCATCGGCAAATAGGCGTACAGTAGAGGACACTTCGTCTGGTAGGTCATTTATGTAGCAAAGGAAGAGGATGGGTCCAAGGACTGAACCCTGTGGGACGCCTGAGGTCACTGCAGCCGACGATGATCTTTTGCCTTCCAGAATGACTTCCTGGGTGCGGCTGCTCAGGAAGCTTTTGACCCAGTCCAACATCTTCCCTCGCACTCCGTAATGGTGAAGTTTGGTAGCCAGGTGGTGGTGGGATACTTTGTCAAACGCCTTTGAGAAATCCAACAGCACAGCGTCGATCTGGCCACCCTCGTTGAGGCACACCGCTAGGTCATCGACAGCTTGGATGAGTTGGGTTTCACAGGACCTACGTTTGCGAAACCCATGCTGGTAGTCAGATAGGATGTTGTGTTGTTCCAAGTGGTCCATCAGGTTACTGTGTATGATGTGTTCCAATGTCTTGCAGGAGATGCTCGTGAGGGATATGGGTCTATAGTTTGAAGCAGTAGTTCTTGTTCCCTTCTTGTATACTGGTATGACCCAGGCGTGCTTCCAGTCTGCTGGTACTGTACCTTGGTTGAGTGATGCCTGGTAGATGAGTGTTAGCATTGGTGCAAGTTCTGCGGCATAGTCTTTCAGGAGCCTGGCTGGGATCCCATCAGGTCCTGTGGCTTTGTGGGGTTTGACTGCTTCCAGTAGTTTTCTTACTCCTGCTTCTGATACTCTGATATGCGGAAAGTTACTGTCTATAACCAGGTACTTATTCATACAGCTGAGTGAACTGGAGCAATGTATAGTGAACGAACTTGCTCAGTTGAGAGTCTGAAGCTGCAGCCATTGCACCACGGCGCTACACAATGAAATGCAATTAGTGAATGCAAAATTTACAAGTTCTGATTTTCAGCTTGATTAACCTATATATAAATAACATGTTCACTGAATAAATTAATTTCATTAAGTCACTTGTATTTATAATTGCATATTTAATGTTTATGTTGGTAACAATTAAACGATGACATTATGACACTTACCCCTACAGGCGACAAGAGTCGTCCCTTCTTGTCAACGAAATCACCAGGAACAAATGACTACGTGAATGCTGTGTTTGTTGATGTAAGTAAAACATTTTTTACATTGCCTTTCTCTGCCTATGAAGAATGACTTCTTAAATGCAGTTTGACAATAGCATAGGTTGAAATGTAAGTTTTGAACGAGACTTTATAACTCTTCAATTCAGAAGTGGACCAAGTTGCTAGATTGTGACGTGCCAATTATCCCATAGTTGTAGGTAAACTCAGTTGATTTTTCACTTGATTCTTGTATTCAGTGCCTTGGGAAGCAAGATGGTTACCTACTGACACAGATGCCTCTACCAAACACAGTCGTTGACTTCTGGCGTCTCATTTTTGACTACAAGTGTTCAATCATAATCATGCTGGATGAAGTGGATACTGAGGTAATGATAAACTCACATATCAGATTTTTCCAGTTGAAATGTAATGAAGGCAATGTGAATGCAAGCCAACTTTGGTTGAACTCACTGGCAGATGTTCTACAAATCAAGATGTCATGAGAGAAATATGTGCATTCATATAGAACTCTTAATTATGATGTTTTGGGAATAATATGTTTTGTGGGGACATGCAACAATTTTGCCGGATGTGATTAGAATAAAATGATGATACAATAAATTTTTACTGGAAATATCTGTTTTCAATGTTAATCTTGTGATTCTTCCTGAATCATTTGTGATGATCAAATTATGTTGAATTAACATGGGAATTTAACTGCTGTATATAATAGTAAAAGTTAGTTCTTAAAAAAACACAGTGTTCAGTCATTAGGACAGCTCAGAGTGCTTTGCACTTCACACTTTATACTTCAATCACCATTCCGCCATGCAGCAATTATTACGTGAAGACTTTGTATGCAAATATCCAACAGTGTCTTCAGCCAGATACTCATTCACAGTGCTGAGTGAACTGAAGCAACGTAGAATGAACGAACTTGCCCATGGTTCAGAACAGCAGCAGGAGGAGTCATCCCGGAATCTCAATTGAGAGTGTGATGCTCCAATAACTATGCTACTGTGCCCTGCTGTTTTTCATACATACACTTTCATTATTTAACAGGGATACAGCCCTTACTGGCCTGGGAATGACCTGGAGCAGACTTATGGCTCACTGACTGTGAAGCTGCTGCAAGACCATGTCAACAGTGTTCCAGGTGTCACTGAACGCACCCTCAATGTACACGTCACTGCAAAGGTAAACATCCACGACATCATAGCTGTGAAAGCATCGACCTGTAAAATCACAGAATAATGGTGTGTTGTAACTATATTGACGTGACTTAGATATTTGCTGTGTGATGTAATTCGATTTACTATGCATAGTAAACAATTGTTGACACACAGCAGCTTAAATTACTACACTGTACAATTATTAATGATGCTTTGCAATTTGAATTACAAAGCAACACTGAATGAAAATTATTGCCACGATAATAAAAATCGTGTTAATGATTTAAGACTTCATCTCAATTTAATAAATGAAATGATGTTGAATAGCAGATGTTTTACGTCGTAAATATGATTATAACATGATAATATATTCACTACGATGCAGCACCTACAGGCCATAAATGGCCTAATATAGTTGTTAAATTATAATACGTTTGTCCGTGTCTTAGATGGGTCCATACTGTCATAATAACAGCACTCAGTAGATTATGTCTTGCTATTGTTTACAGTAAGAATAAAGTATATGTTTGCAGATAACAGTTATGTAGGGTTATCATAGAGTATATAGTGGACATAAATAGAAGACAGTTTCCACAATTGATGCTCTTATTATTGAATGTGTTCCTTTTTTAAGGAGTAAACTGTGGAGAATGGTTCAGAACATTTTCATTTTACCTTAGGTCTTCGGTGTTTCTCCATATAGCCCCTTCTGGGGCTAACCTAGGAGTTGTGCAGTGCGCATGCAAAGTGTGCGTGAAACTGAATTTAACAAATAATTTTAAAAGAAAAAAACCCAAATAATTATGTAAAACAAATACAATAATTTGTGCAGATTAAAAACACAGTATCTGTCTTTATCTATTTACCTAAGTCATGAAAAGGTCCCAACTTTCAGTTATGTACACATTGTTAAGATTTACAAATTTAAAATGAAAAACATACTTTGAAATTCTCCTATTGAACATTATTACGGAGAAACCCTAACTATACTTTTATGACGTTATTTTCTGTACCTGTATTATTGCCAATATAACATTGGTCATCTTATTATTGCAGCCCAAGAGTGTTCACAAGGTGAGGCAGTACCAGCTGATATCCGGCTGGCCAAAGACTGACCGTTTGCCCAGAAGCACTAACACACTGCTGAGCCTGATGGAACTGGTCAACCAGCCAGTGAGCGAGGGTGACCGCACTGCACCGGTCATTCTACAGTGCATGTGAGTATAGGGCTACAGCTACTACAACAATAATATTATGATTCCTGGCTTGTTTAATGAGACATAACTGACCTCACAAGAAACACAGGTTTTATCCCGGAACATTTTGGCATTCTCACAGCCTTCGTCAATGAATTGGCTTTGTTAGGAACATTTAAGATGACTAACATTATGTGAAACAAGAACAAACAAAACTTGCTCTGAACCGAGGCATCGGACAGGAACTTCCACAAATTCTTCTCTAGCTCGTATCAAATTTATTAGCAAAACTACTCATCCTCCACGAGTTCAGAAGGTAAGAAACAACAACCACATCCCCAGTTCAGTATTTGATACATACAAACTACAACCACATCCCCAGTTCAGTATTTGATACATGCCAACAACAACCACGTCCCCAGTTCAGTATTTGATACATACAAACAACAACCACGTCCCCAATTCAATATTTGATACATACAAACAACAACCACGTCCCCAGTTCAGTATTTGATACATACAAACAACAACCACGTCCCCAGTTCAATATTTGATACATACAAACAACAACCACGTCCCCAGTTCAATATTTGATACATACAAACAACAACCATGTCCCCAGTTCAGTATTTGATACATACAAATAACAACCACGTCCCCAGTTCAGTATTTGATACATACAAACAACAACCACGTCCCCAGTTCAGTATTTGATACATACTGACAACAACCACGTCCCCAGTTCAATATTTGATACATACAAACAACAACCACGTCCCCAGTTCAATATTTGATACATACAAACAACAACCACGTCCCCAGTTCAATATTTGATACATACAAACAACAACCATGTCCCCAGTTCAATATTTGATACATACAAACAACAACCACGTCCCCAATATTTGATACATACAAACAACAACCATGTCCCCAGTTCAGTATTTGATACATACAAACACATGCAGAAGATGATTTCCAGAAGTATTCAAATCGGACATTTAATGAAGATTACACAATGTTGAACAGTTTTTTGCATCTGTATTCTGCGATATACACTTACAATGATCCAAACTTAAAGTATTGCAGAACTGCCCATTCTTCAGATGGCACTACTTAATATACAGATGCAAGAGATGGTTTCCTAAAACTGATGTGTATTTTGACACAGTTTTCACAACGCAAGTTAGTAAAACATCCTCAACTCATCGATGGTCCTCAGAACAATTGCAGAAAATATGGGATAAGAACACTAACCAGCAGGGAATTGTCACGAATGTATGGTACTTCTGAATGGTTGATGTTTAATCCCGGAAAGTTTGACATCCAAGATGCAAACCATCTAGGAAGAAAACATTAATGGACATGCCACACGCACGCACACACGCACGCACGCACGCACGCACGCACGCACGCACTCACACACATGCACACACACAGATGCAGACACTCACACGCACGCACTCACACACACACTCACACACGCACACACACACTCACACACACGCACATTCACACACACATGCTGTTACATGCACACATGCATGCATTTTTCATTCTTACAAAAGGCGCTTAGGTCATTTTAGTGTCTCTGTGTTTTACATCCTCTCTCAACAGGAACGGCGCGAGTCGCACCGGTCTCTTTTGTGCGGCCAGTTATCTGCTCGGCTCACTCACGGTTGACCAGTTTGTGGACGTCTTTCACTCGGCCCAACACGTCCACAACAAGCGACCTCAGGCCATTGATTCTCTCGTATGTCTCTCTTATCTTTTACTTCATACTGGAGCACTGTAGCTTTAGATACGATATTCAATAGTGAACTTTTATTTCAGTAATGTGTTCCTGTGCCATATGTCAAATATTTTCCAATTTTGTTGCCCATCTTGAATTGCAGTGTGTAGTTCTTGCCCCATTTTCAATAGAAATTGTGATTGAATTGGCAATTATTTGATGTATGATGCACTACATTGTTCATGTGGAAATAACATCTGTTTACTTGAATGAAATCCTATGCTGCCTTTACTGGCATGTGGCTAAACTGGTGTTACGTGCTGAGTGATCAGAAGTGTCAGCTCTTCTTTAATTCTTTTAACATACTGTGTAGCGGTGACATGTCCGTAATGCACAAACATGCCTAGGTCATTGCATCCTACATGTCCGTAATGCACAAACATGCCTAGTTCATTGCATCTTACATGTCCATAATGCACAAACATGCCTAGTTCATTGCATCTTACATGTCCATAATGCACAAACATGTCTAGTCCATTGCATCCTAGATGTCCATAATGCACAAACATGCCTAGTTCATTGCATCTTACATGTCCGTAATGCACAAACATGCCTAGTTCATTGCATCTTACATGTCCATAATGCACAAACATGCCTAGTTCATTGCATCCTACATGTCCGTAATGCACAAACATGCCTAGTTCATTGCATCCTACATGTCCGTAATGCACAAACATGCCTAGTTCATTGCATCCTACATACATGTCCATAATGCACAAACATGCCTAGTTCATTGCATCTTACATGTCCGTAATGCACAAACATGCCTAGTTCATTGCATCCTACATGTCCGTAATGCACAAACATGCCTAGTTCATTGCATCCTACATGTCCGTAATGCACAAACATGCCTAGTTCATTGCATCCTACATTTCCGTAATGCACAAACATGCCTAGTCCATTGCATCCTACATGTCCGTAATGCACAAACATGCCTACCGGGGTAGTTCATTGCATCCTACATGTCCGTAATGCACAAACATGCCTAGTTCATTGCATCCTAGATGTCCATAATGCACAAACATGCCTAGTTCATTGCATCCTAGATCCATAATGCACAAACATGCCTAATTCATTGCATCCTACATGTCCATAATGCACAAACATGCCTAGTTCATTGCATCCTACATGTCCATAATGCACAGACATGCCTAGTTCATTGCATCTTACATGTCCATAATGCACAGACATGCCTAGTCCATTGCATCCTAGATGTCCATAATGCACAAACATGCCTCGTTCATTGCATCCTAGATGTCCATAATGCACAAACATGCCTAGTTCATTGCATCCTAGATGTCCATAATGCACAAACATGCCTAGTTCATTGCATCCTACGTGTCCATAATGCACAAACATGCCTAGTTCATTGCATCCTACGTGTCCATAATGCACAAACATGCCTAGTTCATTGCATCCTACATGTCCATAATGCACAAACATGCCTAGTTCATTGCATCCTACATGTCCATAATGCACAAACATGCCTAGTTCATTGCATCCTACATGTCCATAATGCACAAACATGCCTAGTTCATTGCATCCTACATGTCCATAATGCACAAACATGCCTAGTTCATTTTATCCTACATGTCCATAATGCACAAACATGCCTAGTTCATTGCATCCTACATGTCCATAATGCACAAACATGCCTTGTTCATTGCATCCTACATGTCCATAATGCACAAACATGCCTAGTTCATTGCATCCTACATGTCCATAATGCACAAACATGCCTAGTTCATTGCATCCTACATGTCCACAATGCACAAACATGCCTAGTTCATTGCATCCTACATGTCCACAATGCACAAACATGCCTAATGCCTAGTTCATTGCATCCTACATGTCCACAATGCACAAACATTCCTAGTTCATTGCATCCTACATGTCCACAATGCACAAACATGCCTAGTTCATTGCATCCTACATGTCCACAATGCACAAACATGCCTAGTTCATTGCATCCTACATATCCACAATGCACAAACATGCCTAGTTCATTGCATCCTACATATCCACAATGCACAAACATGCCTAGTTCATTGCATCTTACTAATACATCTCCAAGTGGCAATCATTGAGTCGGTATTGATAAAAACAAAACTGATCATGTTTCCCAGTTTCGAATGATTGAAATAAAATATCTGTCATTAGGGACATATTTACTGTATATTATAAATCTAAAAACTATTTTTTCTTCTTCATAGGAACAGTACAAGTTTCTGCATCTGCTTGCGGCTGACCACCAGCAATTGTTGATGACGTATGAGAACATAGACTAGAAGTGTCTCTGTCACAGAAGGACACAGCAGTGTCCTACACAAACACAGGATAGTGAGACAAATGTACTGGTTGTCTATAACTCTCTCTTCTCAACTTCTGTTCTTCAAGCACTACACAAATCATGACTTGTCAGAAATAGTTGTCAACTATTTTAGAATATAGAAAAATCAGAAATGTTCACAGCATAGATGTATATCCATTTAATCTGATCACTGCCAACACCTCCAAGATGGAAAGCACCTTCAGTAGTAGAGTCGACTGAATGGGTTATTTACCACTTCATAGTTTGTAGCAAGTTGTATGGTGTCGAATGTTCAAGAGTTCTAAAAAAGTGTGTGACTCTAGAACATAGAAGAGTATTCAGTTTAGAGATTATGTTAATAACGTTGAGGCTGTAGGAATGTAATATAATCACAGTATGATATTAATGTTGTTGTATATGTTGTATGGTATAGAGTGTACACAATATATTACTGTTCAAGAGTTCTAAAAGAAGAGTGCATGATTCTAGAACATGGAAGATTATTAAATTTAGAAATTATTAATGATGTTGAAGCCATAGGAATGTATTATAATCACAGTATAATATTAATGATGTAATATATATTAATATTTTTGTTAGATATGTTTTATGTATGCATATTATACATTAACTAACAAACAAGGTCCTGAACTTAAAATGTATTGTTTTAATCTACTCACTTTTTGTGTTTACCTTCATAACATGCAACAAATTGCTTTGCCAAGAAAAATATTGCAGTACACTTATGGAGTTGGTTTGTGTCGATTTAGATTCTGTCCTGCTTGTATTTGCTACATTACACATAAGATAATACATGATAAACATTTCATATATATATTTTTAAATGATTACTAAATCCATGTTGTAATTCCAGGTTAATGTGTTGATATTTTTAAAATGTAAACATATAGGATGTCTGTTCCTGTAAGTGTTGTGCAAAAGGAACAAATTCACTGTCAATACAAGCACTTTGACTGGTTCTCAAAATGTTGTGGTGTCCTTCTAAAACACTGCCTACAAATGTGTCCAATTACGGGTGTAGATAATATTGCTTATCTGACAGAGGCAGACAGCCAGTGTTTGAGTAGAGTGTAACCTCACTATTAAGATTATCCTCGGCAGAGAACCTGAGACCTTTCAGAGACAGGCAGGCAGAGCCGGTGTTTGAGTAGAGTGTAACTGCACTATTAAGATCATCCTCAGCACTGAACCTGAGACCTTTCAGAGACAGAGGCAGGCAGAGCCAGTGTTTGAGTACAGTGTAACCTCACTATTAAGATCATCCTCGGCAGAGAACCTGAGACCTTTCAGACCCAGAGGCAGGCAGAGCCAGTGTTTGAGTAGAGTGTAACCGCAATATTAAGATCATCCTCGGCAAAGAACCTGAGACCTTTCAGAGACAGAGGCAGGCAGAGCCAGTGTTTGAGTAGAGTGTAACCTCACTATTAAGAGCATCTTCAGCACTGAACCTGAGACCTTTCAGAGACAGAAGCGGACAGAGCTAGTGTTTGAGTAGAATGTAACCTCACTATTAAGATCATCCTCAGCACTGAACCTGAGACCTTTCAGAGACAGAGGCAGGCAGAGCCAGTGTTTGAGTAGAGTGTAACCTCACTATTAAGATCATCCTCAGCACTGAACCCGAGACCTTTCAGAGGCAGACAGAACCGGTGTTTGAGTAGAGTGTAACCGCACTATTAAGATCATCCTCGGCAGAGAACCCGAGACCTTTCAGAGACAGAAGCAGGCAGAGCCAGTGTTTGAGTACAGTGTAACCTCACTATTAAGATCATCCTCGGCAGAGAACCTGAGACCTGACAGAGACAGAGGCAGGCAGAGCCAGTGTTTGAGTAGAATATAACCTCACTATTAAGAGCATCCTCAGCATTGAACCTAAGACCTTTCAGAGACAGAAGCAGACAGAGCTGGTGTTTGAGTAGAATGTAACCTCACTATTAAGATCATCCTCAGCACCGAACCTGAGACCTTTCAGAGACAGAAGCAGACAGAGCCAGTGTTTGAGTAGAATGTAACCTCACTATTAAGATCATCCTCAGCACTGAACCCGAGACCTTTCAGAGGCAGACAGAACCAGTGTTTGAGTAGAGTGTAACCGCACTATTAAGATCATCCTCGGCAGAGAACCTGAGACCTTTCAGAGACAGAGGCAAGCAGAGCCAGTGTTTGAGTAGAGTGTAACCTCACTATTAAGATCATCCTCGGCAGAGAACCTGAGACCTTTCAGAGACAGAGGCAGGCAGAGCCAGTGTTTGAGTAGAGTGTAACCGCAGTATTAAGATCATCCTCGGCACAGAACCTGAGACCTTTCAGAGACAGAGGCCGGCAGAGCCAGTGTTTGAGTAGAGTGTAACCACAGTATTAAGATCATCCTCGGCACAGAACCTGAGACCTTTCAGAGACAGAGGCAGGCAGAGCCAGTGTTTGAGTAGAGTGTAACCGCACTATCAAGATCATCCTCGGCACAGAACCTGAGACCTTTCAGAGGCAGACAGAGCCAGTGTTTGAGTACAGTGTAACCGCACTATTAAGATCATCCTCGGCACAGAACCTGAGACCTTTCAGAGACAGAGGCAGGCAGAGCCAGTGTTTGAATAGAGTGTAACCGCACTATTAAGATCATCCTCGGCACAGAACCTGAGACCTTTCAGAGACAGAGGCAGACAGAGCCAGTGTTTGAGTAGAGTGTAACCGCACTATTAAGATCATCCTTGGCACAGAACCCGAGACCTTTCAGAGACAGAGGCAGGCAGAACCAATGTTTGAGTAGAGTGTAACCGCACTATTAAGATCATCCTTGGCACAGAACCCGAGACCTTTCAGAGACAGGCAGGCAGAGCCAGTGTTTGAGTAGAGTGTAACCGCACTATTAAGATCATCCTCGGCACAGAACCTGAGACCTTTCAGAGACAGAGGCAGACAAAGCCAGTGTTTGAGTAGAGTGTAACCGCACTATTAAGATCATCCTCGGCACAGAACCTGAGACCTTTCAGAGACAGAGGCAAACAGAGCCAGTGTTTGATTAGAGTGTAACCTCACTATTAAGAGCATCCTCAGCACTGAACCTAAGACCTTTCAGAGACAGAAGCAGACAGAGCCAGTGTTTGAGTAGAATGTAACCTCACTATTAAGATTATCCTCAGCACTGAACCCAAGACCTTTCAGAGGCAGACAGAACCAATGTAGAGTGTAACCGCACTATTAAGATCATCCTCAGCACTGAACCCGAGACCTTTCAGAGGTAGACAGAACCAGTGTTTGAGTAGAGTGTAACCGCACTATTAAAATCGGATCATCCTCGGCAGAGAACCTGAGACCTTTCAGAGACAGAGGCACACAGAGCCAGTGTTTGAGTAGAATGTAACCTCACTATTAAGAGCATCCTCAGCACTGAACCTAAGACCTTTCAGAGACAGAAGCAGACAGAGCTAGTGTTTGAGTAGAATGTAACCTCAGTAGTAAGATCATCCTCAGCACTGAACCTGAGACCTTTCAGAGACAGAAGCAGACAGAGGTAATGTTTGAATAGAATGTAACCTCACTATTAAGATCATCCTCAGCACTGAACCTGAGACCTTTCAGAAAAAGAGGCAGGCAGAGCCAGTGTTTGAGTAGAATGTAACCTCACTATTAAGATCATCCTCAGCACTGAACCCGAGACCTTTCAGAGGCAGACAGAGCCAGTGTTTGAGTAGAGTGTAACCTCACTATTGTGATCATCCTTGGCACTGAACCTGAGACCTTTCAATAAAAGGCGAGGTGACCATACTAGTGGAACTAATTTCCTGTACTTTACTGATGTAGAAACATTTTGAGACAGTCCTCAGGTGACCTTAATTGTGAGGTGGCTATATTACCTGGCGACCATAAAACAACGTTCAACTGAAGTTAGAAAATGATCCACTTCTTATAGATAACGTCAACATTCTGCTCAGAAACCATTGGAAGCTTTCAATGGGGCAGACAGGACACCCCAGCCTAACAATCATTTGGCAAACAGCTGGACATTGAAGGCTCACCACAACTCACAACAAGGATGTATTTAAGCAGTTTATAAACAAGTTGGAGACATGAGGAATCACAAGAGGAAACTTCCAACATTAGCTATTTGAAGAATGGACTACATTTGGGGAAGTTAAGGAAATATTAACAAAAGGTATAAGTTGTACAGGAAAAACTAAAAAAAGATTTAATGTGGAAGTGGATGCAGTAGATTTATAACTGCAAGTAGATAATAAGAATATTTGATATTCTACAAATTCATAATGTATGGCAGATATCACCAATATATACATAACCTAGATCATATCTATTGGCATAGGTTGACCCCATATTAGTGGTCATGTGACCGCAAGGCTTGGCGATCAGACATCGAAAGGTTGATTCGTTATTGTGATGAAAGGCTGTGCCTTTGCAATGCTCGGGCCGGTTCCATGAAGCATTCTTAAAGTTACCCAATTACTTATCGTCATGTGTTTGCATAAACTCCTACATATGCTTATATTAAAAAATCACATAATTTACTAAGGCGTCTTAGCGTTAAAGTGCATTCTTAGCCACTTCATGAAACCGAGGCCTGGATCACAAGCACTTTAGTACAAAGTGGAATTTTAATAATCATGGCAACAAATATTCTTCTGTCACTATTAAAGTAACCTATGAATAATAGGTTTGATTATTGACATAAAAACAGTTTCTTCTGCAATAAAACCTAACATTCACTTTTCAACGAAATCAGAACATCAATCCATTAAAATGTTTGATCAATTCATCCTTTTAATATACTTTATCGGATGTACAGGGTATATATTCTTGGGTAAATACAAACATTTATGGAGCCACAAATATTTTTATTACAAACGTTCTGTAATATCAAACTGATATGCATAATACATGAACACATTACAAACAACGTTATATATATAACATTTTCTGGCATTGCTGTTGTTCTAATACCATTCTGTGGACATACAAGTGATATGGTTTGATCTGATAAAATATAACACAAATAACAGTCCATTGTTTGGCCTTTAAATGTGTGTTTTGTAAATATAAATGCTGTATCATATAGTCATGTGCTATAAAGTGTTCTTTTGTTAGATCTAGAATTATAATTTGCTTTAATGGATACATGTACTTGCTAGGAGATGAACTAAGATAACTGATAATACACAAAAGTGTCAATGAAACTAGTGGTCATACTTATGTTAGTAAAACTAACTTGAATAACTATTTCTTTTAAGTATCTGAATACGGTATCATTGTGACGTTAGTCGACAACGCCCTGCATACCTTCTACAATTGTACTGAGATACCTAAATCTACCTTTTGACTGGCAAATTAGTACAGCTGGCCTATGCAAACTTCAAATGTCATTGTGAAAAGTGTTTTTGAAAAATAGTTGCTATTAATTAAAACTACAGTAAAGCAATACCGATTATATTTTAGTGAGACTTTCTTTGTAGATGAATGTTATTGCACTAAGATATATACATTGTGATTACATTCTAAATAAAAATTGCTTCCATTTCCTCCAGGGAAATAAGATAAAATAAAAAATATAATATAATCTTATTTAATATCATGCATGTATAATATATATAATTAAATTTACCTTCCTCCTAAGCATGTGCAAACTATAAAACAAAGTGAGATTCACCAATATTGTTAGACCTTCCAAGTGTCAAACCAAATTGAAACAATCTATTTCCACAATTGAACCATCCATTGTGTTCCTAGCAAAAAGTCCGTCAAACCAAAAAAATGGATGCTGAACGATGCTGAACACATGCATGGAGCATTCAGACATTCCATCGTACATTTTGTTTAAATTCTGGCCCCAAAGTTTGTCTTTATGACTGACAAAACATAATGCAATGTTTTAAAAGCAACAACTGTGTGTGGGAATATATGATCTATCAGATGTGATGCCACCGAATAATGTAATGTACATTATAATATTACTACCACACGCGTAACTGTGATTGTGACAAGTCAACCGCGATGTACTGGAGCCATCAACTGTGATGGTCAAAGTCAAATGCTACGTACTGGAGCCATCGACTGTGATTGTGACAAGTCAACTGTGATGTACTGGAGCAATCAACTGTGATTGTGACAAGTCAACCACGACGTACTGGAGCCATCAACTGTGATTGTGACAAGTCAACCACGATGTACTGGAGCCATCAACTGTGATTGTGACAAGTCAACCATGATGTACTGGAGCCATCAACTGTGATTGTGACAAGTCAACCACGATGTACTGGAGCCATCAACTGTGATTGTGACAAGTCAACCACAATGTACTGGAGCCATCAACTGTGATTGTGATAAGTCAACAGTGACATACTGGACCCATCAACTGTGATTGTGATAAGTCAACAGTGACATACTGGACCCATCAACTGTGATTGTGACAAGTCAACAGTGACATACTGGACCCATCAACTGTGATTGTGACAAGTCAACAGTGACATACTGGACCCATCAACTGTGATTGTGACAAGTCAACCGCGACATACTGGAGCCATCAACTGTGATTGTGATAAGTCAACAGTGACATACTGGATCCATCAACTGTGATTGTGACAAGTCAACAGTGACATACTGGACCCATCAACTGTGATTGTGACAAGTCAACCGCGACATACTGGAGCCATCAACTGTGATTGTGACAAGTAAACCACGATGTACTAGAGCCATCAATTGTGATTGTGACAAGTAAACCGCAATGTACTGGAGCCATCAATTGTGATTGTGACAAGTAAACCGCAATGTACTGGAGCCATCAACTGTGATTGTGACAAGTAAACCGCAATGTACTGGAGCCATCAACTGTGATTGTGACAAGTAAACCGCAATGTACTGGAGCCATCAACTGTGATTGTGACAAGTAAACCGCGATGTACTGGAGCCATCAACTGTGATTGTGACAAGTAAACCACGATGTACTGGAGCCATCAACTGATTGTGACAAGTAAACCGCAATGTACTGGAGCCATCAACTGTGATTGTGACAAGTAAACCGCAATGTACTGGAGCCATCAACTGTGATTGTGACAAGTAAACCGCAATGTACTGGAGCCATCAACTGTGATTGTGACAAGTAAACCACGATGTACTGGAGCCATCAACTGTGATTGTGACAAGTAAACCGCAATGTACTGGAGCCATCAATTGTGATTGTGACAAGTAAACCGCGACATATTGAAGCCATCAATTGTGATTGTGACAAGTCAACCGCGACATATTGAAGCCATCAATTGTGATTGTGACAAGTCAACCGCGACATATTGAAGCCATCAATTGTGATTGTGACAAGTCAACCGCGACGTACTGGAACCATTAATTGTTAAGTAGCAACATTTATCAACACATAACTTGATAATTTTGCAAAATAATTGCTGATTACATTTCCACATCATGTGATAGAAACCAATAGTAAGAGTGACAGTATATGTTTACGTAACTTTTCACCTGTAGGCCTACCATCCATTCTTTCTACCTTCTACTCCACTTACTGCCTTTGAAACAACTAGAACGGTTGCAGAGAGTACAGAACTGGGCGGCCCGCCTTGTCGATGGCGCCAGGAAGTTCTGTCATGTCACACCTCTATTGATGAAGCTGTACTGGCTGCCAATAGCAGTTAGAGTAGAGTACAAGATACTTTTACTCATGCACCGAGCACTGACTGGCTGTGCACCACAGTATATCACCAAATGTTTGAACAGACTTCAGCCAACTCGATTGTTGTGCTCCAGTGAACACAATCATTTATGTGTACCACGTGCATCGCGTCGCTGGGGTGATAGATCCTTTTGCGTGGCAGCCCCAACACTATGGAACTTGCTGTTTTCCCGAACATTCTGTACGGCGCCGTGAGCAACACTTGTTGGAACGGCGTAATATAAATGTCACGATTTGATTTGATTTGACTTGATTCTAGAAGGGAAATATTTGTTCTAGCAGTGTCAATTTGAACCTTGGAAAGTTACAACTTTGTAATATTGAGCATCACAGATAACATACTGTACAAGCATTACATGACGTGTGATTATTTTGCTTTCAGAGTCATTTCTATCTCAGATCGAAATCACCCAGTTACCCACATCTTTGCCATTCATTGAGCAGACATCAGCATTAGCTGTGATATCACAAAGCACTAACACAATATTCCAAATCTAGTGTACATTGCTGGCATCAGATACCTATTTCTCACATGCATAAAATGAAGTCACACACAGATAATCCAACTGACAATATATACATTGTCTTTATGGCCCAGTCTATACGGCACTGTCTAGGTCAACATGGCACCTTCACTGTTTCTTTGAAATCTTCATTATTTCAGCCATACATTCACAATTCTAGCAACATGTTTGTAGCTGCATGTTCACGACAAGTAGTATAGGAACTCATACTCTTCGTTCACAATTCTAGCGACATGTTTGTAGCTGCATGTTCACGACAAGTAGTATAGGAACTGATACTCTATCACATCTTTCAGTCTAAATGGCACATTCATTGTTCCTTTGACCGCATCATTATCTCTGTGGTAGATTCACATATGTGGGATCATTCTGTTGCTTGAAGTCCATGACAAGCTTGTAGAGAAACTGGTACTGTTCCTAGAAGCAAACCACAAACAGAAGATGATCAACTCTGATGGAAGAACAGACAAAGTCTGATAAAGCAAAAAGTGCATGCATGTGTTTGTGGATGCGTGTATGCTATGTATACTTACGACCCCTCTGGAACAGATTGAGTCCATTATGAATCACATTCGTTGACGTTTATATATGTGTAAATAACTTAGCAACATGCACATTTGGCTTGATGAAAGTGTGCATACTTTTGTTGAAATAAAATTTAAACTGAATCATCTCTAAAATTAAGCAAGGTAGTATTTGTAGTGGTTCATTTTTAACGAAATCACTCCAAAATGAAAAAAATCAAGCTGAAGAAAGCCCTTTAAATTAATAAAATTAGTTTTAGAATACAGTAGAACATCACTATGAAAGCCACCCTTTTGACTGAGCTAATGTGAGTAGAATAACAAGCTGACTTTTAGTGAGACTAATTTCCTATGTGTCATTGTTGTGGAAATACCTTGGGGCTGTGTCCCAGGGTGACCTTAATTGCAAGGTGGCTGTATTACTGAAGTGACTGCAAAGTGAGGTTCGACTATATACAACTACATTGTACAAGCTAGTAACAGAACAGAACAGGAGGCGTACGAGAGAATCAATGGCCTGAGGTCGCTTGTTGCGGACGTGTTGGGCTGAGTGAAAGACGTCCACAAACTGGTCAACCGTGAGTGAGCCAAGCAGGTGACTGGCCGCACAGAAGAGACCGCTGCGACTCGCACCATTCCTGTCGATGAAGGACACATTTATAATTAATAACTGAAGGTATTTATTATTTGTGCTGAATAAAATCAATCTTCTTCTTCAATATAAAACTCCACAATAATACAGAGAGTATATTTAATATCCAATAATTATAAACTGCTTTATGCTTTTTTATGCTCAATTGTAAACATTTGACACAATTAAATTGACCAAGTCTTACGGTTATATCAAGAACATTGCTGGGTGTCATATACCTGCAATCTTTTTGTGTCAAAATCCAGGAGAATTTTAAAGACATTTTAAAAACCTCCAACTGCATCCCCTTGATGGTCAACAAAAACATCCAACTGCATCCCCTTGATGGTCATCAAAAACATCCAACTGCATCCCCTTGATGGTCAACAAAAACATCCAAATGCATCCCCTTGATGGTCATCAAAAACTTCCAACCTTCAGACTACAATCCGGGAGATTTTCTGGGGATTCCAGAAAATCTGGGCGGGTTGGGAGGCATTGTGTCATGACTTAATTATTTGGCTGATAGTTATACATGTATGCAAACTTGCATGCAACTGATCAAACAGTTTACAAGACAACTAACACTGTCAACTCATCAAGAACCTGCTATGGCGGAACCCCTTCTCTAGTCAAACAGGTCTGTTTTCCACTCACATGCACTGTAGAATGACCGGTCCAGTGTAGTCATCCTCATTCACTGGCCGGTTGACCAGTTCCATCAAACTCAGCAGTGTGTTAGTGCTGCTGGGCAGGCAGTCAGTCTTTGGCCAGCCAGACATCAGCTGGTACTGTTTCACCTTGTGAACCCTCTTGGGCTGGAAGAGTAACATGCCCTAAATTGTACTGGTCGTAATTCAGCTCAAGGCCATACACTAAACACGAAATTGTTACCGTGTTGCATAGTTAGTTGGGGGTTGACAGTGACCACTTCACTTAATAATGATTACTTAATCTTACATCACTTTAATTCAAATCAACTATAGTTACATCCTTAATTGGCTCCACAGTCAAACAAGAATTGTATAGCACTTTCCCATTTGTTCTACTTGTTGTTTATGTTTGTATGTCTGATGATACAATTCCTAAAGTGAACTCTATCTCTCTATCTGTCCAACCATGACTGACATCTCTAATGTGTCACTCCAGATGGCAATCTTTTTAAAATCTTGCCTTGTTAAATATATTCACTATAAAGTGCAGTTGATGTAAGTATTTCTTCACCTCTGCCGTGACATAGACACTGAGTTCACACTCTGTCACGTCTGGTATGCCACTGGGTTTCTCCTTGAGAAGTTCCACTGTTAGAGTGCCATGTGTCTGCACTGGATCATCATCCTCGGGCCAGTAGGGGGCGCCATCCTGTAAATGCGACAGATTTATGTAAGTGAATTTATAAAAATATATTTTTTTTTTTTAAATTATATCTACACAAACACTTCACATTTTCCATGTATATAGTTGAATGGGTCCTCTCTCCCTCCCTCCCTCCCTCTATGATATGCTATGATTACGGCCTACACCTGGCTGCGCCTAGTTTGTTTATCTCATTGCGTGTCTGACTCCTAAGACTAAGCTGGCTAAGTTCATGCATTATCCAACTGAGTGTTTTCTTTTTGTTTGAATGCATCAGTGAACGTCTTCGTTGACCTGGCAGCTACAGTGGTTAGTAAAGCTGGTTGGCATGTTATTATAACCATTTGATGTAAAAGTTTGAGGAAATTCAGGTTTGCTAAAAAGGAAACAATACTGTGTTGCCATGGAATTTTGCGATGCACAAACTTGGAACACTATCAAATCTGCACATTAGTATACATAAGTTTTAACATAAATATATTAAAAAACATTCTACTAACAGTTCAGTCTTCAGATCAAGTTCCACTGCTTCACGTGTGTAGTACATTTTATATCAGTAGAACCATTTAAAACCATACAAATTAAACATTTATATTGGACATATTAAATTACCAGTACTGTATAATTTTCATAACAATGAAGACATTAATTATTAAAATAAGATTAAAGGAACAACGTCCTAACTCCGCCATAGCCTGTCCCAAGCCAGGTTGAAAAAGGAGGAGGGTTGGGCGTAGGGTCAGTAACCCTACCCCGTAAAAACAAATCCTACTACAGAAACGACGAGAAGAAGCCATTCCGGTACACTTTCTAGGGGAAGAAGAGAAGGCACATCCATAAATGTGGATGCATCTGCATCTACAGATGTATCTACACCTACAGATGTATCTATGACAGGGTTGAGTGAAAGCCGTCAGGAAGCTCGACCCCCGATGAACCATATCTTTAACGCCAAAACTAACACTAGAGTAGGCACATGGAACGTTCGAACGCTCTTTCAGAGCGGGCGGATGGAGCAAGTGCTGAAGGAAATGAAGGCTTACCATCTAGATATTCTAGGCGTAAGCGAGATGAGATGGACAGGACAAGGATGCTTCAACAGCGGAGATAAAACTGTACTCTACTCCGGAAACGAAGATCACCACGTTCATGGAGTTGGCATCATCCTGAATAAGGATACTACAAAAGCACTGATAGGGTGGAAGCCAGTTAGTGAACGCATAATCACAGCGAGGTTCAACACCAGACATGTCAAAGTCACCGTAGTGCAAGTATATGCCCCAACCGAAGTCGCCACAGACGAGGAAAAGGACAACTTTTACGACCAACTCCAGAACGTGCTGGATGAGATACCAAGCTTTGACATAAAAGTGGTGGTAGGAGACTTTAACGCGAAGCTGGATGGAGACAGAAGAGAAATGTATACTACGGTTGGACCTCACGGTTCAGCTGGAAATACGAATGATAACGGTGAACGATTGCTCTCGATGAGCACCGCCAGTGGTATCAGCATTAGCAATACCTTCTTCAAACATAAACGCATTCACAAGAAAACCTGGATCTCACCAGATGGCAATACATCGAATGAGATTGATTACATCTGCATTAGTAGTAGATGGCGTACATCTCTACAGGACATCCGAACCTACAGAGGGGCAGATGTTGGTTCTGACCACAACCTTGTGATTGGTAAAATCCGTTTGAAGTTAAAGAGAGTCAAGACGGTGAAGACGGTCAGGCCATATGCGACAGATAACTTAAAGAACACAGACACATCAAAACAATTCTACGAGGAAACTAAGAACAGATTTCAAGCGCTACAACACTCAACCGACATAGAAGAACAATGGCAGCTATTCCTTCAAGCCGTAAAGGAGAGCGTGAATGTAGTGTTAGGAAGGAGAAGAGGGTCCAACAGAGAACAGTGGATTACTGGAGACTCGTGGAAACTGATTGATAAAAGGAAGGATACAAAGATCAGAAGAGATCCAACAATGGAGATCATCAGATGAGGAATACAGGAAACTGGACAAAGAAGTAAAAAAGAGCTGTAGGACAGATAAGAGGAAATGGTTAGAAGAGAAAGGTAAAGAAGCACAAACAGCAGCAGAACGGAATGACTCGAAAACGCTGTATAGGATTGTGAGAGAGCTAACTACCGCGAAAAGCAATTCCAACATACCAATAAAAGACAAAGATGGCAGAGTGCTTCTAACAAACGAGGAACAAGACACGAGGTGGATTGAACACTTCCGAGAAGTACTAAATCAACCAACACCAACCACACTCTTCAACTTCGAACAGGAACCAAACATAAAAGAGCTTGATGTCATCACCAATGACATCACCAGGGCAGAAGTTTCCAAAGCCATCGATAGCCTCAAGAACAACAAGGCAGCGGGCCTTGATGAAGTATCGGCCGAACTATTGAAACATGGCAAGGACGGGGTTGTAGACGAGTTAACCTACTTGTTCAATCTGATCTGGTCTGAGGAGGAAGTTCCTGGTGATTGGAGACGAGGAGTGATCGTGACGTTACCAAAGAAGGGGTGCCTGAGCGATTGCAATAACTGGCGAGGAATAACATTGATGTCAGTACCTGGAAAAGTGTTCTGCAGTGTGATCCTAAACCGGCTGAAGACAGCAGTTGACCAACACCTCCGGGAGGAACAAGCTGGTTTTCGAAGAGGAAGGTCATGCTGTGAGCAGATCTTCACATTGCGAAACATCATCGAACAAAGCAGAGAGTTCCAGATACCTCTTTTAGTCAATTTCATTGACTTTAAGAAGGCTTTCGACAGTGTCCACAGAAATTCGCTGTGGCAAATCCTGAAGCTATACGGCATACCAAGCAAATATATAGACATTTTCAAATCGCTATACCGAAACACCAACTGCTGCATCAAGACCAACGATGGCTACACAGACATGTTCGATATAGAGACAGGTGTACGTCAAGGTTGCATCCTGTCCCCTTTCCTCTTTGTTGTTGTTATCGACTTCATCATGAGGAAAACGATGAAAGATCCGAACTTTGGTGTTAAATGGATAAATAATAGGTTGACAGACCTTGACTTTGCCGATGATATTGCACTGCTCAGCCACACGCCGGAGTTCCTACAAGAGATGACCAATAATTTAAACAAAAATGGAGAGATGGTCGGATTACGAATCAGCTATGGGAAGACAAAAACATTGTCAGCTGGTGATGGATCTGACCCCCACATTGTGATCGGTCAGGAAGAGTTGCAATGCGTCGAGAACTTCCCTTACCTTGGAAGCTACATCTCTAGGAAAGGCGACGCGGAAGTAGATGTACGAGCGAGGATAGGCAAGGCATCAGCAGTGTTCCAAAGACTACGTCCAATATGGTCCAGTAACACCATCAGAAAGGACATAAAACTACGTCTTTACATGTCAATCGTAATACCAACAGCGATATATGCCTGTGAAACGTGGAAGAATACGGCGAGGATATCAAAAAAACTAGACGTATTTCATCGACGATGTCTCCGGTTCATACTGGGCATATCGTGGAGAGAACACACCACAAATGAAGAAGTGATGAGGAGGGCAGGTCTGGACAGCCTGCATTACATAGTTAAGTCTCGACGACGAAGACTAGCGGGACATATCCTACGCCTACCAAGAGAGAGAACAGCACATGTATCAATGGAATGGGTGCCTGAAGGTGGAAATAGAAGGAGAGGAAGGCCGACTAAGACCTGGCGCAAGACGTTTAAAGAAGATCTGGCAGAGATGGAAATCACCTGGAATGAGGCCAAAGAAATTGCGAAAGACCGTAGTAGATGGAGAAAGCTTGTCGCCCGATGTCCCGAAAGGAACAGGAGGAACTAAGTCTAAGTAAGTAAAGGAACAACGTACACTAAACAGAGCACTTTGGATAAGTCGAACCTCCAGGGACCCATGCACCTTGGTTTTAGAACCTTATAGGCCCAGGACTGAGAAAAAGGTCAAACTAAATGAAAATTTACTTATGTGAGTTTGAGTTATCTGGAGTGCACTGTATATGACTAATGCATAATTACGTAGAAGCAGCTTAAAGTTGGCCACATCATAATGGACTGGGATTCTAGTCTGACTGAATCACCATAACAAAGCTCTCGTATTTCCTTGTCGTTTAGTCACCGGTACGCTTGTTGAAAAGTCCAATACTCTAACATGTAAACTGAATGAATTTGTACAACATTGAATTAGTTAACTCATATTTATGCTCGAACTGGTGGAAAGAGGAAGTTGAAGAGCTCCACTCAACGGTGCCATAAATTGGACAATGTGTTACCTGAAAAAAGATGGTGCCTGACTTTGTTCTGCCATGTTTTGTTATGTGTGGCAAAATGCTGGGAATCTGTACATCATCATTCATACATGTTTCAAATGGATGTGGGCATCTGATAGCTTTCTGCACCGAAATGCATAACAGTGCTATTAATTGGACAATATGTTACCTGACACAGGAGTGAAGAAGGTGTCTGACTCTGTTCTGTCACATTTTAAAATTGCTTTACATGTATATATGTTTTAGGCTAGCTTTTTGATTAATCCCGTTATTCAGTCATTTACAAGAAATCACGTTTTTGGCAACGAAAAAACACACAAATTATATGTTCTTCATGTTTGGATTATTGTATTCTACAGCGTATTCTTCTAAATGTTTTGAAGCAATGTTGTGTGAAATATCTTGGGAGTAGTTCACAAACATGTGTTCACAAAGGTTGCCTGTACAATAAGACTATTTTTTTTATTCATATAAACAAAGGCAACAAATTATAAATGTTTTACGGAATCTTTCAAGTTAAATTCACTAGGTAATTACGATTGTGAAAGCAGTGTTATAAAATATTTGTTCCTTTCAAACAAATTTGCATTTTTAGCTTTAATTCAATCTGTGGACATTTTATTTGTTGCCATGGAATAATAATTATTATTATTTATGGACTCTATACATCTATTATTTTATCAAATAAAACAAGCCTTACATATAAGGTACCCACACCAA
Source organism: Paraescarpia echinospica (assembly GCA_020002185.1). NCBI lineage: Eukaryota > Metazoa > Annelida > Polychaeta > Sabellida > Siboglinidae > Paraescarpia > Paraescarpia echinospica. The sequence goes on along the minus strand of CM034532.1, from coordinate 36,594,276 downwards.
CATACAGTTACATATAAAATTGTATTTATAAGGCTTGCGGAAACAGCAGGTTGATTTGTGGTCCAGACAAACATACAGTTTTATTATTCAACCTTTTCTCAGTTTCCGTAAGTTTCTATTAGCTAACATTGTTATTAAAACTAAGTTTAAAAATTTGCAACAAGATATACATAATACGAAAGGAACACGATAGTACCACTTGTACGATTTCCTAGTAATTTGATATTCTATGTTCACGTGCACTGCAGTCGATGGAAACAAAATGGCGTCCAATTCTGAGTTGTCGCTACTCTGTCCATACAGGGGTTCTAATTTACCCATGCCATTTACCTCAGGTTTCTACTCCACCATACAAACAGGAACAAAAATGGATTAGAATCACACATAAATTGAAGTGATCAGGAAACAATGATTTACTTGAGAGCCGAGCTCATCCAACATGATGATAGTGGCACACTCCTGATCATAGACGAGACGCCAGAAGTCAACAACTGTGTCTGGCAGGGGCATCTGTGTCAGTAGGTGTCCATTTTGCCTTCTGAAGCTCTATATATAACAAACACGAACATCTGGTAAACAGGCTACCTTTATTCATCGTCGCATTATAAATTACCAACAAAATATGTGATAAAATCCTCTCACTACCATTTCAGCCCCGGGCAATTTAGTTCACACCCCATTTCCCTAGTTCACCCAGCTGTATAAGGAGGAGAAAGGCTGGGAACAAATAACTGCAACATTGTCATGTTCACCAGAGAAATTGTTGAGTTGGTGTTCAAGTGAAAAGAGTGTGCCAGTATCTGATCCTAGAGGACAATATAATATGCAATGTAAGAACCATACATTTAACTCTTGTAGTTTTAATGTTCACAGGAGCATTTCTGAGTGTTTATATATTGTTTATTTTTTCATATTCTATCGGGATTTTTTATATCTACAGTTTTTTTCATATACCTCTTGAACAAAACAATGTATGACCCTATATAGTGCAAGTATCTGCTTTTGACATGTTGCTCCATTATCAAAGCAAGTGTTTTTGCAGCTGCTAATGCAGCATCTAATCTAATACAGGGCTTTTGTAGATCAAAACCACTGGGTCTGACACCTCAAAAGGATTTTTTAGACATCATGTACTGTAGTAGACACACCTGTAGGTTCTATTGTCTCTTCGAAAGACACAGGCAGCATGCTATGAACAGAACTGATGGATCCATTATGTCACAGTTTGCTTATGTCACAATAAAATGTATGCTCAGTCAAGCTTTGCCTTTGTCAACAATGTTGATAACAGTTATATATGTGAATTATTGTGGCATAACGTCTCCTAGATCAAACATTCCCACATACAGTTGTCAACTTAAAACTTTGCCTTATGTTTTTTATGATAAAGAAACACTTGGGGCAAGAATATCAACAAAACATACGACCATATATCTGATTGCTCCAGGTGTTTGGCATCCATTTTTCGATGGCTTGATGGACCTTGTTGCTTGGCAACAGGTCTGGTGATGGATAGGTCAAATGCACAAGTTTTAAATTGACAAGAGGTGGATTTAAACCCAGGCCCGTCACTGAACAGTCTGGTGCTTTGATCATGAGACTACAGTGCCCTTGAAGCTGAGAAAGTGATGTAAGGTATACTCACATCAATGTAGACAGCGTTGATGTAGTCATTGGTCCCTGGTGAATGTGTTGACAGATAGGGTCGTTGGTTGTCATCTAAGAATTAAATGATATCAATGGTTTGATTTTTTATTTGAACTGAATGTTTTATATCAGATAAAATCCACAAAAAATTATGAAAATAAATAATGGTTACCAAGGATGGGCATATAGAGGTAGAGGTGTGACATCAAATACAAGCTGGAGCAAATGTTTGGAGAAAAGTAGATGGAGTCATGGCGGACGTAACATTTTGAATAAGCTGAAAGTGAAAGTCATGACAGTGTGTATGGTTTGGAGACACTGACAGAACAACAACAGAAGCTGCAAGTTTGTTAGAACAACTGGGTTTGGAGAATCACAAGAACAAAGAGTGTGTAGAGAAGAAGGATGACTGACCTGAAGAAATGGGTTGGGATTGAATGCAACCTAACAGGAAGTCTGGTGAGAAGCTGGATGATATGGGCAGTCCACTTGGCAAGGATGGATGAGAGCAGAGGCAGAATAACACCAAGGACACAGGAGAAGGGGAAGGTCATGACTGAGATGAAAGGACTGTGTGAGGAGGGACATGAGATGATCGGGTGAAGATGAAAGATGGAGAGAGGAGACTGCTGACAGGAAGATACCGAGAGAAAGGACAGAGTGATTGGTTTGACAGTATTGTACATGACCACTACCCCTGTACAGGGAACAAGGGGAAGAACAAAAGTGACACCCACCCAAGAAACAACGAACCCCTACATAGCAGTGGCGCCATCTGGAGAATTGGTTATTACACTGTTATATCAGGTAGGAAAAATACCCTCTAAAAAGGGGAGTGTATAAAAACCATGTAAGTAAATTAAACTAAATAACGATTGTTGTGTTTTTTTAAATACATCAATTGGTAGATCAAGGGTCAGTGGTGGAAGGGAGTGAATGAAGAAAGAAAGACATAAGTGGACCGCGGCACCATGGCGGAGATGCCCCTACAATGCTCCAAAGTCTTCTAACCTGGAATGATGTCAAGGCTTCGGTTCTTTGCCTTGTTGCTCTCCTGCAAGGCATCACATGTTGGCTCTGGTGGGGCTGGCTTCAGGGAGTCCAAAAGCTGAAACCAGTCAAACCAAGGTGTTACCACGGACCAACATGTGATAACAGCTGTACAATTATGATATCCAATCAAGTAAAAGGTAAAATTCATATGTAGCACAGTACCCAGTCTTTAGGACCACTCATAGTGCCTTACGCTTTTCTGGGAAGTATTCAGCCCCACTACAATTACTGCATAAAGTCTACATGGAACCTGTTTATACAGCTGAGAGAACTGTAGCAATATGGAGTGAACGAAAACATCCAAGCACCAAACTTTTGGTGGAGATTCTGATATTAGAACCACTATTAACTAAACAAAACTTGCTTGTGACAGTCAACTGAACTAAAACTAACATACTAAAGGTACGATGTTTGTTCCTTATTTATTAACATTTATTTATATAATTTTTAAATTGAAAACACAAAACACAACATTCTTAGTGGAGATTCTGAAATTCTAACCACTACATTACCACACCCTTCAAGTGTAGGCCTTTGTTTTTTCTGCACTTTTGTTAGGGATGGTCTCACAAGGTTGCAAAGTCAAAAATGTATGCATTTAGCACTGGTTCACCCCTCCAGTGATGACCAAACCACCACATTCCAGACCTTTACAAACTTATGTGACCTCCCCTCGACATGTGTAATGTATAACATATTCTGGACCTTTACAAACTTATGCGACCTCCCCTCGACACGTGTAATGTGTAACATATTCTGGACCTTTACAAATTTATGCGACCTCCTGTTGGCATGTATAATATGTAACATATTCTGGACCTTTACAAACTTATGCGACCTCCCCTTGACACATGTAATGTGTAACATATTCTGGACCTTTACAAACTTATGTGACCTCCCCTTGACACGTGTAATGTGTAACATATTCTGGACCTCTACAAACTTATGCGACCTCCCCTTGATACATGTAATGTGTAACATATTCTGGACCTCTACAAACTTATGCGAGCTCTCCTTGATATGTGTAAAGTGTGTAACATATTCTGGACCTTTACAAACGTATGCGACCTCCCCTTGACATGTGTAGTGTATAACATATTCTGGACCTCTACAAATGTATGCAACCTCCCCTTGACATGTGTAATGTATAACATATTCTGAACCTTTACAAACTTATGTGACCTCCCATTAACACTTGTAATGTATAACATATTCTGGACCTTTACAAACGTATGCGACCTCCCCTTGACATGTGTAATGTGTAACATAATCTGGACCTCTACAAACGTATGCGACCTCTCCTTGACACGTGTAATGTGTAACATATTCTGGACCTTTACAAACGTATGCGACCTCCCCTTGACACGTGTAATGTGTAACATAATCTGGACCTCTACAAACGTATGCGACCTCCCCTTGACACGTGTAATGTGTAACATATTCTGGACCTCTACAAACTTATGCGAGCTCCCCTTGACATGTGTAAAGTGTGTAACATATTCTGGACTTCTACAAATGTATGCGACCTCCCCTTGATACGTGTAATGTGTAACATATTCTGGTCCTCTACAAACTTATGTGACCTCCCCTTGATACGTGTAATGTGTAACATATTCTGGTCCTCTACAAACTTATGTGACCTCCCCTTGATACATGTAATGTGTAACATATTCTGGACTTCTACAAATGTATGCAACCTCCCCTTGACATGTGTAATGTATAACATATTCTGAACCTTTACAAACTTATGTGACCTCCCATTAACACTTGTAATGTATAAAATATTCTGGACCTTTACAAACGTATGCGACCTTCCCTTGACACATGTAATGTGTAACATAATCTGGACCTCTACAAACGTATGCGACCTCCCCTTGACACGTGTAATGGGTAACATATTCTGGACCTTTACAAACTTATGCGACCTCCCCTTGACACATGTAATGTGTAACATATTCTGGACCTTTACAAACTTATGCGAACTCTCCTTAATACGTGTAATGTGTAACATATTCTGGACCTCTACAAACTTATGCGAGCTCCCCTTGACATGTGTAAAGTGTGTAACATATTCTGGACCTTTACAAACGTATGTGACCTCCCCTTGACACGTGTAATGTGTAACATATTCTGGTCCTCTACAAACTTATGTGACCTCCCCTTGATACGTGTAATGTGTAACATATTCTGGACTTCTACAAAATGTATGCGACCTCCCCTTGATACATGTAATGTGTTGCATATTCTGGCCCTCTACAAACTTACGCGATCTCCCCTTGACACGTGTAATATATTCTGGACCTCTACAAATGTATACAACCTCCCCTTGACATGTGTAATGTATAACATATTCTGAACCTTTACAAACTTATGTGACCTCCCATTAACACTTGTAATGTACAACATATTCTGGACCTTTACAAACGTATGCGACCTCCCCTTGACACGTGTAATGTGTAACATAATCTGGACCTCTACAAACGTATGCGACCTCCCCTTGACACGTGTAATGTGTAACATATTCTGGACCTTTACAAACGTATGCGTCCTCCCCTTGACACGTGTAATGTGTAACATATTCTGGACCTCTACAAACTTATGCGACCTCCCCTTGATACATGTAATGTGTAACATATTCTGGACCTCTACAAACTTATGCGACCTCCCCTTGACACATGTAATGTGTAACATATTCTGGACCTTTACAAACTTATGCGAGCTCCCCTTGACATGTGTAAAGTGTGTAACATATTCTGGACCTTTACAAATGTATGTGACCTCCCCTTGACATGTGTAATGTGTAACATATTCTGGTCCTCTACAAACTTATGTGACCTCCCCTTGATACGTGTAATGTGTAACATATTCTGGACTTCTACAAACGTATGCAACCTCCCCTTGATACATGTAATGTGTGACATATTGTGGACCTTTACAAACTTATGTGACCTCCCCTTGACACATGTAATGTGTAACATATTCTGGACCTTTACAAACTTATGCGACCTCCCCTTGACACATGTAATGTGTAACATATTCTGGACCTCTACAAATTTATGCGACCTCCCCTTGACACGTGTAATATATTCTGGACCTCTACAAATGTATGCGACCTCCCCTTGACACGTGTAATGTGTAACATATTCTGGACCTTTATAAACTTATGCGACCTCCCCTTAACATTTGTAATGTATAACATATTCTGGACCTTTACAAACGTATGCGATCTCCCCTTGACATGTGTAATGTGTAACATATTCTGGATCTTTACAAACGTATGTGATCTCCCCTTGACATGTGTAATGTATAACATATTCTGGACCTTTACAAACGTATGCGATCTCCCCTTGACATGCGTAATGTGTAACATATTCTGGACCTTTACAAACGTATGCATCCTCCCCTTGACATGTGTAATGTGTAACATATTCTGGACCTTTACAAACTTATGCGACCTCCTCTTGACATGTGTAATGTGTAACATATTCTGGACCTTTACAAACTTATGCAACCTCCCCTTGACATATGTAATGTGTAACATATTCTGGACCTCTACAAACTTATGCGACCTCACCTTGACATGTGTAATGTGTAACATATTCTGGACCCCTATAAACTTATGTGACATCCCCTTAACACGTGTACACAATAAATCAGTTTTAGCTGCAATGTAAAAATCACCTGGAATTGTTCCTTAATCTCTGTCCAGTCTTTTTCATCAACACACAGTTTCTTGTACTTGTCTGGGTACTCAGACACAGGGTAGGCGAGATGTGCTGTCTTTAGACCATCCAACAGTGCATGATACAGGAACTCATACTGCCCCTGCAAACACAGTGACAACACTGAAACAGACCTTCCAACAGTGCATGGTACAGGAACTCATACTGGTCCTACAGACACAGTGACACACTGAAACAGACCATCCAACAGTGCATGGTACAGGAACACATACTAGTCCTACAGACACAGTGACACACTGAAACAGACCTTCCAACAGTGCATGGTACAGGAACACATACTGGTCCTACAGACACAGTGACACACTGAAACAGATCTTCCAACAGTGCATGGTACAGGAACACATACTGGTCCTACAGACACAGTGACACACTGAAACAGACCTTCCAACAATGCATGGTACAGGAACACATACTGGTCCTACAGACACAGTGACACACTGAAACAGACCTTTCAACAGTGCATGGTACAGGAACACATACTGGTCATACAGACACAGTGACACACTGAAACAGACCTTCCAACAGCGCATGGTACAGGAACACATACTGGTCCTACAGACACAGTGACACACTGAAACAGACCTTCCAACAGTGCATGGTACAGGAACACATACTGGTCCTACAGACACAGTGACACACTGAAACAGATCTTCCAACAGTGTATGGTACAGGAACTCATACTGGTGCTGCAAACACAATGACAGCACTGAAACAGACCATGCAACAGTGCATGATACATGACCTCATACTGCCCCTGCAAACACAGTGACAACACTGAAACAGACCATCCAACAGTACATGGTACAGGAACTCATACTGCCCCTGCACACACAATGACAACACTGAAACAGACCATCCAACAGTGCATGGTACAGGAACTCATACTGGTGCTGCAAACACAATGACAGCACTAAAACAGACCATCCAACAGTGCATGATACATGACCTCATACTGCCCCTGCAAACACAGTGACAACACTGAAACAGACCATCCAACAGTACATGGTACAGGAACTCATACTGCCCCTGCACACACAATGACAGCACTGAAACAGACCATCCAACAGTGCATGATACAGGAACTCATACTGGTGCTGCAAACACAATGACAGCACTGAAACAGACTGAAACAAACCATCCAACAGTGCATGGTACAGAAACTCATACTGGTGGTGGAAACACAATGACAGCACTGAAACAGACCATCCAACAGTGAATGGTACAATAACTCATGCTGGTGCTGCAAACACAATGACAGCACTGAAACAGACCATCCAACAGTGCATGGTACAGGAACTCATCCTGGTGGTGCAAACACTATGACAGCACTGAAACAGACTGAAACAGACTGAAACAAACCATCCAACAGTGCATGGTACAGAAACTCATGCTGGTGCTGCAAACACAATGACAACACTGAAACAGACCATCCAACAGTGCAGGTACAGGAACACATACTGGTCCTGCAAACACAATGACAGCATTGAAACAGACCATCCAACAGTGCATGGTACAGAAACGCATACTGGTCCTGCAAACACAATGACAGCACTGAAATAGACCATCTGCCTGAGCGTGGTATGGGAACTCTTGCTGCCCCTGCAAACACATGCACAACATCTCACTGTGAACACAAGTGACACATACAATATAATATATAATAGGGCTACCAAGTGTCATGCATATGACTAATGCATTTAGCATCTATCTCACATTGCATTCAGTAAATCTCATGCATATACAGGCTATTTAAAAATATATTAATACAAATAGTTTTATTTTCATACACATTTTTTATATTTATTCATGTGCATAGGCACAGAGCTTCCATGGAATCCATGAGTTTTTTTTCTTCAGTGAAGTGTTTAAAATGTGTCTTCGGGGAAATTTTAATGACTAACTGCTGTCACCTGATGTCCTGTTGGAAAACCAGGGTGCTGCCACCTCCCTTTGAAAAACTGAATCTCACCCATATTTCATGAAACAACTTGGCCACACTGATAGAATTACTTATCATCATTCATGAACTAATATTTTACATGAAACTTCTATAACTTCTTTCCCTATGGGACTATAAATATTCTAATTTATATCATTCAACTATTGTAATCGAATACAACCCCACCTCGTCACAATGATTAACTAAATAAAACTAGCTTGTGAGAGTTATTTGAACTAAAACTAACATACCTATAGGTACAATGTCTGTTCCTTATTTATTAACATTTATTTATATAATTTTGAAATTAAAAACAAAACACAACATTAAAATACTAAACAGCCAGTATTGCCTGTAATTCACACTTATGGCAGTAATGTAAATACCTTTGAAGAGTGTTGGAACCATGATTCCCACGCCAAACCAAGTCTGGTGAAGTTCAACTGATTTGGTGAACTTCCTGCTAATAATTACATACCTAATGGAACTGACAACCTGCTATTAAATCTGCTTTGACAATATATATAATAACCATCTTATATGAAATGTTAATGAAATTTTACTGAGATGACAAGTGGCCGTGTGGTCTTGCCTTCGTCTGTATCATGTGCATCCTCTCCGTGCGTGTCTGACTGACAAACTGGAAGACGTCCACCTCCCCCTCAGCCTCTCCCTGGTCCAGCAGACTGTCCAAGGCTATGAAGGTTCCTGTCCGACCAATGCCAGCACTGCAACATGAACATACAGCAAATAAAGGGAACAGGTACATTCATATGCACTTTGAGCATAGGACTGCTCAAAGTGCTTTACACCTCCTGACTTGTTCAATCAAACGACATCTTGACTTCTCTAGGAAGCATTCAGCCACACTGCAATTACTGTAAGAAGACTCATTTACACATATGATGCAGCCAGATACTAATTTATACAGCTCGGTGAACTAGAGCAATGTGGAGTGGAAGAACTAGCCCAAGGTTCAAGACGGCAGCAATCTCTTGACTGAGAGTCCGATGCTCTTAACACTGTGCTACCAGGCTTTTTGATGTTCTAACCACTGTGCTACCAATTTATGCGACCTCCTGTTGGCATGTATAATATGTAACATATTCTGGACCTTTACAAACTTATGCGACCTCCCCTTGACACATGTAATGTGTAACATATTCTGGACTTCTACAAATGTATGTGACCTCCCCTTGACACATGTAATGTGTAACATATTCTGGACCTTTACAAACATATGATCATGATCTTTGAAGCTCTATCTGATCTTTTGTCACCTATGAAGTAAGAGTGTTGTGATTGTGACACCTGCCAAGTAAGAGTCTTGTGACTGTGACAACTGTCAAGTAAGAGTCTTGTGATTGTCACACCTGTCAAGTAAGAGTCTTGTCATTGTGACACCTGCCAAGTAAGAGTCTTGTCATTGTGCTACCAGGTTTGTTGATGTTCTAACCACTGTGTTACCAGGCTCTTTGATGCTCTAACTACTGTGCTACCATGCTCTTTGCAGGAGTTGGCTTTAAAGCTGTAGTGTTGACAAAGTTGAATCATACAAACTGACAGGTCATTATGCATACGTACATTAAAGTTCCCTTGCCTGAGAGGTGGATGTTTTAATGACTACACTGCCGCGTCCACAAACATATCGTTACCAACGACCATTTGCTAAAAGCAACTAATTCCCACCTGCAGTGGACAATGATTGGTCCAGTGCTGCGGTCATCAAGTGATCGGATGTGACGACGGTATGCAAGAAGGGGGTATGTATACTTCGGCACCCCCTTGTCAATCCATGTTGTGTACTGGAAGTGGGTGATGGTACGACTCTCACCCTGCAAGGGGCAAATACAAAAAAAGATGTATAAGAAACAATGTGCACACTGAACAATGATGCAGGCTTCCTAATGTTATTCAGTGCTTTCATTTTCAACTCTGCCATAATATAACACACTAGATCTGTAATTGTCATTCTTGACAGGTATAATTGTTGTGATCATCACACCTGCCAAGTTATAATGTTGTGGTTGTCACATCTTCCAAGTAAGAGTGTTATGATAATGACACCTGTGAAGTAAGAGTGTTGTGATTATGACACCTCCAAGTAAGAGTGTTGTGATTGTGACACCTGCCAAGTAAGATTTTTTTCATTGTGACACCTGCCAGGTAACAGTGCTGCGACTGTCCTACCTTGTAGGTGACGGTCAGTGTGCGGATGGTGTAGTCAGTGTAGACCTCCGAGGCGATGGTGATCACTGTGAACTGGTCATACACCTCCTGTGCTCCCACAGTCTCTGGCCAGTAGATGTGACACTTCGTCTGTGACACAAACACAATTAACATCATCACCACAGCTGGTAGGCTGATTGTGGTATGTATCTTCTTCTGCAAAATGTCTGCACAGATCTTGTTGCACCGGCTACAATTACATGTGGTAGATGCCTCTAAGGAACAAAAGTAGTGAAACTCTTCATTATAGGGGATGTTGTTTACATACAAGGTTACTTAATCCAGGACAGGCCAAAACGGTGACTTCAAATCTGTCCCTGTTAAGCGTCCTTACTTATCCCTACAGTATTGTTTTGCTTTCAATAATACATATTTACTTTACGATGAAGTAATACCTTGCCACAGTCGATGAGCTGTGTAGTCATGGCAATACGACTGGCCTTCAGCTGCCAGATCATCCGCCACATGTCTGCCACTGTAGTGTCCTTTGGACCTGCAAAAGATATCGTTTGGTGTAGATGCTGTAAACAGTTAGATCAGATAAAGCATTTCTGACTTATTCGTTGAAATTTATGAGCACATTTAAATTTGTTGCAAGAATCTATAACACATTAATATGCTAACTTGGAGGCAGTGTAAATGAACCTCCTCCCAGGTGCCAAGGTCCAGGAGGCTCCTTCTGTGTTCATTCACTTCGTCTCTCATTTAGCAACCGGCAATGCATATAAAAGCATGAAGGTTGTTAAGGCAATTATTTAGAGTTAGTTATTTTTCAGAGGACAACATAAGTGGAAGTGTATTTTCCAGGTGGCACTACAAGTTGAAAATAGTGTAACTGCTGGGTGTGTGTAATATATCAATAGTGTAACGGTAGCAACTGCTGCCTTTGTTCTAGGTGTGTGTAATACAAATAGTGTAATGGTGACAACTGCTGCCCTTGTTATGGGTGTGTGTAATATATAAATAATGTAATGGTGACACTGCTGCCCTTATTCTAGGTGTGTGTAATATACAAATAGTGTAACCGTGACAACTGCTGCCCTTGCTCTGGTTGTGTGTAATCTAAAAATAGTGTAATGGTGACAACTGTTGCCCTTGCTCTAGGTGTGTGTGTAATATACAAATAGTGTAATGGTGCAAACTGCTGCCCTTGTTTTGGTTGTGTGTAATCTAAAAATAGTGTAATGGTGACAACTGTTGCCCTTGCTCTAGGTGTGTGTAATATATAAATAGTGTAATGGTGCCACTGCTGCCTTTGCTATGGGTGTGTGTAATATACAAATAGTGTAATGGTGCCAATTGCTGCCCTTGTTTTGGTTGTGTGTAATCTATAAATAGTGTAATGGTGACAACAGTTGCCCTTGCTCTGGTTGTGTGTAATCTAAAATAGTGTAATGGGGACAACTGTTGCCCTTGTTCTGGGTGTGCGTAATATACAAATAGTGTAACCGCGACAACTGTTGCCCTTGTTCTGGGTGTGTGTAATTAAAAATAGTGTAATGATGACAACTGTTGCCCTTGCTCTAGGTGTGTGTGATATACAAATAGTGTAATGGTGCCAACTGTTGCCCTTGTTCTGGTTGTGTGTAATCTAAAAATAGTGTAATGGTGACAACTGTTGCCCTTGTTCTGGTTGTGTGTAATCTAAAAATAGTGTAATGGTGACAACTGTTGCCCTTGTTCTGGTTGTGTGTAATCTAAAAATAGTGTAATGGTGACAACTGTTGCCCTTGCTCTAGGTGTGTGTAATATATAAATAGTGTAATGGTGCCAACTGCTGCCCTATTTTGGTTGTGTGTAATCTAAAAATAGTGTAATGGTGACAACTGTTGCCCTTGCTCTAGGTGTGTGTATAATATACAAGTAGTGTAATGGTGCCAACTGCTGCCCTTGTTTTGGTTGTGTGTAATCTAAAAATAGTGTAATGGTGACAACTGTTGCCCTTGCTCTAGGTGTGTGTAATATATAAATAGTGTAATTGTGCCACTGCTGCCTTTGCTATGGGTGTGTGTAATATACAAATAGTGTAATGGTGCCAACTGCTGCCCTTATTTTGGTTGTGTGTAATCTATAAATAGTGTAATGGTGACAACTGTTGCCCTTGCTCTGGTTGTGTGTAATCTAAAATAGTGTAATGGTGACAACTGTTGCCCTTGTTCTGGGTGTGTGTAATAGATAAATAGTGTAATGGTGACAACTGTTGCCGTTGTTCTGGGTGTGCGTAATATACAAATAGTGTAACCGCGACAACTGTTGCCCTTGTTCTGGTTGTGTGTAATCTAAAAATAGTGTAATGGTGACAACTGTTGCCCTTGTTCTGGTTTTGTGTAATCTATAAATAGTGTAATGGTGACAACTGTTGCCCTTGTTCTGGGTGTGTGTAATCTATAAATAGTGTAATGGTGACAACTGCTGCCCTTGTTCTGGTTTTGTGTAATCTATAAATAGTGTAATGGTGACAACTGTTGCCCTTGTTCTGGGTGTGTGTAATAGATAAATAGTGTAATGGTGACAACTGTTGCCGTTGTTCTGGGTGTGCGTAATATACAAATAGTGTAACCGCGACAACTGTTGCCCTTGTTCTGGTTGTGTGTAATCTAAAAATAGTGTAATGGTGACAACTGTTGCCCTTGTTCTGGTTTTGTGTAATCTATAAATAGTGTAATGGTGACAACTGTTGCCCTTGTTCTGGTTTTGTGTAATCTATAAATAGTGTAATGGTGACAACTGCTGCCCTTGTTCTGGTTTTGTGTAATCTATAAATAGTGTAATGGTGACAACTGCTGCCCTTGTTCTGGTTTTGTGTAATCTATAAATAGTGTAATGGTGACAACTGCTGCCCTTGTTCTGGTTTTGTGTAATCTATAAATAGTGTAATGGTGACAACTGCTGCCCTTGTTCTGGTTTTGTGTAATCTATAAATAGTGTAATGGTGACAACTGCTGCCCTTGTTCTGGTTTTGTGTAATCTATAAATAGTGTAATGGTGACAACTGCTGCCCTTGTTCTGGTTTTGTGTAATCTATAAATAGTGTAATGGTGACAACTGCTGCCTTGTTCTGGTTTTGTGTAATCTATAAATAGTGTAATGGTGATAACTGCTGCCTTTGTTCTGGTTGTGTGTAATCTAGTAGACTATAAATGTGTGTAAAGTTAGTATGTTGTAACATATACCTTGGCTGGCCACATATGCACGATCTCTGTCCTTGTATCCCTGGCAAATACAGAAAATTAAATTAGAACATGATTCTAACCATTATTAACCATAACAGCTGGCCCCTATCTGCATATTAATATGCTAACTGGGAAGTATTATAAGTGCATCTCCTGCCAGGGGCCAAAGTCCATTCACTTCTTTCTATGCTAATTCATATCCTTAGACTTTTGGCCTCCATCTGGCAATTTATAAAACACACAAAAGCAGATATTTAGAGTTTTTTCTTTCACCGTACACATTGAATGGTTAGCCATTCTCCAGGGGGTGGCACTTATTTTACAATATCAAGAAATTATTATCGTATTATGCAATGCTGAAATTGGCCATACCAGAAACTACTTGGTGAGCAGGGTTGAGTTCAAGTTGTAATGATGATAACTGCTGCCTTTAGTCTGTTGCCTCTGGGTCGGGGAAAGCTTGTAACAATAATTATACTGATCAAAAAGGGTAAGTTCTTTATAGCGCAGTATCCTGTATTTAGGACTGATACCTGTCTTTAGGACTGCTGAATGATGATACCTGTCGTATCTATGCAACATCTTATTACCCATGGCATTTCGACATAAGGAAATATATTATGTTACACTGCACTACCGATCAAAGTAAAATAATACTGAAGTGAACAGACAAGTCCGCCAGATGGTTTACTCACTGTAATGTAGTTGGCATTGATGTAGTCTGTTGGGTTGTCATCATCAGCGTCCAATACTACTCGTGTGGAGTCATCTGACATCCAAGTACAAACAACATTATGCTTCAACACAAAACAAAGATGCAGCCAAATGGATATAACATGTTTCGCTCATTCCAAATACCTTAGCAAAATGTAGATCCTCATTACTGATATATTTAGAAAACAAGTTATTGCCCCTCATTTTATTGAGTATGAAATGAACATTCAGAAGAATTGTTTCAAAAAGTTATATCCACCTGAAAATTAAATGAGAAGTGATTCATTGGACTGGATGGTTGAAATCAATATTTTTCTTACGTATTTCGCAGGCAATTTACCTTTTTTTGTAATGTTTCAACAGCTGTCAGTGAACTTCTGTAGACAATTAGTACAATCTAGACACTTCTTTTTACATATTTTGAAGTAAATTTTCCTTTTTTTTTGTATTTCAATCGCTATCAGTGAGTTAACTTGTTCAGACAACTACTCCTAGATGGCGACACAGTAGTCCTTTTGTGTGGTGCTGTCACTGCCATCTAGTGGTGTTTATCTGAAGCATTTCACTGATAGCAATTAAGATGTTACAATGAAAGAAAGTTTAATCAAGTCTTCAGTAATACACATTATATTAGATTGTTTCACAATAGTCTATCCAAATCAGAGATGTGTTATTCACATTTGTGATGTGTTTTATGTATCACTGCTGGATGCTATGACAAGTATGCACTCGAACAACTGTGGGATAACATGACTTACATGCCCAGATGTTCCTGAACCGATTTTTGGGTCTGTTGTCCGGATGTTTAGACACCTTCATTCTGGCCATCTCGGTAGCCGGCAGCGCCTGTATAGACACCAAACATTTCTGAATTATTAATGTACCGTGGTGGCAACTTAAATATCTCTTCCTTTCTTTGCTGTCTGCTTCCCTCTCTCACCCTATCTCCCTTCTGTCTCTCCCGCTCCCCATTTAACCCTCTGTCTCTCTCCCTCCCCATTTAACCCTCTGTCTCTCCCCCTCCCCATTTAACCCTCTGTCTCTCTCCCTCCCCATTTAACTCTCTGTCTCTCTCCCTCCCCATTTAACCCTCTGTCTCTCTCCCCCCATTTAACCCTCTGTCTCTCTCCCTCCTATTTAACCTCTGCCTCTCTCCTCCCATTTAACCCTCTGTCTCTCTCCTTCCCCATTTAACCCTCTGTCTCTCTCCCTCCCCATTTAACCCTCTGTCTCTCTCCCTCCCCATTTAACCCTCTGTCTCTCTCCCTCCCCATTTAACCCTCTTTGTCTCTCTCCCTCTCTTTATCCCTCTATGTCTTTCTCCCTCCTTACATTTCATTTGGCACCTCTTCAATATGGACAATCTGGCTCCAGGTGTATATGTTCAGATTAATGTTTTCCTTATCAATATGTTTTATTTGCTTGAATTCGGTGATAAAAATGATAGCAACAATAATAAATCTTATTTTTACACTTACAGTTACATTAAAATAAACAAATAGTATAATGATTAGTTAAATAAATAGACAGTGAGATATTGATGAATAGATAATTAAAATAATAGTAACAATAAGTATTATGATACGAGGAGTGTTGTATAGAACTAGAGATTAAAAGCAAGTTTGAAATAGTGAGTTTTAAAATGTGCTTTAAATGTTAATGCACTTGGTCAGATGATGGTAGCATGCTTCAGAGAGTTGGCAATACGTTCCATTCTGCACAAAAGTGACAACTTTGACACATTCACACATCACAACACCTCGTGATGTGATACAAAGAGGAACCAACAGCGCCACTTACACTGAACTCTGCCTCAAAGCCGCCACATTGTGCATCCTTGTCCTTGATGTAGGCCTCCAGAGCCTCCACCTTCACCCTCGTCTCTCCCTGGTCAATGTTGCCATAGGGATTCTCTACAGGATTCACCTTCTCCTGTCTGGGAGCAACTGGTGGTCCAACCATGGAGCTGACAGCCACAGTCGGGTCAGGCACAATCTCACAGTCTACGTCCTCATCCTCTTTGGCTGCTCCAAGGTTGAAGGCTTCATTGTCTTCACCTTCTGAAAGGAACAGGTAGGTCATGACTGAAAGGAACAGGTGAGTCATGACTGAAAAGGACAGGTGGGCCATGACTAAAAGAGACCAGGTGGGTCATGACTGAAAGGAACAGGTGGGTCATGATTGAAAGAGCCCAGGTGGGTCATGATTGAGAGACCAGGTGGGTCATGACTGAAAGACACAGGTGGGTCATGACTGAAAGACACAGGTGGGTCATGACTGAAAGAGACCAGGTGAATCATGACTGAAATTAACAGTTTGAGTCATAATTGAATGGGACAGGTGGGATGTAACTGAAAGGGACAGGTGGGTCATGACTGAAAGGAACAGGTGGGTCATGACTGAATGGGACAGGTGGGTTATGACTGAAAGGAACAGGTGAGTCATGACTGACAGGAACAGGTGGGTCATGACTTAAAGGAACAGGTTGAGTCATGACTGAACAGGAAAAGTAGTTCATGACTGATCAGGACAGGTGGGTCATGACTGAATGGAACAGGTGGGTTTTGACTAAAATGATAAGGCAGTCGTGACTGAAAGGAACAGGTGGGTCATGACTGAAATGAACAGGTAGGTGATAACTGAAATGAACAGGTGGGTCATGACTGAAATGAACAGGGAGACAGGTGGATCATGACTGAAAGGAACAGGTGGGTCACAACTGAAAGGAACAGGTAGGTCATGACTGAAAGGAACAGATGGGTCATGACTAAAAGGGACAGGTGGTTTATGACTGAAAGGAACAGATGGGTCATGGCTGAAAGGGACAGGTGGATTATAACTGACAGGCACAGGTGAACGGGTACCCTGAAATAGCAGGTGACCTGTAAATGAAGGTGAGACATAAGGTTGCCACTTACCAGGACTAGTACGAGCAGCAAAGAATGTTTTGTTGGCAATCCTCTCCCAGACAACTCTGTGTCGAAGCCTACCAACAGAATTCATTGAACAAAACTTACTTTAACGATAACTAAACCATGTCAAATGTTGCTGTCTTAGAGTGGTGGTTGTGTACATTTCTATGCTCCAATAGTAAAGTATGCGCATACTGTTGATTAATTGCAGTCAATGGCAGTTACACAGAAACCAGCTGGAACCAACTATGGCTGAGCGGAATCATAAATGCACTGATTGGCTCAATGGCTCAATCATGCCTGCATGAATTAATACAATCACTTAAGACTGTGTGGCTCAAAGCTAAAGCTAACAGTGGGAACTGACAGTTAGTCCTTTATCAGCAATGATACTGTCTGTGTGCTACACAGATAACCTTGTGTTTGATATGCAGTGATGCGTGACTTAATTAACACATGCTTTACTCATGTTGGCAACTTTACCCAAGCCTTTATACAGCTTTGCATAAGCCAAGACCAGATTATCAGATGTACAGTAAGGCCAGATTAGTTTTTCTTGTGTATGTCATGGTCAGAATATAGTATTTGTCAGTCAGAATATTTATTTTGTTATGATTCAAAACCTCATCTTTACATGTGCAAAAGTAAGACAATTGTTTTGTATAAAGCCTGGTCATTAATCTCATTATATGAGCTAAAGTCAGAATAAATATCTTCCTTTACACATGTCAATGATAGCGTCTGGTCTTTTTATTAACAAAAGTCAGAATTGTTTTTTTAGGTTAAAACAGAATTGTTTCTTTAGGTTAAAACACACTACAGCAACATTTATTGTAAGCAGATTTAATGTCACAATGTATAGTTTAATAATAATCAAACAAAACATAAGTTATGGTAGCCAGATGTGTATCACTAATGAACTAACATAATGTAAAAGCTGCTAGAAATTGTTGACAAAGGGTGTATCACTAATGAACTAACATAATGTACAAGCTGCTAGAAATTGTTGACAAAGGGTGTATCACTAATGAACTAACATAATGTACAAGCTGCTAGAAATTGTTGACAAAGGGTGTACCACTAATGAACTAACATAATGTACAAGCTGCTAGAAAGTGTTGACAAAGGGTGTACCACTAATGAACTAACATAATGTACAAGCTGCTAGAAATTGTTGACAAAGGGTGTACCACTAATTATGTTTACTTCAATGTTTGTTTGATTTGTTTGAATAAATGCTTTTGCCTTGATTTCATGGTTTAATGTTATGTAAGCCAACCTAAAATGTACATATTTATATAAGATTTAAAGAGGTTGCCTGTCATCTAATGCAAAACGCTACAGGTGTGTACCTGATAAAGAGCAGCACAGCAACAATAACAAGGATGATGAGAACCAGCAGTGAGACGACCACAGCAATGACAACACCAGAACCACTGGAGGAGGCTGGTGGGACGGATGACTTGACAGGGCCTGATGATGGCGGTGTCGTAGTCGCAGCTACAACCAATAAATACAGGCAATTAATAGTTTAATGAAATAGTTTATTGCAGAAATGCCATATCTTACAGATTTCACACATACAACACTGATTCACTGTAGAAATATAGCTGTGTCCTGTTTTAATAGATTTACTTAAAATGTAAAAATCATGATAGAATACATATTTCCTAAATTATGTTTGTCACAAAAGAATAAATTTTAATTCAAATGACAATTTGTTATACTCAAACAGCATGTTCTTTTGATAGTAGGCAGATTTCCAATAAAACACAGCACTGGAAATGTAATAAAAATTTATATGGATTTATTCAGAATTTCAAGTAAAAAACAAGGATTTCAACCAAAAAAATGTGGCATGTCTGTTATTGTAATTATCTATGAAACAGTGAATAAACAGTGCAACATTATTAACAAAAACAACAAAAGAAAAACAATGTGTAACGTTACTTAACTGTAGGCCTACATGTTTCTGGTTTACTGTCTTCACCAGCTAGTACTTGTCATATTGTTGCCTGTTGTATTTATTGCAGAAGGATAGTGTCACTGCATGTGCACGTATTACAAGTAAGCTATAAGGTAATTCAAAATTATAAACGAGGCTCCCACGTGAAGGAAGCTAAACATATCTATAAAGATCATATGAGATAAAATGTCTATTAATTAAAATAAAATTTCAAATATAAAAAACGGAATATAGTTTATGCATTGTCACCATTACACTATGAGTGCTTTTGACAATCTATTACGAAACTGATATTCATTAGAAAATGTTTACCTTTAGTCCAATTAATTAAATGTGGATTGTATTTTAAACTCCAGTCATGTGGCTCACTCTCATGAAAACTGTCTCAGCATCAGTGGGTGCATTGAAATGGAAATAAAGAGAGATTGGAAAATATAGTTATGTAACTTACACATGTATAAACAGAAAATTGGTTGCAGAATCAGTGAAATTAGTTTATGTGAGCAGATGTGGCATTTGTTTTGTGCTTCGAATGGTTTTCGTTCTAAAATGCTCGTTGTTTTCGTCGGCCATTTGTGACATGCAGTCACGTCAGCATTGGAAGTCGCCACTATTACTTATATTATGCAAACAATGTGGTTAGAAGTAGCCAGCATGCAAGAAGCATAGTTGTCAGAAAGTTTTTAAAAAATTGGACGAAAAAAACTGCGTCTCATACGTAACATGTGGTGTTCTGAAACACATACAACTTCTATACTTTGCACAGCATTCAACAGTGCACATGTGCACTATTTTTTACCGAATATAAACAAGTATCACATTTTTGAACCAGCAATGTCATGAAAAGAAGAATTTAAGGCCGCTTCTTGTGACATTTTGTGCGCAGCGACGAGGTGGCATCCGAAAAATGTGTTGCATGCGAGTATTTCAATACGTTTCTGAGAATGAAAAACAAGTTTTGATATAGATGCTGTGACATGTTATGATATTTGGAAGTTTTGAACTGATTTGTGTCCTTGTGAAGTGAATTTGATGTGAAGGTCAAGGCTGCCATTCAGGTCAAGCAGCAGCATGCTTTTTAATGTTGTCGTTAATTACCTTTAAACCTTTTGCTTGCAGTGCTACATTTTTGCATGATATTGTACGAAATAGATGTAAATGACTCTAAGTTCTCTTAGTTTGCTTATTCTTTGGCAGGTTTGTTTATTTGAAGCAACATTCGGAGCATTGTTTCTTACATAAGCAAGATGCCATGCGTGCATTGTGGGAGTTGCGTGTGCGACAAAGGTGCAGATATTTGTCAACAGTTATAGTTTATTAACTTACCATTCAATAAAAAAACTTTGTTTCAGTTCCTGAGCACTGATGAGGATGCAGGAGAAGTGCAGCTTAAGTACATAAAAAGAAGTGGTACACACTACACCTGGCCCTACAACAGGACACTTCTTGGGTGACCCCGGACCAAGTCATCAAGATGCTGGACAATCCTGATATTTCAGCCTGTGGACACTCTTTGACTGTCAATGCTGACATTTCACTCTATTGATGACAACATGACAAATTTCAAAGCATTTCCTGATTAAAAATGCATTAAGGAGAAACCTGTCTGCATGTCTTTATTTTCTGGTGTCCATGTCGCACGCAATAAATTTTTGTTCTGTCTTTGTATCATTTTTGTTGTAGAAAAGTTTCTTGCTTGGTATATTACGAATGAAAGAGACAATACTGAGAAGACTGTAATGAAAAGAACTAGCCAGAGAGGATTTGGCTTGCTTTTCAGTCATATGATGTACAACAGTTGAAAACCGTGAAGCTCGGCCAGCACCTCATGTTATAATGATCTGCATAGTCTCAAAATGCAGAGAAAGAGGATATATTTTGTACCCACTCTTTTATTTCAGTCCACATTACACGCTTCAGCATACGAAAAGGCCAAAAGAATTTTAAACTGCAAAAACGTCACATCTCAGAGTTCATGTTAAACGCGAGATGCAGCAGTAGTTGCGAAACTTCACCTACCATTACACAATATCCAGGCTAGTTCTTGATTGTCTTATTGCAAATCTGAAGCCCGGAGATGCTAAGCTTTCAGTTGGCACAAAGAAACTGTTTAAAAAACACAATTTGATATTCTACCCTCATCTCACATAACTGGCCAGTTTTCGTGAGAGTGAGCCTGGTACACAAATATCAGATGATCTCACAATGCCATTGTATGGATAGGGATGTTGATAGATCTTGATCCAATGTAAAATATCTTACATTGAATCAGCACAGGATCAGACACTGATCCCAAGTCATGATTCTGACATTAGAATTTGGAAAATGGAGCATCATGAGGTATCAACATTTACCAAATATTTGCAATGAGCCATGATTGTCTTACAATGATATTTGATCAAACACTGTCTATTGGTTTATGCTTACCAAGAACATCGGTTGGAAGAGATGTATCACTGAAGCTACTATTGCCTCTATTGTTAGTCACAGACAGACGCACTGTGTAGGTTCCAGCTTGAAGGTTGTCAACTGTCATCTTTGTCTGTGTCAAAGGTGTCACTGGCTTGTCCTGCCACTGTCCTTGAGATCCTGATTTGTATTGAACCAGCAACTTCTTTACACTGTCACAGCCACTGTCTCCAAGGGCCTACAGACAGGTATGAACACAGTCTTGTCAGGACAACTTCTATTCTTCCTCTTTTGGCAGTAACAAAATACAAGAAATATTACAAAGTTTCATAGTAGGCCTGTAGTAAATACTTTTGGTATTTTGGTGGCACTGAACAAATCTATAAAATGTAGTTACACATATAACTGGAAATACCATTCATTCTATTGTCTCTGTGACTTTCTATTTCTAAACTACTAATGTCAGAAATTTACAAATTTACAACATTCATGTCACCACTTCTAACATGTCAGAGATTGTAAGAATTTGTAACACTTAAAACAACTACCTAAGTTTACACAGGTATCTTACATGAAAACAGATGTTGTGGTAGTAGGAGATTTGTTTTTGGTCCAGACAAGTGCAGAACAATAATATCTGCCCACAGCTGTGAATGGCATTGTGGTGGTGGTGCCAGATGTACTTGACCCTAAAATAGGTACCTACACAGCAGAATGAAGTTAGCCCACACCTGTGAGGATAACAAAAACCAACACTCACCTGCCAGGTGACTTGTACACTTCCTGGGCCAGCTATGACAGTCTTTATGTTGGGCCTTTCAGGGGCTGAAGCAAACCAACTTAGCTGTAATTGACATCCACCAAGTATACATGCATCATTTGTGCTTGCGCATTATGCAATTTTCTGTTAGTGATTTTGATGATGTACTTCAAAGGTTTGGATATTACCTGGGGACATATATTTGCACAAAGTGCTGAAATATGGTCTTGTGCATGCCAGCTCTGGAAATTGGTAAGGGTAATTAAAAGGACATTCAACAAGACCACATAATACATATGCCAGGGTAATAATACATTGTTGTTCCTAAGCCATATCACCAACTGATTATGAAGCAAAAGACTACAGCTGAAATAGCTGTGCAATACTGATGTTTATAAACCAACCAATTAATATGAACATATCTAATTTGTGCACAGCTTTAAAATTTGATTAAATGTGAGCGATTATCCATTTTCTGCAGTGACCAAATCTACAGTAAGCTAATACCATTTAACCATGAACTATTCTATTCATGAACTATATCTTCACTAATCTTGAGACTGACCTGTACATTTGGTCTTGACTTTGAGGGTTTCACCAGCTGACCCGTTCAATGTCTTTGAGTTGTCAGTGATTCTCACTGTGATCTCATAATCCCTGTTGTGTCTCAGACCAGTTATGACTGCAGTCGGGTCACTCTGTCCACTCTCAAACTGTCTGACCACTTGCACTGGGTCTTGACCACTTGTAGTAGCCTCAACTACATACTGGTAGTAACGCTCCAGTCCAGTGGTCACTTGGTCTGACTTTGGCCAACTAATATTCACTGAGGAACTTGTCTTTGACACCAGCACAGGTTTTGATGGGTAGTCAACTTTATCTGTAAGGCAACACCAATTTGATTATTTGGATTACGGACCTGTCGGCTTTGTTTTTCACAAAACTGAAATAAAAATAAAATTGCAATTTTGAACTTTTATTTCTGGTCAAAATGTTGAACCACTGATTTTGTATCGATTCATCGAGCATATACGCATCATACCGAACATTGTATGTTAAACACCATTTCATTGGTTGTCGCGCATCTTTGGTCTACGATTAAAAGGAATCTGCAAAGGTCCAACTTGTCATTAATTTATCTAAACCATGTCTGAACCAGACTCTGCAGTGTGGTTTTGTATCAAGAAATTTAAGTTTGGCGCTGCTTCCCAAAAGGAAGTAACAACATTAAAATTGTCCGACATGATCAATGATGTCATTTCCCGTGTTTGTAGCGATGCCGCTCTGATATCGAAAGTATGTGTTGGCGTCGAATGCGTGGGTTGTTGTTGAAATGACTTGTGAATGCTACGTGAGCATTTCAATGTTTAACACATTTATTTTCTTGAAAGATGACAACGTTAGTGCCACCGAAATTAAGCGAAAAAGGCAACCCAAAGGCTGACATTTTAGACACGATGCAAAATAGCAATAAAGAAAATAAATTGCCAACTCACAACACAGGCAAAAACAGTAACGTGTGCATGTTTAACCTGCTTCTCATTCTGTCTACATGCAAAAATCTGAACATCAGATTTTGGTCAATCAAGTTAATACGCAGGGAAAACGGGTTGTACGCATTCTCTTCAATGTCAGCACCACATTGCTTTACTTCAGAATAGAATAATGTAGTTATGTTTGGAGGTACAACAATCAAATCCTAATTATGCCAGTCAAATTAATATTATCACATCAACATATATCCTGCCTCTAATCTACATGTTTATGGCTGTAATGTTAACGCACCATAATGGTATCTGCCAAGTCTTGTTATCAGTACTTGTAATCATAAATTCTAAATCATCAATTTTTATTAAACTTTCATAAAAGTACATGTCTAGTAAGTTTTGATAAAGGTTAAATAATTTTTTTAACAATGATATGATAATTCATGTATTTACACAAAACACCTTTCTCATGCAATGATTTTTATTCCCCCCCTCCTCCCTACAAAAATGTCTAAAAAATACGTAATACTAACAATAAAATTGGTGTGACCTAAACAAGACCTACATCTGATCTCATCATCTGGATGTCAGTGTGTTTAGAATACTTTAATAAGTTCTGGTAGCTTAAGGTTGTGAACTAAGACTTAAAGCTAAGAGAGCCTACTTTATGTACTAAAAGATCACATTCAGAGGACAGACAAACACAACTACAAATCCATCATTATTACAAAGTAGACCACCTAAAACCCATCATTGATCATAACAATAAATTACACACCATAGGACTGTGCAATTCTCAATCTCACTATTCGGTCTTGCTGAGATTAACTGAATGAAGTCAAATATACTAGTTAATCATGTTTTAAAATATGAAGCATTGTTAATCATAATTTGATACTCAAAAACATGCATACATTCAGTTAGTTTATGAATAAGTAACAATATAAAGTAAAGTTATGTTCTTATATGATGCAGTATCCAGTCCTCAGAACTACTCAAAGTGCTTTACACTTTACTCCCTGCCAGACTTGTTCAAACGAATACCATCTCGACTTCTCTGGGAAGCATCCAGCCACAATGCAGTTAATGCACGGAGACTATTCATACACAAATATCCACCACTGTCTATAGCCAGGTACTCAATCATACAGCTGAGTGAACTGGAGCAACGTATAGTGAACGAACTTGCCCAAGATTCGACACCGCCGCACAGGATTCGAATCCAGGTTCTCTCAGTCGAGAGTCCAAAGATCTAGCCACTGCACCATGGCACTACAAATCTAAAATATACCAGCATATATGTATATTAAATATATAAACTAAATGTATTCATATAATTAATGTACCAATTACTTACTGAGAACAGCAGTTGAAGAAGACGTGTCACTGAAAGTACTAATGTCTTTATTGTTTGTCACAGACAGACGCACAGTGTAGCTTCCAGCTGGAAGGTTGTCAATTGTCATCTGTGTCTGTGTCAAAGGTGTCACTAATTTGTCCTGCCACTGTCCTTGAGATCCTGATTTGTACTGAACCAGCAACTTCTTTACACTGTCACAGCCACTGTCTCCAAGAGCCTACAAAACACATGCAGAATAACCAGTTTTGTCAGACTAAGCATAACCTCTACTGTACAGTCAACTTTGGTAGTTATACAGCCATCTCAAAATATAAAATACATTTCACCAAACTGTTTAGTGGCACGTAGCAACTCGCAAAAATTATCATACACACATGATTAGTAAGACAAATTTAAATAAAATTCTGATGGTCCAGAAACAATCAGGTTTTATTTTACAAGCATGTTTTGGGTTTTATTAATTGGTTATCCAAACGTCCCAATATGTGTTTTACATTATGCTGACTTGATTTAAGTTGTAGTTCATGAGATGTAGCAGTTTGCACTTTTGTCAATCACGTCTGTCTAGCCAATAGTGTTAAAAATGCAACATTTTCCTTCCACCATCTCTGACATGGCAATGATCCCTGAGGAACATCCAGTTACAATAGAGTTACCTGTTGATCTGTTATACTTCTTTGGCTGCTAGGTGTAATCATGCTGCACTTCAATATAAAATATGGTTATGTAATGTATCTTAGAAAATTGTTAGTTTTCATATAAAACACCATTTCATTTAATTAAATCAAATGGCATTTACATAGGCAAGGCTACCGCTTCTATTGTAGAGGTGTACCCTCTACAATAGAAGCGGTAGGCCGACCTTCAAATGTTAATTAGCCAGCCTCTCTTTCAATTTCTGCATAATGAAAAGGTAAATTATTTACCATGCTTGTTTCTTTACATTTTGTTTAGTTCGTAGTGTATTGTTTGCACTATTTTTTTAGTCAATAAGGTTGACTTTTCACCATGCATCGAATTAACTAGTCAGTTCCCGCCTTTGTATGTGAAATGATCTGTTGTTTTGTCTTCAGTTTGGGTGGTCGGACTGTTCCTTTGTCTCAAAATTAGCAAGTAGGCAGGGCCTACTGCGCACTTTGCCTTGCCAGTGGCATGGACTTTGTTCAATGAGTCAATCAGTTAGTCTCAACTTTTTCATGGATCCTGAATGTTTCAAAGTTAACAGCGGGGGTTTAAGAGTGTAGTTGTACTCGTTCACACTGGTGATTCTATGGCTCAAATTTTTATTTCTAAATCTACATTAACACTTTGTCAGAGGTAGTGGATAACGTTTTGTTTTTCACCAGTTTTCTTCCTGTCTTGTCTTATGGCTGTTATACAAAAAGTAATTATTGCATAGATACATGGTCCTTTGTATCATTATCCCAATGATCATATTCGTAGATGCATGCAGACAGTCAGGTTTGACTTCGACAAGCCATGTGCATAGTCATAGAAGAGACATTTTGTAAGTCCGCCAGGTGGCGCAACTAGATGGAGGGAGTCACTCCGGACTGCAGTGCCAGACTGTGGGTGTCACTCCATCACAAAATATTATGCTGTCCTATTACTTTTTTATATGTTAATAATTTATCTTTGTTTGAAGGCCTATAGTTATAATGTTTCTATTTTTAGTATAACTTTTCTTTTTTGGGTAATGAATTGTTCTGTAGACTATTTCTACCTTTGTGGCTTTATTTTTTGCAGTAACATTCCTACTTGGCCCTCATAACAATATGGAGAGTGGTTTTAATGTTGCACCATTAATATTTTGCTTTGCATGATGGCTTTTTGTTTCTAGACCTTTACGGTTGTGCCCTGTTTGTGGCCATATTAAGACTGTGCCAAGTTTCTGGCCGTCTTATAGGTCGCTAAGACTGTGCCAATTAGCTGATTCTAGACCTTTAAGGTTGTGCCCTTTTTGTGGCCATATTAAGACTGTGCCAGGTTTCTGGCCGTCTTGTAGGTGCTAAGACTGTGCCAGTTATTTTGCTGCTTCTAGACCTTTAAAGTTGTGCCCTTTTTGTGGCCGTTTTAAGACTGTGCCCGGTTTCTGGCCGTCTTGTAGGTCATTAAGACTGTGCCAATTTTTTTGCCATTTCTGGACCATTATGTTGTGCCCTACTTGTGATGGTTTTAAGACTGCCAGGATTTTAACCTTCTTGTTTGTCATTAAGAGTATGCCAGGATTATGGTCTTTTTAGACTAACTGTTCCTTGACTATGACCGTGTTTAGAGAGTAAAGGTCACGACCAATTTTGTGGTTGTTTTAGGCCATTAAGGCTTTGCTTCTCCATTTGTTTAGGCCTATTTTTTGTTGCACCGTACATGTAACTTTGTTACTTTTGTCAAGAGGTACACCCAAAACACCTTTTCCATTTTTAATGTTGCTAGGTGCTTTGGTCTCTTGCCAAAGACACTCCTTTTTCATTTTGGACTATAACTGTTAGGTATTATGTTTTATATATCGCTACAGTGCAAGGTTTACTTGGTTTGCTCAAAACGTTTCACAATTTAATTGTATTACTATGTTTTTAATGTGACATTAACTTGGACACTGGGAGGATAGCAATTATGGCTTTGTTTATACTGTCTTAACAGTATATTGAGCATGTTAGACTGCTTAAATCTGGCTTCTATTAATCATCTGTTTGATGGGCAGTGGTAGACCTGTTATACCATTGTGGTCCATTTTTGCTGGTTTGTCTGTCTATGGTTTGCAGAACATCGTCGAGGGGAGGTCGATCAGTGTTGTGGACGTTATCGGGACATCTGTCACATCTGAGGAGACCTGGAGGTGACGGCAATTATGGAGGAGTCACATCAGATAGATTGCTTCTCACCCCGAATTGGACAGACAACCCAGGCTGATTTGTTTACTATACAGGAACATATGTGTGGCATGCACGGACAAATGCAGTTACTTTGTGAAGTTGTCTTGGAGATCCATGGCAGCATCAAAGACTTCCATCTCTGACTTTTCATAATTTCCTACTATGGGGACTTTTGTTAAAGGGCAGTGCCATGTACTCCCCGTTTTCTATTTAATCTTGCACTAACAACATACATGATCCACACTTAGCAATACTCTGGTCATATTGCTGGTTTCTTTACCATATTATTAAGCCCTGTTTTCACTATTCCACCTTTCGTACTTGTTACAAGGAAAGAGCCAGGAGAATTTCAATTTTTTTTACTATCTTTCATTCCCAAAGGGTAATTCAATCAACTTTGAAATACCATTGTTTTGTACGAAAATTATGTCCATTTTGTTTAATTTCTATCGTGTGTGGACTACAGTTGTTTAATTGCAAAAGCTGTTCTGTTTTGAAATGCTGTGTGTACTAGTGACTATCATCTGCCAGGATTTACACAGGGAAGTCCTTATTTCTATGACATTTGTCATCCTATGGGCTGTTCTACCTGTTACACAAGTTTAGTTTAGCTGTGCCCTTCAGTTGATTTCTCAGAGCATGTAACACATGAATTTCCAGGCACATTTTCCAGATTTGTATTCCTTTCAACCATCTGCATCAGGCTGTCCACTCTATTTACAGCAAATTTTCTTGATGGCTGATAGCTATTGTTTCCAGTGAATCATAACACAACTGTGGAGCCATCAACATGTGTTGTTGTTCACATTTTTAAGTGGTCTCTGCAGATGTCGTCTAGGCTTCCACAGGACACACAGCAAGCAACACTTACTTTAGTGAGGTCCTTCGATCGATGTAGAAAGGTCACTGCAAGAACCACCCTTGTAGCGACTTGGTTTTTTACTTGTACAGTTGTCATTCCTGGACACCCTTACTTCCATAAACTTCAATGGGACATTCAGTGTACCACTCTGTATTTCTTAGTTTCTTCAATACACGTTTTGTGTATACCGGTAATTATAGTTAGAATTTTTATTTCCATATTGGTCTTGACTTTTGTACTGATATGTACCCGTTTATAGTATTTCGCATCATAGCTGCTTTCAACATAGATGGGGCATGCTATGGAGCAATCTGGTCACACTACATTCGCCATCCTTGTGTCTTGTTAGACAATGTTAGTTGCACTTTGTGGCATTGATGCTTTCTACATAGATGGGGCATGCTATGGAGCAATCTTGTCACACTACATTCGCCATCCTTGTGTCTTGTTAGACAATGTTAGTCACACTTTGTGGCATTGATGCTTTCTACTTAGATGGGGCATCCTATGGAGCAATCTGGTCACACTACATTCGCCATCCTTGTGTCTTGTTAGACAATGTTAGTTGCACTTTGTGGCATTGATGCTTTCTACATAGATGGGGCATGCTATGGAGCAATCTGGTCACACTACATTCGCCATCCTTGTGTCTTGTTAGACAATGTTAGTCACACTTTGTGGCATTGATGCTTTCTACTTAGATGGGGCATGCTATGGAGCAATCTGGTCACACTACATTAGTCATCCTTATGTCTTGTTAGACAATGTTAGATGCACTTTGTGGCATTGATGCTTTCTACTTAGATGGGGCATCCTATGGAGCAATCTGGTCACACTACATTAGTCATCCTTATGTCTTGTTAGACAACGTTAGTTGCACTTTGTGGCATTGATGCTTTCTACTTAGATGGGGCATCCTATGGAGCAATCTGGTCACACTACATTTGCCATCCTTATGTCTAGTTAGTCAATGTTAGTCGCACTTTGTGGCATTGATGCTTTCTACTTAGATGGGGCATGCTATGGAGCAATCTGGTCACACTACATTAGTCATCCTTATGTCTTGTTAGACAATGTTAGATGCACTTTGTGGCATTGATGCTTTCTACTTAGATGGGGCATCCTATGGAGCAATCTGGTCACACTACATTAGTCATCCTTATGTCTTGTTAGACAATGTTAGATGCACTTTGTGGCATTGATGCTTTCTACTTAGATGGGGCATCATATGGAGCAATCTGGTCACACTACATTAGTCATCCTTATGTCTTGTTAGACAATGTTAGATGCACTTTGTGGCATTGATGCTTTCTACTTAGATGGGGCATCCTATGGAGCAATCTGGTCACACTACATTAGTCATCCTTATGTCTTGTTAGACAATGTTAGATGCACTTTTTGGCATTGATGCTTTCTACTTAGATGGGGCATGCTATGGAGCAATCTGGTCACACTACATTCGCCATCCTTATGTCTTGTTAGACAATGTTAGTCACACTTTGTGGCATTGATGCTTTCTACTTAGGTGGGGCATGCTAAGGAGCAATCTGGTCATACTACATTTGCCATCCTTATGTCTTGTTAAACAATGTTAGTCGCACTTTGTGGCATTGATGCTTTCTACTTAGATGGGGCATGCTATGGAGCAATCTGGTCACACTACATTAGCCATCCTTACGTCTTGTTAGTCAATATTAGTCGCACTTTGTGGCATTGATGCTTTCTACATAGGTGGGGCTTGCTATGGAGCAATCTGGTGACACTATGTTCGCCATCCTTATGTCTTGTTAGACAATGTTAGTCGCACTTTGTGGCATTGATGCTTTCTACTTAGGTGGGGCATCCTATGGAGCAATCTGGTGACACTAAGTTCGCCATCCTTATGTCTTGTTATTCAATGTTAGTCGCACTTTGTGGCATTGACGCTTTCTACATAGGTGGGGCATGCTATGGAGCAATCTGGTGACACTACATTAGTCATCCTTATGTCTTGTTAGACAATTTTAGTCACACTTTGTGGCATTGATGCTTTCTACATAGATGGGGCATGCTATGGAGCAATCTGGTCACACTACATTAGCCATCCTTACGTCTTGTTAGTCAATGTTAGTCGCACTTTGTGGCATTAATGCTTTCTACATAGGTGGGGCTTGCTATGGAGCAATCTGGTGACATTACGTTCGCCATCCTTATGTCTTGTTAGACAATGTTAGTCGCACTTTGTGGTATTGATGCTTTCTACTTAGATGGGGCATGCTATGGAGCAATCTGGTGACACTACGTTCACCATCCTTATGTCTTGTTAGACAATGTTAGTCGCACTTTGTGGCATTGATGCTTTCTACATAGGTGGGGCTTGCTATGGAGCAATCTGGTGACACTACTTTCGCCAGCCTTATGTCTTGTTAGTCAATGTTAGTCGCACTTTGTGGCATTGATGCTTTCTACTTAGGTGGGGCATCCTATGGAGCAATCTGGTCACACTACATTCGCCATCCTTATATCTTGTTAGACAATGTTAGTCGCACTTTGTGGCATTGATGCTTTCTACTTAGGTGGGGCATCCTGTGGAGCAATCTGGTCACACTACATTCGCCATCCTTATGTCTAGTTAGTCAATGTTAGTCGCACTTTGTGGCATTGATGCTTTCTACTTAGGTGGGGAATTTTGTGCTGTAGTTTTTTTATTCTGCATTTTGTTGTATTTTTATTTACTGGTCCTAGTTTTGTACTGAATTATCCAAGCTGAGTGTTTTGTGTCATGGATGCTTTCTACTTAGGTGGGGCATGCTATGGAGCAATATGGTCGGAATCTTGTGGGGTGGGTGGAGCCATTCTGTAATTGTGTATTACAGAATGGCCTGGTGTGGTTGGTTCTCCCATCTTTGCTGATATATTATATTTTAATGAGCTCTAGCTAGGTAATGACGATGCTTAGATTTTATTTACATTATATATTCATGCATTGTTATTTGGCTTATTATTATAAAGCCCATATACAATACTGACATTTGCCTTTTGTGTTATCAGCAAACTAGCCACGATTCCTAGTCATTTTTATACAGGTAACATTGTCCCACATAAAAAACACCATTAAATTTAATTAAATAAAATGACTGACTCAAATGCTTATTTCAAGTTTGGGCTTGTTTTATATATACCTTTGATGTTTGTTACTGTGCACATACTTTAATTTGGTTGCTGAGTATATTATCATGTTTTATTTTTGTTACTGTGCACATACTTTAATTTGGTTGCTGAGTATATTATCATGTTTTATTTTTGTTACTGTGCACATACATTAATTTGGTTGCTGAGTATATTATCATGTTTTATTTTTGTTACTGTGCACATACATTAATTTGGTTGCTGAATATATACGAATGATCATGTTTTGGTAACCTAAGACATTCTGGCTAATAACATGGCATTAGCCATTGTCATTCCCTTTGATCTATCTCTAGTTGTGAATATTCCTCTATTATATGTATACTGGGTTTACGGCGGTGATATGTTCCTTGCGTTTCCCCTTTTTGGATGACTGTGTACATGTAGGACCTACGCAGTTTTCATCATTACAGCTTTTTGATTTATCCTGTTTGTATACCGTATATATAATTATATATATATATAACGAATATGGAATATGTGGGGCCTTCCACCTGTGTGGTTGGGGCTCCCAATTTTACTGATGTTTTACATTTTCTTTATCTAAGCTAGGTAACGATGACCCTTTGAAACACTGGACACAGAGAGGTAGTTCACAAAGTTTTTGAATTTGTTGATACTTTTCCTTGTTCTAGTTTTGTACACGAGGTTTTGCATTAACACTTTTCCCTCCACCGAGTTTCAGTAGTGTATGCATGGTTTTAGTGCAGGTACTCTTTATGAGTATTTCTGTGTGGCTATTTGGCCATACCTGTGTGTGAGGTGTTAGTGGTTTACCATTGTATTTAACATTTTATATGTCATATTACCAACTTTTTCATTATGGGTTGTTCTCGAATGTTTGAGTGGTTAGTGCACATTTTCATATTTCACATTTTTGTTAGGGGGATCGAGTACTCGAGCCTTTCTGTTTCTACATGTATGTGACTGGTAGTCCTATGTGTGGTGGTTCTCCCACCTTTGCTGATGTATTATATTTTAATGAGCTTTAGGTAGGTAATGACGATGCTTAGATTGTATTTACATTACGTATTCATGCATTGTTATTTGGCTTATTATTATAAAGTCCATATACAATACTGACATTTGCCTTTTGTGTTATCAGCAAACTAGCCACGATTCCTAGTTATTTTTATACAGGTAACATTGTCCCACATAAATAATTTTAAAAAGTTAATCATAGCTAAGTTTTATTGTACAACGTGTGACAAGTCAGCTGCTATTATTGTATTACATAACTGATGTGACTATGTATTCTATGATCTATTTGTCCATTTTATTATATACTTATGTACATTTTTATTTCATAAAACACATTATTTGCATGATTCATGGAAACTGTAGACATATAGTTACAAACCTGCCATGTGACTTGTACACTTCCATGGCCAGAGCCAACAGGAAGCTTGGCAGTAACTGACTTTATATTGGGCTTCTCTGGAGCTGAAACAGGAAGTTTGGCAGTAACAGACTTTGTATTGGGCTTTTCTGGAGCTGAAACAGAAAGTTTGGCAGTAACAGACTTTGTATTGGGCTTTTCTGGAGCTGAAACAGGAAATTTGGCAGTAACAGACTTTATATTGGGCTTCTCTGGAGCTGAAGCAGGAAGTTTGGCGGTAACAGACTTTGTATTGGGCTTCCCTGGAACTGAAACAGGAAGTTTGGCAGTAACAGACTTTATATTGGGCTTCTCTGGAGCTGAAA
This sequence comes from Paraescarpia echinospica, assembly GCA_020002185.1. Classification (NCBI taxonomy): domain Eukaryota; kingdom Metazoa; phylum Annelida; class Polychaeta; order Sabellida; family Siboglinidae; genus Paraescarpia; species Paraescarpia echinospica. The sequence goes on along the minus strand of CM034532.1, from coordinate 36,560,277 downwards.
CAGGAAGTTTGGCAGTAACAGACTTTGTATTGGGCTTCTTTGGAGTTGAAACAGGAAGTTCAGCAGTACAGTATAGATACTGTAACAGACTTTATATTGGGCTTCTTTGGAGTTGAAACAGGAAGTTTGGCACTAACAGACTTTATACTCATTTTATGCCAGGTTTGATAAGAATGATTTTAGTAAAGAGAGGGACAGTTTAAGGAGAGATTAGTCAGTCCTGCTCTGGGGCGAGATCAGGGAGACCCTATTCAGGTATCCAAAGACGAGGTGTTAGAGCTGTTCAAAAGAGTAAATGCCAGTGAAGTGGGAGGGTCTGATGGGATGAAACCAATTATCCTGAAGCAGTGTGCGGAACAGCTGTGCTACATTTTCACTGTTATTTTCAATCTGTCTCTGGCTGAGGGCAAGATTCCACATCAGTGGAAAACTTCATACGTTATACCTATACCAAAGAAAAAGTCTGTTCAGACAATGAATGAGCTGCGCCAGTTGCGCTCACATATGTGGTTATGAAGGCTTTTGAAAGGCTTATTCTCATCAAACTCAATGAAGTTGTTGCTGACTTTCTGGACCCGTGGCAGTTTGCACACAGAAGAAAGAGAGGTGTGGAGGATGCTGTTCTGTATTTGTTAAACAACATTTAATCTTATTTAGAACAACCTGGTGTTGATGTTCGCTTGATGTTCTTTGATTTTAGTAGTGCCTTTAACACAATACAACCTCATTTAATTGCAGAGAAACTAATGAGATTGAAAGTTAATTCACCCACTGTCTTATGGATACTGGACTACTTAACAAACAGACCACAGTATATGAGGACTGGACCAAACATGACCTCTGACACAGAGAGCACGAACACAGGGACTCCCCATGGGACAGTTCCTGCACCATTCCTCTTCTCCCTATACACAGCTGACTACAGAAGTTCTAGTGACTCATGTCCCATGTCCAAGTTTGCTGACGATACAGGACTGACTCATTACTGATGATGATGAGACAGACTACAGATGAGAAGTGGATAGGTTTGTGGGATGGTGTGACGACAAGTACCTTCAGCTCAATGTGGGTAAACCTAAAGAACTGATAGTTGATTTTAGAAAGAAGAGTAAGAATTATAGAGACGTGGTCATGAAAGGAGAAGTAGTGGAAAAGGTGGATGAGTACAAGTATTTGGACATAGTACTAGACAGCAAACTGTCATGGAAGCCAAACACTGATGCAATTATGAAGAAACTGTATACTCTGTTGTATTTCTTACGGAAACTGAGATCCTTTAATGTATGCCAAAAATGGCTGCAAATGTTTTATACTTCAACAATGAACAGTGTGCTTTAATTTGGTGCAGTGTGCTGGAGTGGCAATATCAGCAATCAGAACAGGAACAGGCTAGAGAAATATATCAGGAAAGCAAGTGGCATTGTAGGGAGGGGACAGGTCACTTTCATATCCACACATGAAAGACGGATAATGGACAGAGTACAGACGGCAGACGATACCCACCCACTCAGACCTGAATTTGACAGCAGATGGATAAACAGGAGTAACCGATACAGAGCTCCAAGCACTATAGGAATTCATTCATACCATCTGCAATACACATTTTCAATGCACACATTGACAGATAGATGCTGATGTTGCTGCTCCGGCTACTGTCTTCTATACATACAGTGTGTGGGTGTATAAATGTGATACTTAAACTAAGTTATAGTAATTTATTTGCATGATTACTTAGTGAATGCTTGAATTGAGCTGGTACTGCTGTAAAATACTTGTTTATATTACTATTTTTATGTATGAGTGCGTGAGGGTCGATTTTGTTTTTTACGCACTAGAGTTGACGGCAGATGGGCAATTTCTCAATGTTGGGATCAATAAAGTTGTATTGTATTGTATATTGGGTATCTCTGGAGCTGAAACAGGAAGTTTGGCAGTAATAGACTTTATGTTGGATTTCTCTGGAGCTAAAACAGGAAATTGGCAGTAACGGACTTTATATTGGGCTTCTCTGGAGCTGAAACAGGAAGTTTGGCAGTAACAGACTTTATATTGGGCATCTCTGGAGCAGAAACATGAAGTTTGGCAGTAACATACTTTATATTGGGCTTCTCTGGAGCAGAAACAGGAAGTTTGACAGTAACAGACTTTATATTGGACTTCTCTGGAGCTGAAACAAGAAGTTTGGCAGTAACAGACTTTATATTGGGCTTCTCTGGTTCTGAAACAAGGAAATTTGGCAGTAACAGACTTTATATTGGGTTTCCCTGGAGCTGAAGCAGGAAGTTTGGCAGTAATGGACTTTATATTGGGCTTCTCTGGAGCTGAAACAAGAAGTTTGGCAGTAACAGACTTTACATTGGGCTTCTCTGGAGCTGAAACAAGAAGTTTGGCAGTAACAGACTACATTGGGCTTCTCTGGAGCTGAAACAGGAAGCTTGGCAGTAACATACTATATATTGGGCTCTTCTGGAGATGAAACATGAAGCTTTGCAGCAATGGATTTTATATTGGGCTTCTCTGGAGCTGAAACAGGAAGTTTAGTAGTAACAGACTTTATATTGGGCTTCTCTGGAGCTGAAACAGGAAGTTTAGCATTAACGGACTTTATATTGGGCTTCTCTGGAGCTGAAACAGGAAGTTTGGCAGTAACAGACTTTATATTGGATTTCTCTGGAGCTGAAACAGGAAACTGGCAGTAACAGACTTTATATTGGGCTTCTCTGGATCTGAAACAAGACATTTTACAGTAACTGACTTTTTATTGGCTTCTCAGTAGCTGAAACAGGATGACATGTTTGTAAATAACTGATGCAAGCACACACAACCCTTTTCTGTCAATACATTGTGGATGAACCATGCATTTTCCTGGTAGCTACATAATGGTTGGGTACTTTATAGAGAATAAGTGCCTTTGAGCTGAAATGCAATGACAAGATACTGTTTATCATGTATGCAAACCCTGAGTAGTGCACTGTGTTAGCATTAGTTCCAATATAGCAGTATTGAGAGAACTTCATATTTCATAAAACTTTTGATGCCAGAAACATATAATATTTTGGCTACATTATAGGCAAAGTGGTTTGAAAAAGACAATACTGAAGGGAACCTTACGCTCAGAGAAGGAAGGCCAGCCATGACAAAGTTGGACCAAGGATACTACAGATGTCTTTGGAACAGTGACAGCAGCTCATCATACAGCAGGAGAAAGGAGAGTTTTCACAGAGATTTGAGCAGTGAGGTCTTGAATGGGATATACAAACCAAGAAGGAGAATGATATGTGTGGAACTGATGGTTGTTATTTGAGAAATACATAGTTTACTTACATGTACATTCAGTCTTCACAGTAATTGCACCACCAGTAGACCCATTGAGTATCTGACCCTTGAGACTGGCACAAATCTTCACTCTGATCTCATACTCTGTGTTGTGTGTGAGGTCAGTGATGGTTGTGGTCAGTTCACTCTGTCCAGTCTCATACTGTACGAACTCTCGCATTATGTCCTGACCACTTGTAGTAGCCTCAACTACATACTGGTAGTAACTCTCCAGTCCAGCGGTCACTTGGTCTGACTTTTGCCAAATGACAGACACTGAAGAACTTGTCTTTGACACCAGCCGGGGTGATGGTGAGTAGTCAACTCTAACTACAAACAAACACACAACTGACAGTCACAGAGGAACTTGTCTTTGACACCAGCCGGGGTGATGGTGAGTAGTCAACTCTAACTAGAAACAAACACACAACTGACAGTCACAGAGGAACTTGTCTTTGACACCAGCCGGGGTGATGGTGAGTAGTCAACTCTAACTAGAAACAAACACACAACTGACAGTCACAGAGGAACTTGTCTTTGACACCAGCCGGGGTGATGGTGAGTAGTCAACTCTAACTAGAAACAAACACACAACTGACAGTCACAGAGGAACTTGTCTTTGACACCAGCCGGGGTGATGGTGAGTAGTCAACTCTAACTACAAACAAACACACAACTGACAGTCACAGAGGAACTTGTCTTTGACACCAGCCGGGGTGATGGTGAGTAGTCAACTCTAACTAGAAACAAACACACAACTGACAGTCACAGAGGAACTTGTCTTTGACACCAGCCGGGGTGATGGTGAGTAGTCAACTCTAACTACAAACAAACACACAACTGACAGTCACAGAGGAACTTGTCTTTGACACCAGCTGGGGTGATGGTGAGTAGTCAACTCTAACTACAAACAAACACACAACTGACAGTCACAGAGGAACTTGTCTTTGACACCAGCTGGGGAGGGGGGTTGATGGGTAGTCAACTCTATCTACAGACATACAATTGACAGTCACAGAGAAACTTGTCTCTGAGACCAGAACAGGTTTTGATGGGTAGTCAACTCTAACTACAAAACAAGGAGAGACACAATCACTTTATCAAACCAGTAATAATAATAATAATATCATGATTCAAGTCCAGTGTAGTTTCTCAGCAAAGCCAAAAGTAAAGAATAAGTGTACCTGAATAAATAAATAAAATAGTTTAAGTAATTTAATAACATCGAATAAATTAAAGTTTTTTAATAACTTCATACTAGTTGTTGCTATACACAATGTCAGTACTGGTTATTCTGGAATACGACAGCAACTTAACATCTCTGGAAACTCTCAGATGATCGAAGCAAAAAAGATAAGCAACAAGATTTATCTTTCAGTGTAACATATACAAACTGTACTTACCGATGTGACCTTTACAAGTATTGGGTCCATCGATGTCAACATACCACTGTTCACATCCATCACTACAAGTTCCGGTCTCTTTGTTACAAGGCTTAGAACCAGTGCAATGACCACAGAATTCAGGATCATCTGCAACAAAGTGGTCTTTCAGTGGATCTCATTTTAACATGTTTCCTGTGAAGTGTTTATGGGGAACTTGTTGTGATGATGATTATAGAACAAGGTTATGTTTAAAATTTGTACAAATTGATTTAATAAAAACTGTTTTGTTCACACACATTAATTTCTTAAGATGTGTTTGTTTTCTAAAAGTAAGTACATGTCATAAATCAATTTCTGACATACTATGTACAGATGTCAAATCTAAATGTATTGTAGTATCACACACAGCTCAGAGCATATTCAATCTACCTCTACCCAGAACAGGGTATGAGAGCATCAGCGGATTGGATACACATAAATGTTTCAGATTGTATATATAAATACCACTGTCTGCAAGAAAATGTTCTTAATAAGATCTTATTTTACGCCAGCTTGAAGTTAGAAAAGGTTAGATGGTGGCTATTAAGATTTTGAAGATGTCATTGATGAAGAAAGTGTCATTCTTTCTATTACCAGAACAAATATGCCAACTCAATTGTGTTGTGCACAAACAAATGTGCATTTACATGTAAGCATGTGCCTGGTGTATTTATATGAACATTTGATATATTTTTACGTTTTTATTATTTTGTACTAGTCATATGTATGTGACTATGTAAACTACAGTATGGTAATTTTCCTTATATGTGTAGGCTTTTGGGATGTGTGCAATATTCACAAATTCATCTTTTAATTTCTCTAATGTGATTTACTATAACATATAGTTAGGGATACATTAACTACAAGTTTTTTAACTTCTTGTGTATTCCTTTCAAACAACATTACCCAGTATGTATAATACTTTCTCTCTCTTTCACTTAATCTCTAATAAACATCATTCATTTGGCCTTCTATCATCACTATTCATGACTTGTGTTGGTGTTTGCATAAAATACATTATATGTCACAACAAAATCATGTTGAGGCGATTACAGCCTATACTGTCTGTTTGGATGTTTTTTTTAATAAAACATTGAATTGAATTTATATCATTGTATGAGCATCGGGGCTGGGGTCAATTCCATTTAATCAATTCCAATTCAAATTGAAATTCTTTTAAATTCCAATTCAATTCTTTCTATTTTTCAATACATTTTTTTCCAACTCCAATTACAGTTCAAATCTTTCAATTCAAATTCAAACTCTGAATTAATTATACAGAATTGTTTTCTGATGCAAAGATGATTGAAACATAAAACATGCAGACAACATGGACCCCTTTTTATGATGCAGGGCTTCCTGGTCTTTCAAATTAGTATTCATTAACCAATCATGACCACATTGGAAATAATATCAGAGCGTATCAGTATAAGATAATGAGGTTCAATCTGTTTATTTCAATTCCAATTCAACTTACTCAAAATCTTTCAATTCAAATTCTGCTTATTCGAAATCTTTCAAATCCAATTAAAATTCAGGAGTTAAATTGAATAATTCAATTTATTTTTTAATTGATCCCAGGCCTGATGTGCATGTATGCAGAGACGTCATTCTGTTTAGTTGGAGATGTAAATATGCAAACATATAATATCTGCATACATCTATAGCCATACATGCCTGGTTTTATTTCTATTTGCGTGGATGCACTAAGTATGTATGTAATAACTGCAAAATGACAGCCACTGACAAATGAACAAAACACAAACAATTGAAGATTCCATCCAGTCTTATTCTGAATGTAGAACTTTCTTCCTACCTTTTGTACAATTTGGCAGCAGTTTCCCGGGTTTACATTTGTCACAGCCAATGACATTGTTACAACTTCCAACACAGGCACTGTTGCAATCTGGAAACAACATCAGTCTTAATTAAGTGTCATGTCTGGCATTCTATGAAATATATTATATTAACACTAAAGATTAAAATATTTGAAAGAAATACAAGGAATAAACAGTAAATAAAAGGTTTGCAACTGTGGGATCATGTTACATTAATAATACTGTATCTTTCAAAGTTTCAATGAATAAAGATGTTCTACTAACAAAAAGTGAACTCAGTTCAATGTTTTAACAACAACCATTTTTACCAACACTGTACTGTTGCAATAATGTCTCATTCACTGAACTGTTGACAAATATCATCATGGCTTCATTATATAAGAGATGTGGTTTAGTTCAGTAAATAATTTTGATCCACAAATGCACACATTATGTTCTGTTATTTAGCAAACAATCAGTTGGTCATTTAGAAAGTACAGTGGAACCTCACTACTAAGGTCACCTTTTGGACTGGGCAAAAGTGACCTGAGTAGGGAGGTGACCGTATTAGCAGGACTAATTTCCTATAATTTACTCTATAAGGACTTCAGTTGGTACTGTCCTAGGGTGACCTTAATCGCGAGGTGGCTGTATTACTGAGGTGACTGTGTAGTGATGTTTGACTGTATCTCCTCTCCATGTCTGCCTAAAGTAATTCACATGTGCCCACACAGCTACAGAAGCACTTGGGTGCAAATGGAATATCTGTCACTGATCACAACAACATTTGTGGCTGGATGAGTGCGTGTTATTCCTGGCAGGGCTGGCAAGCAACAAATGCCAGTGTGGCATTATTAGTAAGATTGTAATTATCCATAGGCATCATATAATGTTTTTGATCTAGAGGTGGTTTTAATTAGAAAACATGCATCAGTTTCTTTTTTCACCAGTAATTCAGCTAAAATATAAAGCAGGATTTCTCAGCATCTTAAATCTGGCCATTTTGGCCAACCAGAAGATGTACAATAATAAAACATCAGAACTGACATTTCAGGTAATGGTATGTACGGTTTGACTGCAGCATGGCATGTCAAGGGGCAGACTGTTCCTGAGGCGTGGTGCTAAGTGTGACAATCCTGTTTCTCCTTGAGTACAAAACCTGCTGCACTGAAGCTGCCAGCAGGGGATCATCAGTGAAGTGTAGCATGCAAGCAGGCTGGAGGCAAGTCAACAGACAGACGGACAGACAGACAGATGGACGGGCGGACGGATGGACACACACACACACACACACACACACACACACACACACACACACACACACACACACACACACACACACACACACACACACACACACACACACACACACAGACACACACATACACACACAGAGACACACACACAGACACACACACAGACAGACACACAGACAGACACACACACACACACACACAGATACACACACACACATGCACGCACGCACGCACGCACGCACGCATGCACGCACGCATGCAGGCAGGCAGGCAGGCAGGAACAGTTCTTTATTAAATCCCATATACATATCACTCAATAAGTGAGTATGTAAAACCATAAATATAGTAATCACATGGTATACAAATTATCACGTGTGGGTCAAGGAGACTCCTACTAAGGCTAAACAAGCCTCTCTCATGGGAGCCACCAGCCACATTGGTGTATAAAAAAATTGTAGCATAAATCAGTTAACAGAGTAAGTCAGACAAAGCTTAGAATATGACATTATACATGATTTTGGATGATTGGCATCCAAAGAGCTACATGTAAAAGCTTATCATATTTGTTTTTTACTCGTAATGACAAATGTAACAATTTTGTAATATACATACAGGTAAATAAGAGTGCAAATAATGATGTTTAATATACATTGCAAACCCGTGTAAGCTGTGAGTGTAAATTTTACTTGTTCTTAAATCAGGTGCATTATTGATAGTATGCGGCAAGGTGTATCTCAGACTTTGATTCACAAATTCGTACTGTACCCTAATTGTATGTATATTCAATTATTGTATTGTCCATGTGTTGAAATGGTGAGGCTGTTGTTCTGATGAAGCTGCAAATTTTGAAGGTAAACGGAAAATTTGTTATGCACGAATTTATAATACAATTTTAGTTCCTGCGATTTTAATGTGTTCTATTTTTAATGCTTTAAGACTTTTAAACAGTGGTTCAATGTGAGCGTTATATTTGTTTATACTAATAATTTGGAAAATTTTCTTTTGAAGTTTCTGAATTCTGTTACATTTGTAATCCCAAGCAATAACACTGTAGTTTAAGTGTGGCAATATTAGTGTGTTGTACAATACAATCTTTATATTAAGAGGTAATAACCATTTTAGTCTATTTAAGACACCTCGCATCCTTGAAAACCTATTTGAAACTTTTTCAATGTGACTTTTTAGTTACATTGTTCATTAAACGTTATCCCAAGAAAGTTAAATTCTGTCACTCTCTCAATAGTTGTATTATCTATGGTTAGTAATGGGAAGTCACACGTTTTCTTCTGTTTTGAAGAGCATATACTTAGTTTTGGTTAGGTTAACAGATAATTTGTTAAGTTTGAGCCATTAACTAATTTTGTTTAATTCTGTGTTTATAGCAAATTCTACATTTCCAATTTTTTCACACATTGCAAGTGAGTCAATAGTACTTGAAAGGGTGGTATCATCAGCATACAATATAAAATTAAACTTTTGACTGGCCTTGGCAAAGTCATTAATGTATATAATAAACAATAGTGGGCCTAAAATTGGGCCTTGAGGTATGCCAACAAGTCCTTGTCAACACATTAATGACATGTTTCACAATCTATCTGTGTAGGCTGTGATACATGAGCAGAAGTAGTTTTTATTGCACTGTTTGTAGGCTAACCAGTGAAGGACAATCAGAACAGATGTGATATGTTGCTCTCCTCCTGTACAGGGGTGAGGGTCAGGTACAATAATGCCAAACCACTTGCAGTGGTTTTTCTTTCCAAAGTTTTCTATCCTTAGCTCCCTCTCTCCATCTCTCATCCTCCCCTGATCTTCTCATGTCCCTCCTCATGCAGTCCTCCCATCTCAGGTGTGCCCTCCCCTTTTCCTGTGTCCTTTGTGTTGTTCCACCTCTAAATCATTTGATCGTTGTTATTAGATTGGATGGGATGTGCTGCAGCATTTCGTACTATCTGGAATCCTGTGAAAAAGGTGATGACCAGAACTCCCATAGAGCAGGCCATTTGCATTGCCATGGTGAGATATGGTGCATCACTATCAACCATGTGGTCAAACAGGCTGCTCAATTAAACATTATCTCTAAGAAAAGCACCATCTCTCTAATAAGAGAAATACATTACACTCCATTTTGTACAAGTTCACAGTTTCCCTGCAAAAGTATACTGGTGTGTTTTTGTTGTAGAACGTACCTATATACTTGTATCCTGCGACCAGCAGCTCACAGATACGAAACAAGTGGCTATCAGGATTCGAGAACTTCTCAATCTTGAGATACTGTCCCCACAGTTGTTGTCTACAAGTCAATGTCTCGCCATTTGAACTTGGTTGTACTGTGCCAGTGTGGCGGAGACACTCAGTGTTGACGGCATCAGATGAGTTGCCAATGTTGATGGTAAAATGATGCAAGTGTCTATCTGAAATGAGACAACAGTGACATTGCTAATGAAGTAGCTTCAATAGTGATGAAAGTTAGAAATAGCTAGGATGGTAGAGAGAAAGACGGAAAGGGAAAGTCACATTTGGGTGATTATTTTATCTTGGCAGCAGTTGGGAAAAATCTAGCTTTATAACTTTTTTAAATGCAGCGAGCTGTGACCCTCTGATTGTTAGTATAGACATTTCAAATAAAAAAAATTCAAATCAAATTTATTGTAACTCATTACAATACAATACAAGTCAAATTAAGACAAATCCTATATAATAACATAATGAGCACAACAAGGGAAGAACATTAAATAATGTTATACTCCCTTTGGTATATTTCAATGTAAATATCATTATATTGAAAACAAAAATGGGAACGACATTGTATGGGCTTAGATGCATATTCATATATATTTTTTTATAGATTACATATGCTGTGGCACATATTCTATACAGATATCAGTGTTCTGCCTAGGACGAATTTGCAGGGCGTTATGCTCTGCCCTTCTTCAGTGACGTCCTGGTACCCAGAAAAGGCAAAAAAACCAACGCCCTGCCTTTTTTTACACATCGCCCTGGTATATTTGCATCATAACCCTACTTGTGGCTACAGACAGTTACATGATGAATATTAATTTGAGAGTGTCTGCAAACACCCCAATCTTGAAACACATCCCTATCCTGATTGTGCATCGTGCACGGTTCAATTTTTCAACAATCCAACAGAGCGTGTCCCGCAATTGGGAATGGGATACAATGTCGAAATTGGGGCACTGGCAGACATATCACGCCACGCGCTCAGTTCAATTGTTCAGGTGCCCATATCTCGACCTGTCCCAATCGCTGCTAAATTCTTAATCGTGTGTGCCAACAAATACTAAAATACACTGATTTAAGGAAGCGCCGACCTTTGTCTTTGAAAGTGGACAGATCAGAGTAACAGACTTTCGCGCAGCGCCTCAACTATACATATTGTCAAGCAGTCCTTATTTTGTTCATCTCTTCAAAACTTAGTCCGATCGTCAGGAGACTTCTACCATTAAATTTGCCGTTAAATTCTTTCTCATGTGATATGTGCAAAATTATTAAAATACGTTTTGATCTGACGAGGCGCCAGCCTTCACAAGTCAGTAGACCCTATTCGCGACACACTTTCGCACAATGCCTCGACTATACATATATCGCCAAGTAGTCCTTATTTTGTTTATATCTTCAAAACTTAAAGTCTGATCACCTGCAGACTTCTACAGTTAGATCTGTCATTTAATTCTTAATCGTGAAGTGTGCACAAATTATTAAAATACATTTTGATTTGTGGGGCCGCCAAACTTTGTAAGTCGATAGACCTTTCGCGCCAGACTGTTGCAAAGAGCCAACAGGACCATAGCCGGGCATGTGTGATTAGAAAAATGGTTTATTCATACACTCTTTATGTTGTAATGTACCGATATATAATGATACCTAACGACGTTTAGTATAACGTAGCTGAACAATACCACTGAATAATTGCGTAATGTGTGCGTTAAAACAACCGACTCCCCCTCAATATGCAATGACCCGCCAGCACACGAAGGTGTTCATGCTCATGCACGGCATCCTGTTTCTAGGTCACAACGGACTAGCTGGGGTGCTAATGTTGCTGGTGTTGTTGACAACGTCTTGTTTTGGCCAAATCATTTAGCAGTAGCTACCTGTAATAATTATTATTCAGAGGGTACCATTAAACAGTGGCAAACTAGTGGTAGTTACTTGTTTCTGTTTGTTGACTGATTGTTAACATTGAGATTGTGTGTGGGTGTTTTTTTCTGTAAATACAAACAAAATTCAAAATTTCTGTTCAGCCTAGCCCAACAATATTTTGCACACCTTTTGCTTATGTAATAGTCTCTGGGAATATTAAATATGATGTGAATTTATACACAAAATGTTATGTCATGCTGAATATTGTGTTTTGGTAAAACTTAAATAAAGTTAAGACCTGCCAATTTAACTAAATTAAACATGTTGTACTGTCTACATACATATATATATATATATATATATATACTATAATGTTCCATTTGTCCACATTTATATTGATCTAAATGTCATTTTTCAAAATTACTATGTTGCTTGTACATTAAAAAAATTGAAAATCGAACATAACAGTATATCTCAATTATGTTAAACCTAGCCCAAAAGAATTTGGCACAAATATTACCTGTATAATATTCTCTGTGTATGTTCAATATTATGCAGATTGACACTAATTTAAAAGTTATGTAAAGCTGAATATTATGTTTTGTTCTACAATGGCCGAGCCTATATTATAGTACATAAATATATGTATACACTGTGTACATAATATACTATATGTAAGTAGTATGATATTAAACTACAAGCTGTACGCTGTTACTACATCTCATGTATTTAATTTAGTCGAGTGTCGCAAGTGCCCTTTTAACCACTGCTCACCGTGCTCTATGTGCCCTTTTAATAAAATGGTACCCTGCCCTTTTGAAAACCTGGGCAGAACACTGGATGTTATATGCTGGGATATAAACTCCATTAAGTCCCTGATCCTTTGATTTCATGCCGTTGTATGTCAAACTGATTACACTGTACAATGGTTGAGCATTATAAGTAATATGTTGGGACTTGCACAAATTGTTTTTTATATGTTTCTTATAACCATGGGAACATAAACGTGTGCTTAAAGTATCACTCATTTGATACATTTTGCTCTGAATTGGATTTGCACTAAGCATTTTCTGCAAAACAGTATTTATTATATATGAAAAATATTTACCATATGTGCTACTGACAATGGTGATGTTGCTGATGACGTAGACATCCCCCAGATCCACCTGCCACCAGGCATTGCTTTCATTAGATCCCTTAGGATGAGCACAGTGATTGTCTTCTGAATGACCGTCAACTCCATCCACTGCTTTAGATGCCACTTTGTCAGACCAGGTTCCAATCTGAGAGGCGGTCTTCTCAAAAGCCACGTTCCCTAAAAAGACATATATTTTAAAGTGTGTAAACTTAAAGGGAAACAAAAGATAACTGTCTGGTATTATGCACCTAAAAGAGTTAATACAAACTATAACCATTTACAACTATGGGTGTATAATAATTTTGTAACATCAGTGATTTATCTAGAATGCAGTCTCAAAGTGGAACACTCTAATGAAAGCTACAATATCCTGGAGGCTGACATCTTGTTCATGATGTGGAGGCCTGCAAGCAGCATGCAAAGTTTTCAGCACATCATCGATTCCTTCAAAGATCTGTCATGGAATATGGTTTAGTAATCCATGGTTGGTTTGCAATAAAATGTGATTTTGTAGTAGGTATACCACACTGTTCCACGTGCTATTGTAGCGATACTGCAATGAAGAACAAAGAGCTGTAGCCTGTTTCCACTTCCCTGTGAATTGACCATGAATGAAACAGCTAACAGATTGAGTCATCAGCTGGGCTTGCAGCAATCTCTTACGTTCTGACCTAACTATGAAAAAGACCACACATATAGAGCTACAAAATTTATCGGCATACATACAACATAAATATACACACACTAACTTATCAACAAATTACACTGCCATTCTTATAACAATCAAAATCTACACACAAAAAAGTCAATCCACCATAATAAAATAGCCATAAACTATACACAAGATGGCATCACTTAGTCGCCCTTATGTTCACAGACATTGTCTAGCCTTCTTGTGCTTGCAATATCAGTGTCAACATCTGTGGTTGGAACCTATATCCTGCAAGTTTTAAATGCCATCATGACTAAACACATAGGATATATACACAGAACCACATATCATACTTTAAAAAAACTGTTTATTAAATGTACTGTAAGGTGATGAGTGGACGGTGGTCAGTTGTCATATCTATCTGACATCATGGACCACTGAATGGACCTCTAGAGTGTCCTGTAAGGTGATGAGTGGATGGTGGTCAGTTGTCCTATCTGACATCATGGACCACTGAATGGACCTCTAGAGTGTCCTGTAAGGTGATGAGTGGATGGTGGTCAGTTGTCCTATCTGACATCATGGACCACTGAATGGACCTCTAGAGTGTCCTGTAAGGTGATGAGTGGATGGTGGTCAGTTGTCCTATCTGACATCATGGACCACTGAATGGACCTCTAGAGTGTCCTGTAAGGTGATGAGTGGATGGTGGTCAGTTGTCCTATCTGATATCCTGGACCACTGAATGGACCTCTTAGCTAAGTACCTTAGCGACATATCTTTGGGATATGGAGATACACCAAAAAAAACACCAAACTTTATCCACAGCTTCCGTATTTTGGTAGTTTTAACATTTTGATTGGAGTCAGCAATTATTTTGTGTGGGTCCATTATTTTTCACCCCCCTCCCTATCAAACAAATTCTGCCATTTTACATTTCTCCTTTGGATATGAACACAATCCGGGTAACGTCATCAAACTTTTCTCAGCTTCCTTTTGTTATTAACTTTAATTTTTTGATCGGAGTCAGAACATTGTTTGGGTGGGTCCATTATTTTTTACACATTATCAACCAATATCTGCTGTTTTACAACATTTCTCCATTGGATATATATGTATTGTCTATATTGGACTTCACAAATTGTTATTCTTTAACACAAGTGGTATTGGTGATATACATATTTCATTCTTTTAAAAATATAAATTGTATGTTGTAATCACGCATGTTGTATATTGTAATATAGTTTTGATTGTAATTATATCCATTGTAATTTGGGCAAGTGTTATAAGTGACTCACTTCTTCTTGCCCTTTTCAACTTCAAAACTGTGATTTACAATTGTATACTTGGCATTTTTGTGTATTGTATACTGTGCATGTGTTATGATATGAATACAATCAGGTTAACTTCACCAAATGTTTTTCTCTGCATCCTTTGGGTATTAGCTTTAGCTTTTTGAACGTAGTTAGAACATTTCTTTGGTGGGTCAATTATTGTTCATCCCTAATCAATTAAAAAATGGCCGTTTTACCACATTTCTCCATTGGATATGGGTACAGGATAACTTACACCATGAACAGTGTTTTTCTGATTCCATATATGCTATTAGCTTTGACGTTTTGATAGGAATCACCAATTTTTGCGGGTGGGTCCATAACTTACCACCCCCTTGAGCCGAGATATGCTATTTTATTGGATTTCGCTATATTTCATTACAGCATGTTATATATGTACATATATTATTTCGAAACGGTAAGTCTAATAGATGAAAACATGTTTATACAATGTGTATATCTTTGCCATTTCTTTAGTTTGCCATATAATCTCATCTCTCATCTCAATCCCGAAACCGAAGGTCATGGGGGCACCACTGATGCCTTTTGGGACAGCTCCCTCCATCTCTGACGGTTGCAGGCAAGGGCTTGGGTTGTACCAAAGTCCATCCCGGTCTATTCTTGGATGTTGTCCACCCACTTCTTCTTTTGTCTTCCTGGTCTTCTTTTTCCTTCCACAGTCTTGGCTAGGCCACCTGATCTTGTTACATGGCCGTACCACTGGTGCTTCCTTTTTTTCACTATTGTAAGCAGTTCCCTGGGTGTGCTTCAATCATCATTACAATACAATACAGCTTTGTATCATAACATAGTAAGACATTATATGGCTTTACCCCACTTGCATCATTATCCAATCTACCCACAGGATGTCATGGCTGACTATTCAGGTTCCATGTCCAGCCCGAGACATCTGCAATGGGTGTCTGCTAGTGGACCAGTGGGCTGGTTAAGCAGATAAAAGCATGGTATGCTATATGCTTTGAATACTGCTACAGTGCATCCACAACAGTGAAGCATTCCAAGGTTTGAACTGTCACAAATCCAGATCCAATTGAATGTATGGATTCAGTGCTATCTAAATTAATGCTTTAATTACTTCAGGGTATGCATTCTAGGTGTCTCATGCCATCTCCCAGCCATGAAGAATGAAGACGTCGTATTGCACCTCGGCTAAACCGTAAAAACTGACAGTGACAAGGACGTCAACTTGAATTTTCACTGAGCAAGACATCATTACCATTATAATGAATAAAGTTATTGCCTGTCCCAAAGGCTATCCAAATGTACGCAGCTGATGAAAAACGTGACTACCCCGGGTAGCTCATACATCTTTATTGTCGGAAGCACAGGGACCCCCTTGTTCACAGTGCGCATCAAATAAGGTGTTGGTCCCTTTTCCAAAACATTCTGCACATTGACCAGCAGATGCAAGTCAGCTTCCTCAGTGTCACACTATAGATACCAAAGTTGCATCTACTGATGATCACTGAGGTGCCTGATGTGGCAAACATTTCCTTTCAACCTGGATAGTCAAGATTTGGTGTAACTGTAAATAGATCATGTTTCTTGGTGACATCACAATGGAAGTATATCCCTGTTATCCCAGGATACCTTCCTCCAAGTCTCGTTACTAAGCTACTCTCTTGTGGATTATCTGATACTTCTAGGAGCGGCGGGTCACAGACAATTTCAATAGTGTTGGAGTAAACTAAGTGCTTCATGATGTGAGGAATAACAACAGTGTCTGCAAACTCCACAAAGGTGGTGGTGTTGGTTGTGGAGAGGAGTTGGGAAAGGGGAGGGTGTGGATGAGGTTTTTGTCTGATAAATGCATACATATAAAGATTCTTTGCTGCAAGACAATGTATAACCGAGTGAAGAGGGTCAATCAATTCTTTAGCGTTAAAATCTTTCCCAATTGCTTGGTTTTGGACTGTGGCGTAGGACATTTGTAGATGGCGAGTGAGACCTTCTTTAATGGGACATGTCAACAATCACTGATTTATCATTGTTGTCGTACTATTTTTTGCCCAGTACTTTGTGGCTTTCCTCAATTTCGGGAAGATATTCTTTCTCAAACTCTGATAATTTGGGTCCATGGACGCACTAGAAATATCTGACTTCGATTCAAAATTGAAAGTGTATTGTTCAAGGGAATAGCAAAAAATTTGGTGTTTTTTCGGTTTGTTACATATCCCATGAAACAAATTCAGTAAAACAGCATTGATCATTTCAGTGGGGGTGAACAATTATGGAACCCAAATTTGTACTG
Source organism: Paraescarpia echinospica (assembly GCA_020002185.1). Classification (NCBI taxonomy): domain Eukaryota; kingdom Metazoa; phylum Annelida; class Polychaeta; order Sabellida; family Siboglinidae; genus Paraescarpia; species Paraescarpia echinospica. Next base: position 36,542,968 of record CM034532.1, on the reverse strand, counting down.
ACACTGATCAAAACGTGCAGTATCATTATTGAAAGAGCAACAAAAATGTGATGTTTTTACTTAGCCGGTTTTCCCTTATCCCTTGCATATATTGGTTTATTGGGGGGTGAAAATGTATGGACCCACCTAATAATGTGCTGACACCAATAACAAAATAAAATGCCAGTGTTACGGAAAACAGTCAAAAATGTAGAACATCAAATTTTGTCCTGTCTGTAGCATATATCCTGGGAAAGTGTAATAAAACGGCAGGTTTTTTCAGTGGGGGAGGGGGAGACATTATGGACTCACCCAAAACATTTTGCTAATTATGACCAAATATTGAAATCAATTTGTTCAAGGAATCAGCAAAAGCAAGTTGGTGCTTTTATTTGGAATGTCCCATATAATCCAATAAACAATTGTAATAAATTGGCATATTTCAGTCAAATAAGGGGTAGAAAATGATGGACCCACCCAAAGAATTTGCTAACTCCAAACTTGAAATATTGTTGTTTAATGAAGCACCACAAAATATTTGGCAGTTTTTCTTGTCTGTACCACATCCCCTGGAATAATATAGTAACACGGCATATATCTGTTCTAAGGGGGAGGTGTTGAAAACATATGGACCCACCCAAAAAAATTGCTGACTCTGATCAAAAAGTGAAGTTTTATTGTTCAAGGAAGTACCAATAAATTTGGTGCTTTTATCCGGTCTGTCCCATTAAGTTGCTAAGGTACCTGACTATCTGCAGTGTCCTGTAAGGTGATGAGTGAATGGTGGTCAGTTGTCATACCTATCTGACATCCTGAACCACTGAATAGACCTTTAGAGTGTCCTGTAAGGTGATGAGTGGACGTGGGTCAGTTGTCCTATCTGACATCCTGGACCACTTAATGGACCTCTACAGTGTCCAAGAAGGTGATGAGCGGACGGTGGTCAGTGGTTCTATCTGACATCCTGGACCACTGAATGGACCTCTAGAGTATCCTGTAAGGTGATGAGTGGATGGTGGTCAGTTGTCCTACCTATCTAACATCCAGGACCACTGAATGGACCTCTAGAGTGTCCTGTAAGGTGATGAGTGAATGATGGTCAGTTGTCATACCTATCTGACATCCTGAACCACTGAATAGACCTCTAGAGTGTCCTGTAAGGTGATGAGTGGATGATGGTAAGATGTCCTACCTATCTGACATCCAGGACCACTGAATGGACCTCTAGAGTGTCCTGTAAAGTGATGAGTGGACAGGGGTCAGTTGTCCTATCTGACATCCTGGACCACTGAATGGACCTCTAGAGTGTCCTGTAAGGTGATGAGTGGATGGTGGTCAGTTGTCCTACCTATCTGACATCCAGGACCAGTGAATGGACCTCCTTGTTGTGTGTTCTGCTGACAGCCATATTCACAATGTCCAGTTGTTTTGTCACAGCGGTCATTGAACTGACAATGACAGGGGAAGATACATCCACTGTCACTGCCAAATCTGCACACATCTGAAAGTGTCAAACAAACAATTACTTAAGACAACATACAATCAGTTGGTGAAACCTTAGAATTTTACATAATTTTAACAAGATTTAACAAGATTGCCATCCAGAGAATTAACTCTAGATGGCAGGTGGACAAGGAAGCCCTTTGGCTTATCTAGAGTCCAACCCTTTTATCTACATATATCCAGCCCTTCTGAGGTATGTGTCGATTTTATTTTTAAACATATTCACACTACTAGCACCCACACAATCATCAGATAATCTGTTCCATTCATTCACAGTCCTTTGTGAAAATGAGAACTTTCTCACGTCTAATCTACACTGCTCCTTTACTAATGTAACTTCATGTCCTCTAGTTTTTCTATCTTTCTTAACTGAAAAAAACATATTTCTATCAATATTTTCATAACCATTCAATATTTTAAACACTTCTATCTATCTGATCTCCTCTCAATCTCCTGGTCTCTAGTGTTGTTAAACCACATTCTTTTAGGCGTTTTTCATAACTAAGATCCCTCAGTTTTGGTATCATTTTAGTCGCTCTCCTCTGTACTCTTTCTAGCATATCTATGTCCTTCTTGCGGTATGGCCTCCACGCTTGTATACAATATTCTAAATGAGGCCTAACTATTGTTTTGTACAGTGGTATTATTAGTTCTTTTTCTTTATATGCTATATTTCGCCTAATCAATCCAAGGATTTGATTTCCCTTTGAAGCTGCAATTCCACACTGCTCTGAAACCTTCATGTCAGCACTAATTGTCAGCCCTAAGTCTTTTTCTTTTACAGTAGTACTTAGTACAGTTCCCCCCATTGTATATTCTACATATTCATTCCCATATTCTGTGTGGAGGCATTTACATTTCCCAAAATTGAACAACATTTGCCACTTTTCAGACCATTTGATCAACCTGTCAAGATCATCTTGTAAATGCTGTCTATCACCATCACTTTCAATCCTTCTAATGTGGGAATATCCCTTCAAACATAATATGTATAAATGTACATTTGCCTAGATACATATATAATTTATTATGTACATACATAGTTGGACAACCACATGTGTAAACACACACACACACACACACACACACACACACACACACACACACACACACACACACACACACACACACACACACACACACACACACACACACATGCACACATACACAAACAAGAAATTGCAATTGGCAAATATAAAGCAGATAAAATTATGTTTGCTTATTTGTATCCACCACTGAATCATTCACAACAATACAGCCCAATCATTTACAACAATACAGCCCAATCATTCACAACAATACAGCCCAATCATTTACAACAATACAGCCCAATCATTCACAACAATACAGCCCAATCGTTCACAACAATACAGCCCAATCATTTACAACAATACAGCCCAATCATTCACAACAATACAGCCCAATCTTCCAGGTAGCAACTATCAAATATTAACAGGTCTGCTCATTATGCTAAAAAATATATGCTACCAGGACACAGGTACTTATACATCAATGCATATACTTGTTTTTTATACACATGCAGAATGTAATGTCTAACTTTGGCCTTGTTAATATTCCTACTACCAATTTGCATTTTTCCCCAGGTTCAGTTCCCTGAAACTGGCTAAATCGGTCAATACATCTGACCGCAACCGAACTCGTGTGTCAATCACAAAGCATGTGCTGATAGCATTCTTTATGTTTCATTGTAAAAGCAACCATACACACTACTGAATACTTCCTTGTTCCAACTGCACCTGTGGTACTAGATACCACCTATGAAAGTATGGCCTGTATGTGAATACGCTGACCCCATTTGGTGGAGACATCTGTCATTATCCCCTGTCAGAGGGATCTCTGTCATCTGACATGTCTACAGAGACCACTGTCACAAGAGGTGTGTTTTTATCACTTAGAATGTGCTGTCTTAGTGACAATTATATAATGTTCTAAAAACCTTTCTTCAAGTGTCCATTTCAGTTTTTGCCCCGCAGGGTAAAGCTGGCAACATAGATGATGGGGGGGGGTGTATGAGGATACCCCGTCATAAACAATATGTGTTGTGTGTTTTTTTTTAATATTTCATTTGATGTATTACATTTTATGCTTTCACTTATATTTTTTATTTGTGCAAAACATTCTTATATTTATAATGGGCAGAACTGACTGGATATATCCTGTAAACATAGTTAGTAGTTTAAGTTCATGCTTGACAAGTCTCAAATGACTAATAATAAACATACTTTGCTGATGGCTTCAAGTGATATATATTGCAGTTGTTCATGCCACAACAGTCAAAGCTGTATTATTGTAAAACTGTTTCAGATTATCTCTTACAATAATATTACTATGGCTACAGGGTGATCAAGTGATTTGTTTGCCTGCTACAGACTTGTACAGTTAGGATACAGGGCAACAAATCAGACTGGAGTAGAGTAGCTCAGTGTATAGAGCACCAGATTGTCAATTGAGAGGACCAGGATGTGAATCAATCTACCTACTGCATTTACCTTCACCCCACTTTGTCCATGCCATTGAAATGATACACTAAAAGTTGTAGGTCCTGTCTATCAGTTGTCTATGCTAGGGGAAGTATGCAATGGGCACCACAAAGAAGGGAGATGAGTAATCTGTCTTTGACTCACTGACTCTAGGTTGGAGATAGGATGGGTGTTGCATTAACAACTGTGTAAAAACATTTTACAATGGAGAGCCATAGCGGAGTATTAGATTCCAGGCTCCAACAAAACAAGAGCATGTGTTCATGAGTAAAACTCCATCGAACATGATGATGATCTAACCATACTCTCTCACTCTTTCTATTAACAACTGTTTTAACAATATATTTCCAAAAAATTCCAACAAAATAACTACAACAATGTACCAACATTAATCAGTTCTTTAGAAACAGAACAAGTTTGGGAAGAACATAATGGGCTACAATCTGCCAACAATAATAATCTTATCTGACCATTGTAGTACTGAAGTGATCACTCTCAAAGCAAGAGCTGATAGCAACCTTATTGTCACAGTCTATTAGAAACTTTTTTGTCAAGACAGCAATGACTCACTGTGTATACAATCAGTTCAATTCAGAACCATATATGACAGACAACATTAGAGTATATATATGTACAGATTCTCTGTGAATTTGTAAAATCACATTTCATGACAAGACATGTTGGATTCATGACCCATTTCTGCCTAATACAGCTTCATATTACTTTACACCATTACTGTATTTTGATCTTAACCTTGTTCTGTGGATCATTTAATTTCTGCTGCCTCCAATTATCATATTGCATGCAGCCGATAATAATTTCCCAGTAGCGACCACTTCCCGGAGTTCATGGTAAATCAATCATAATGTCATGTGGCGCCATCTGGAGAATGTCCCACCACTCAAATTGTTCAATGAAGAAGTAAGTAATCTAAAATAACTCATGTTGTTTAAACACATTGCCAATCACGATATCAGAGGCCAATGGTCCAAGGAGACAAACAAACATAGAAAGTGGACCTCTGTACTTAGTATGAGATATCAGAGGCCAATGGTCCAAGGAGGCAAACAAACATAGAAAGTGGACCTCTGTACTTAGTATGAGATATCAGAGGCCAATGGTCCAAGGAGGCAAACAAACATAGAAAGTGGACCTCTGTACTTAGTATGAGATATCAGAGGCCAATGGTCCAAGGAGGCAAACAAACAGAAAGTGGACCTCTGTACTTAGTATGAGATATCAGAGGCCAATGGTCCAAGGAGGCAAACAAACATAGAAAGTGGACCTCTGTACTTAGTATGAGATATCAGAGGCCAATGGTCCAAGGAGGCAAACAAACATAGAAAGTGGACCTCTGTACTTAGTATGAGATATCAGAGGCCAATGGTCCAAGGAGGCAAACAAACAGAAAGTGGACCTCTGTACTTAGTATGAGATGTACAAACAAACATAGAAAGTGGACCTCTGTACTTAGTATGAGATATCAGAGGCCAATGGTCCAAGGAGGCAAACAAACATAGAAAGTGGACCTCTGTACTTAGTATGAGATATCAGAGGCCAATGGTCCAAGGAGGCAAACAAACATAGAAAGTGGACCTCTGTACTTAGTATGAGATATCAGAGGCCAATGGTCCAAGGAGGCAAACAAACATAGAAAGTGGACCTCTGTACTTAGTATGAGATGTACAAACAAACATAGAAAGTGGACCTCTGTACTTAGTATGAGATTTACTTACAATCACCCAAATTTAGCATTTATTAATATATAGATGTATAATTATATATATCCAAAGTACCAAACAGGTCAATAAAAATCAATATTATGTATTATATTGTATGCATAGTTTTGCATACACCTACACCCACATACATACACCCCGTTATGATATTGGTACATACAATTTCGTTCATCTGATGTTGGAGGGACTGTGAAAAAACTACCAGTACACAAGATTGTGAACTGATATATCAACTGATACTCTATATACAGACTGGTATATCAACTGATGTACTTTATACAGACTGATATACTCAAGTAAACATTTGGCTTGGCATTGTACACTGATGTATTATGGTGGTGTATTGTGTGGGTATATACATTCTGCTTGTATGAGTAATTAGCCTAATAACAGACATGTTTTTAAATATGCAGTCTATAAATGTCACATGTCACTTACAATTACAGCTCGTTTAACCAAGTCATGTGCCACCATACAACAGTACTTTTAATTGAGCTGTGTTCACACCTTATTGCTGTGTTGTTATCTAGTCCGCACCTTATTGCTGTGTTGTTATCTAGTTCATACCATATTGCTGTGTTGTTATATAGTTCATACCATACTGCTGTATTCTTATCTAGTTCATACCATATTGCTGTGTTCTTATCTAGTTTATACCATATTGCTGTGTTCTTATCTAGTTCATACCATATTGCTGTGTTGTTATCTAGTTCACACCTTATTGCTGTGTTGTTATCTAGTTCATACCATATTGCTGTGTTGTTATCTAGTTCACACCTTATTGCTGTGTTGTTATCTAGTTCACACCTTATTGCTGTGTTGTTATCTAGTTCACACCTCATTGCTGTGTTGTTATCTAGTTCATATCTTATTGCTGTGTTGTTATCTAGTTCATACCTTACAGCTGTGTTGTTATCTAGTTCACACCTTATTGCTGTGTTGTTATCTAGTTCATACCATATTGCTGTGTCAGAAAGTATATGATAATGTTGACTGGCTTCAGGGCCATTTCACCAGTACCAAGAAGATATCTTTATCAACAGAGCTACTGTATTTTGAGATGTAAAGTTTAGGTCAGTGGCCTCTTTAGTGTGAGACCCCAAAGAAAGCCCACACTCTGACCCCACGTGCACCCCTAGGGTTATCTTCTCAAGTGTTTAGTTACGTCTATACACAGTAAGTACTTAATAGTTTTAGATCCATAATTTGTTGTTGGTATTCACGGGGTCCACAAGTTATTCTTGAGTTTGTTTTATTTCAGGTAATGACAAATTCTTGCAATGAACCTCTTCCTTTTCCCACTTTAGATTTGAAAACCATCTTCTGGGCTCAAATGTTCTTGGTGCTGTTTCGAAGCCAACTTATTCAGTCCAAGTTGCCCCAGTTCACTCGTGTATTATTGAGAAACTTTTTGTGCGGTAATTGCATCATGGCCGAGTGCTTCCATGAGAAGTCAAATTGGTATTGGAGTGAACAAGTCCATCAAGGTATGAAGTACAAAGTGCACTGGCTGGCTCTAAGGACTGGATATCATGTTATATATCAGTACAAGCATATGTTTTAAATGTGTTTAAATAATTAATTCCCTGGTGTTATTTAAATGCTCACTCACACAAAGTACTGGTATTTACACCCTCAGGACCTTTAATGTCAACACTTAGTTCTCTTCAAACAGGTTTCTCAGCCAACATATCTGCTCCTAGATGAACCAAGGCGATTACTCACACAGCCACCACATTCTGATAGCATGAGTCTTTTTCTTTATCAGAGCACTCACACAATATAACTTCCTCTTTCCACTAGCTCTGGCGGTGTTAGATAACATCTTTGAAAGCATCTGGTTATACACTTGAGACAGCTGTGAACAGGAGTATAATTATACATACATACACATGTGTATAATTATATATATATATATATACATTTTTGAGGCCATGGTCACAAATACCTGTCAGAGACCACAATGATAGAGACCATAGGAGTAGAGACCACAGCAGTAGATCATATAAGTAGAGAGCATAGGAGTAGAGACCACTGCACTGACCAGTAGAGACCACGACAATAGAAACCATATGAGTAGAGACAACAGCAGTAGAGATAATATAAGCAGTATAGATAATATAAGTAGAGACCACAGCAGTAGAGATCATAGGAGTAGAGACAACAGCAGTAGTGATAATATAAGCAGTATAGATAATATAAGTAGAGACCACAGCAGTAGAGACCACAGCACTGACCAGTAGAGACCACAGCAGTAGAGACCATAGGAGTAGAGACAACAGCAGTAGATACCACAGCAGTAGAGACCATAGGAGTAGATACCACAGCAGTAGATGCAATAGTAGAGACCATATCAGGATCAACTGTGCCATTGAATTGATATGAATGCACATGAATAGAAGAAGTATAGAAGTATACAGTGTACATTAGATACACAATCAATAGATCTTCGTTGATTAACCATATAAACATGTACTATTTCACTTTTGTAACAAAGGCAGCAAGTGGAATCACAAAGATTAATAGAGACCAGCTAAAATGATTTACTTCCTATCTGTAATAATTGTATTGAGTAGAATGGGTGATTCTGTTCCTTTTAAACATTTCTGATTATAATTTGAGCAACTCATAAACTATTTTAGTAAGCGCAATTGATCACAGCTCACATTATGATTACAATATGATTATAATCATTATGCCCACCATTGCACACTTAACAAGCCTAATACGTTCCACTTCCACAGTGCATTTCATATTTAACATTTATAACTTAAACACCTGCTTTTTTGTTTATGAATGTTTTGTTTATTTTTCTACAGGATTGTTGGTATCCTTCACAACTGTTGAGTTTGTGACACTTGTGGGTTTTTATTCTTTAAGAACTTCAGCCAAGTATTGGTAAAAAGTCCCCTAAGTGGTAGAATAAGACTACGGTTTGTACAATGTACACTTGGTTTCAGGATCACGGTTATTTTTTGCATACACCCTACAGTTATGATGTTTGTATCTAAACCACCTGCTGAAAAATTAAATCTTACACCAAATGTGTACTGTCACATTGACTTTTTAACAGAGTACTCCTCAGTGTGCCCTTATACTGTATGCACAGCTGACAATTATAATTAGGTGTGAATTGGTACATTAGTTGTTTTTCTCAATGCCCCCACCCATAGTCAATCCAAACTGAATGATTGCAGTATCTGTGTAATCAGGTAACTCTGTCGTTGTAGTTGTTTGATTTTTTCAACTGAATCAGACAGATCAAGGTATCGGGATGGACAGATAGTGACTATGTTGCTGTACGTCTCATGGTGGCATCTAAAATAATCAGTTTGTCGATATTCATACTTGAGTTAAAGCAGTATCGAAAAATGGCATCTTTTCACGAAATGTGTTTCGGTTGCTTCACAAGGCATATTTCACTCAAATTATGCATCATGCATGTCCCAAGTTGCTTCTCTAGACATATTTCACTCAAATTATGTATCATGCATGTCCCAAGTTGCTTCATTAGACATATTTCACTCAAATTATGTATCATGCATGTCCCATGTTATTTCACTAGACATATTTCACTCAAATGATGTATCATGCATGTCCCAAGTTACTTCACTAGACATATTCACTCAAATGATGTATCATGCATGTCCCAAGTTACTTCACTAGACATATTCACTCAAATTATGTATCACGCATGTCCCAAGTTACTTCACTAGACATATTTCACTCAAATTATGTATCATGCATGTCCCAAGTTGCTTCCCTAGACAAATTTCAATCAAATTATGTATTGTGCATGTCCCAAGTTGCTTCACTAGACATATTTCACTCAAATTATGTACCATACACGTCCCAAGTTCATACGTCATGCAATTCCATGGCAAAGTGGTATTGTGCCCTTCATCAACTTGCAGTCAATTGCTGGAGGTCAGTGGTTACGCTGAACATTCAGTGCTGTTTTCACATCAAATCATACCAAAATATTTTGAATTTATTTACTAACAGAACATGTGGATAGTTATGTTGAACTTTCTTTGCATTATTCAGATTGCTCTGTTTATTATCACTAATTAGATGCTAATAATGTCATATTTAAATAATATGATTTTTTTTACATAATTTTGTTGACATGTTTTCAATGGTGGGGAATATACATTCTCGTTGTGGAAACGTTTTAAAATAACATACTTGTATTTAGGAATGTGCAATTTATTGTTGCAACACATCTATGGACACGAACTTAGGGAAATCTAGTATATTTTATATTTTAAATGATCATCAATCATACAAGATTGCATGTGATTGATTAATTGTTCTGAAACATGAATCAACCAATCAGCTACAAAATCAACTTTTAAAATTGGAACAACACTTGTAGAGACTCCTGCCATACTCCCTATTAATTGTCGTCCAGTTAGCAGATCACACTTTATACTTTTGACAGTGAACATAGAACGGCACTGAGGTTACTGTGATTTCCTTGTTCATATGTCATAACCACATGTGCATGTAGCCAGACCAAACGTGACATTTAGTTCTTTAAATTGTGAACACTATTGTTCTATGAAAGCAGTGTTCACAAACATACACACAGCCATGTTTATATAACAGTACTCTGTTCGTTTCCTTGTTGACACGGGAGTGTATACTTTGACAGGCTGACACTGACACTGACAGAAGAAACTACACAACTGTTTGACTGACCGTCGTTGAGTACGGTATCACCGCGTATTTCCACAGAAGTGTCCAAAATTGAAACAGCTACGAATATGTGACAACTAAACTAAATAACAACTAAACTAAATAACAGCTACGAATATGTGACAACTGACAACTCATACAGTAGATCATCACGTAATCAAAACAACGGTCATATACAACATCGCACTGGATCATCAATCGACTCAGTCGTCAATCACCTAATCTTTCGGAACACCCGACATAACAACATTGACAAAAACCAAATGGTGAACACGATATAATAGTGACAAAACAACTACAACTTATTCAAGCAAACATATGACTTTAACTTACCAGTGGATGACGCAAACACAAAGATCAGAAGTAGAAACGCCAACTTTGTGACGAGGAAGTTGAAACTACCGCCCGCCCCGGTCGCCGCCATAGTTGTCGTTTGCTCGGCCGTCAGTGCGGCTCGAGCATCACGCTTCGCTAACTGGGTCGGCGGCAGAACCTAGCGACGTGTGACGGCCGAACTACTCAGACTGTAGTTATATTGTTATCTTGTGTAACCGCTGCTGGAGGCCTCCACAAACACACAGGCAGGAGCAACTCAGATGGGATGTTTGCTAATATTTAAACATCGCAAATATAAATATTTAAATTACGTGACAATCAATGGTAAAATTCTCGATATTTTTGTTCAAATAGGTAAATACATATATATTAATAACCTATTGTTTAGATGTCTCCATTACTTCACAATACACACACACACACACACACACACACACACACACACACACACACACACACACACACACACACACACACACACACACACACACACACACACACACACACAAGTTAATTGCAGCGTGTCTGAATGCGTCCCAGACAAGTCGAGATTGTGTTCGATTGTACAGTTCTGCCAGGGAGTAAAGTGTAGTCTTTTGTGCAATCCTGAGGACTGGATACTGCGCTATATAAGAACTTACCTTTTACTTTTATGAACGTACGCATGTATGTATGTATGTATGTATGTATGTATGTATGTATGTATGTATGTATGTATGTATGTATGTATGCTTACTCTACCTAACCTTCATTAGGCCCATTCATTATTACGTTTCTTATTGTTTAATAGTTGATGAAGTTCGTGTCCATGTAGGTATAGCATTTTAGTTTCAGTACTTCAGTTTATACAGCTACTGTCGATTCGAGGTCGTTTTTGTATTTGTTCTGTTGATATGCTAGGCTGGGCGGATCCAGACTCAGAAAAACGGGGGTGTCTAGCCTCCTCAAAAAGCCACCATGTGGCAAGACATAGTGGGGCGCGGTGGTTAAGCGGATAGAGTGTTGGACTGTCGTTCGGAGGAACCGGGTTCGAATCCTGGTGCCGCCTGACGGTACTGATACCGCCGTGTCGAAACTTGTGCAATTACTTCACCCTACGTTGTCTGTGTCTTTCGAAAGAGACACAGGGAAAAGGAAAAAACCTGTTGTGAACTTTCTGAACGGATGTCTTATTCTAAAAAAACTCTACAACAGTATCATTAAAACATTATGTTGGTCGTATAATGGAAGAAGAAGAAGATGTACATACGTACTAATCCATGCGTGTGCGCACGCGCACGCGCACACGTGTATAGACGCCATCGTGTGTTCTAGCTTTTCTTGTAATTTTGGGAAGACATTAGAGAAGTTCGCTATCTGCAATATCTGTTTTTCGGTCCAGTAGTCTGGTTTGTTAAGATCAATTTTTGACCGAATCGTTACTTGACGGACAAAAGTATGAAAATTGGACCATATATGTAAAATTTCACGGCGAATCCGACTAGGGGTGGCTCCACGTCAGATTTTGTGTCCTTGACCGTTAAATTCAAGTTCAAATGTTAGTGAACTTGAAATATAACTTTTACAATAGCACCACTGTTTTTGCATGTATCTATGAACGTGTATATTTAATTATGTATGTATGCATGCATGTGTGCATGTATCCATGTCCATGATCTTGAATTTCAAGGTCAAATGTAATTTCTTAAACACGTATGTTTTTGTATATATGAATATATGTGTGTACTTACGCATGTATACATTATATGTTTGTATGTATTTATGTATGTATATATGTGTGTGTGTATGTATGTATGTATGTATGTATGTATGTATGTATGTATGTGTGTGTGTATGTATGTATGTATTAATGTATGTATTAATGTATGTATGTATGTATGTATGTATGTATGTATGTATGTATGTACGTATGTATGTACGTATGTATGTACGTATGTATGTACGTATGTATGTATGTATGTATGTATGTATGTATGTATGTATGTACGTTTGTATGTACGTTTGTATGTATGTATGTATGTATGTATGTATGCATGTATGCTTGTATGCTTGTATGTAATTATGTATGTATGTATGTATGTATGTATGTATGTATGTATGTATGTATGTATGTATGTATGTATGTATGTATGTATGTATGTATGTATGTATGTATGTATGTATGTATGCATGTACGTACGTATGTATGTATGTATGTATGTATGTATGTAAGTGTCAAGGTCAAATATTATTGAACGTGAAATAAATATATTTACTTCTATAGCATCGCTGTTTTTGTATGTATGAATATATGTGTATATTATGCATGTTTGTTTGTATATATGTATTTATGCTTAGGCAGATCCAGGGAGGCCTGGGGGCACGTGCCCCTTAAACCATTGGAATTTGGCGTGCACGTAGACCTCTTTTGAAAGAGCCCACGTGACCGTACCCTTGTAGACCCTTGGAAATATGCTCCAGTTCAGGTTACAGTAAGTTGAAGTTACGGCGACGCTGCGGCGAAATATTTTCAACAGCATCACACCCTCCACCCCACCCTCCCCCCCACCCTCCAGCCCGTCTTCCGATGTCACCAGTCGAGCCGAGACAGCGGATAAGTTGAAGTTACGGCGCAGAAGCGAAAATTGTCTTCGCCATTTGGTTCGCCCTCCAGTGTAGATTTTTGTGTCCCCCCTACACTACACTTTCTGGATCCGCCCCTGGTATGAATGTATGTATGTATGTACGTATGTATGTATGTACGTATGTATGTATGTACGTATGTATGTATGTACGTACGTACGTATGTATGTATGTACGTATGTATGTATGTACATACGTACGTATGTATGTATGTACGTACGTATGTATGTACGTACGTACGTATGTATGTGTATGTGTGCATGTGTGTGTGTGTGTGTGTGTGTGTGCGTGTGTGTATGTATGTATGTATGTGTGTATGAGTGTATGTGTGTATGTGTGTACGTGTGTACGTGTGTACGTGTGTACATGTGTACGTGTGTACTTGTGTACGTATGTACGCATGTACGCATGTACGTACGTACGTACGTACGTACGTACGTACGTATCTATGTATGAAAGTATGTATGTATGTATACAGCTGTATAGTTGCGGGGATCTCGGGAAGCTGCGTGTCATTTACCACGTCGAATGGCGAGGACTGGCGGGACAGATCGTTGAAATGGCATAAGCGAATCCTAAATACCTCGAACATGCTTGTGTGTGTGTGTGTGTGTGTGTGTGTGTGTGTGTGTGTGTGTGTGTGTGTGTGTGTGTGTGTGTGTGTGTGTGTGTGTGTGTGTGTGTGTGCGTGTCTATATTAGTAAACTGGTATGTATGTAAGTATTGTTTTTGCCTTATTATTTCATTATTCATACTAACTGTAATCATATATCTCGTCTTATCATAGGAACACGTGTAACGGTCCTTGCATGCGGCCACCTTTAGAGCACGTGCAACTCGCTGCACAGGGCCTTCTACATTTGCATCGACACCACAGAAGCTCCCGGCACGCCTTGGTAGCTTCAGGAAGCGTTGGCAAAGGAGAATACCACCTCCCATCCTCGAACTTCTACCCAAAGTTCTTTGGGGACGACACATCCGGCTGAGCCATACAAACCAAGGCAACATGCTTCCCTGGTGGGTGTTGTGCATAACGTATTTCAGCATTGCATCCTCTGTTGGTGGCAGACGATCGAAGGCGCAGTTTTTCTCCGTGAAAAGTTCTCGCCTTGCCTTATTATTGTTGCTCTAGACTTGTCATAAATTGCGATGTCGAAGTCCAATAACTTTAGTTTTGGTCTAGCGACGAGTAACTCTGCAAGCGGTAACCTCGCAATGGTTGCACATGACTGTCACCTCGGGAACTTCAGACCAAGCCAGTTATATTCATACGAGGAGACGAACACGCTTGTAATGTACCACTCTCTGCACGCACTTCAGCAAGGGATAGGACAGTAAATGTGCGCACTGTAGACACGGATGTTGTCATCTTCGTTGGGATGTTCTTCTGTTTTAAAGCGACCGTCGGGAACTTCCAACTGTTGGTTTCATTTGGAAGAGGGCGAAGCATCAGGCCAAGGGAATTCTGAGGCTGCATGCCATGACGGGCTGTGGTCTCGTTTCAGCGTTCCAAGGCGTGGGGAAAGATCGGCTTGGAAGGCTTTGTTTGAAGTTCCTGGGGCGACAGAGACCTTTGTAACCATTGAAAGGTCACCGTTTGCCGAGTTAAAGGTGGCTAGACCAGACAAACGTTGATGAAGAAGCTCGTCATCACAATGCATGACAAGTCAAGTGCAGCAACCTCTGTTAACGACGCAAGACGAGAACCTTTCATGAAGAAACATTAATTGCGCCTCGATCTTCTGCCACCAACAGGGGATGCATTTCTACAACATGTCAGGCGCAACATCTACCAAGCAAGCATATGGTCTTTGAGTTGTGTGGCTCGGCCGGATATGACGTCTCCCAAGGATTTTGAGTATAACTTCGAGGATAGAAGACATTCTATATTTGGACAACGGTTCCCGAAGCTACCAAGGCGTGCCGGGAGCTTTTGTAGGGTCGATACAAAAGTAGAAGGCCTTATGCAGCGTGATGCACGTACTCTGATACTGGACATTTTTGTACATGTTCCTGTATCATGAGGTGACACATGATTATAGTTTACTATGGGCGATGAAATAAAAAGGTAAAAACTATACATACGTACTTACAAGTCTACTAATGTAGACACGTTCGTATGCACGAATATACACGCACAAGTATATATGTGTATATATATATATATATATATATATATGTATATATATATATATATATATATATATATGTATGCGCCCCTGTCACATACACCTTTCTGTGCAAAGCAACGATACAAGACCAATTTTGATTGAAACAGGCCAACTTAATGACATTTATTCACTAACACATATTAAACAACACCATATATACATTAAACCACACCATGTATACATACATCAATACACAGCAAGCATGCCGGCCCCAACAGCAATGTTAAGCAATACCTACAATTTCTAAGCATATAACTTCTGAGACATCTAATTACTAACATGACTAACTACATGACTGCACTATATTTACCACTACCACCGTAACGGTGGGGGTCACTCCGTCACCAGGTTACCCGACATCCAACGTAACCGACCCCCACCAACCTTTATACCAAAACGTAGCTTCCCTCCTAACTAATAACTCTGCCCCTGTCAGAGTTACCCTTATACCTACCTTCCTGCAAACCAAGATACAACCAAGAACTCCGCCCCTGACAGAGCCCCCAATAAATATCTTGTATCTGCAAGAATCTGGATCCTGACCCAGCACTCCAAAATATCACCAAGGGCTCCGCCCCTGACAGAGCCCCCAATATCAATTCTGGAACACTTGAATCAGAATCCCGCTCACCTAGCCTTCATTACACCTTCACTGACTTAACTACCTTGCTAAATGCGACCTGCTTTTAGTCACACGTACCGAATACCAACATACATCCTAATATAACACCGAGTGCTCCGCCCCTGACAGAGCCTCCAATGTATATCACGGACCCTGACCATAGACTAGACTTTGCCACAACCTTTACTAACCTAACCACGTTGCTACCAGTGACCTGTGTTATGCTATACGTACACATACCCAACTTAAGACAAAGCTTGACAGAACCCTCCATAGAACTGGAACTACGTTATACCTTCTTCATGCTATACGGATATATTTCCTGAATGCATCTGATGCCCATCTACCGGCTGCCCTAATTTGCGCATCCGTCTCCCCCCCCCCGCAGCGCTGCTGACGTCGCAGCCCCGATTCTAAAACTGTGACCCTTAAAAACTGTGCTACTGAGGCCACAGAATACCAGCAGACGTCTGAACAATCCATCAAACTCCCTTCACAACATATACCTCCCATCTGTATGTGCGTTACCTTTCTAACTTGTTGAAATTCCCAGACTATCTTAGCTGTGTGAATGGAAGTGCCGAGAAAACACTCCCCGTCAATATGCACATACTGGGGACATTGTCTGCCACTATTCTTAAAATGCCTGAAAGAAACTGTTATTATTTCACCACTGACTGTAACGTCCTGGACCTGTAGACAACCTTGCACTACCTTGCTAGAACGAGGGACCATCTCCCCTATCCTCAAGTATGCTTTGAAAGCTAGAACCATCATGACTCGCATCATCAGACCTTGATAATGCGAAGTAATTACCGAAGGCACCGCGTTAACTAGCTGGATGAGTATTGGCATTGTTACAGGCAATCTCACATCTGGCACTGCTCTTAAGTTATGAGCCCTTGTCAAGAGTTTAGATATAATGAAATTGTTTCCAGGGTCTTATGAAAATATGAAATGGCCGACACAGTGGACACGATAGATGCTGGGGCGAAACCGGTGTTATGCAAATGCGCTATGAAGACCATCATAATTGGGACCGAAATTGGCAAAATGGGAACTAAGTTTACCGACTGCAAAAACCCTACCAGCTTTACCCAAGCCCTCCCATATTGTACCCTGGATGAAGGAGCTAATGATGCTTGCAATAATACCTCTACAGTGTCCTGAAGGCCGCCGGGAAGATGTGGAATGGCAACGTGGTCGGCTCGTGATTGGCCCATGGTGCCAGCTTGTGAAATTCGTCGATCTGAGAACGGGACAATTTGTCAGCAAATGTATTGTCCCGACCTGGCACATGTCGGGCTGTAAAATTAATATTCAAACGCAAGCATGTTAAAATCAACTTACGAAGTAATACCATTACTGACGTTTCTTTGGATGACTGTTTGTTGAGCACCGATACCAAATATTCATTGTCCATAAAAAAACAGACACTACTGTTTGCCCAGGCCTCCCCCCACATCTCCACGGCAGCCATAATGGAATATAACTCCAATACTGTAATGTTGTGAGCTTGCCAAGAGACGGGCCATTCACCATAAAACCATTCAGGCCCACATACTGCCCCATACCCTATGCCCCCCGATGCATCCGTGAACAACTGCAGATAATCTCCTGTGAGAAACTCATCGTTTATAAAGAAAGACCTGCCATTAAAATTGTCAAGAAATTCCAGCCAGACCAACATATCCAACTTGACCTGCCTTGTTAGCCTAACGTGGTGATTAGGCTTGCTTAATCCAAGAGTTAAATCATTCATTCTTCTTAAAAAGGCCCTTGCAAAACGCAATATACAGCACATGAAACTGAGTAACCCTATCAGAGACTCTAACTCCCTGAGTGTGACCTTGTGCTTACCAAGAAATGACTGTAACAATGACCTGCCCTTTTTCAATTTGTCTTCTGGCAAGCGGCCTCCATTGACACTGTATCGAGAGTAATACCTAGGAATTGTATTTCCGTACATGAGCCAACTGTCTTATCTGGTGCTAATGGAACCCCTAGCTCTCTACACATTTGCATGAACGCTTTCAAATCCTTTTGACACTTCCCCGTGGACTCCGCTAACAACAGAAAGTCATCAAGCACATGAATTACCTTTGTCAAACCCAGCTTCTCCTCAGCCACCCACTCTAATGCTGTGCTGAAAGCATCAAAGATAGCACACGAACTAGCACAACCCATTGGCAGGACCGCGTCCATGTAAAATTTATCTTTCTAACAGAAACCTTGCAGGTCTTTCGAAGCTACCGGAATTATCATGAATGCAGATTCGATATCTACTTTAGCCATAAACACGATATTTGTGGCCTGCTTAATAAAGGAAATAGCGTCCTGGATTGTTGCGTATTGAACTGTGCTAAATTCACTGGGTATGTAGTCATTAGCAGACGAGCCTTCTGGGTAAGATAAGTTATGTATCATACGAAATTTTCCTGGTAATTTTTTGGGCACTACACCAAGGGGGGACACTCTAAACTTGGGGTCATCCGGAAGTATATTAAAAGGACCTAAAATTCTCTGCAAGGATAATTCTTTCTGCAACTTCAAATCTATTACCTGTGGGAATTCAAAAGCAGATCGCATGTTAGCAACTTTCTTATCCTTCTATATCGGTATCCCTAAACACCTAATATCAAAGCCTTTTTCAAAACCGTGCACAATATATTCAATCTGAGCTACATCATATCCATGTAACCACTTGCCGAATATGGCTGGCGATACTGGCGAGGGCATGACCCGTTCACCTTCACTATTTGAACCCCCCCCCGCTGAGCTGGGATTCCCCTACGCTTTGGACATCTAACCCCGGGATGCCCTGCCCCGCACCACCTGCATGCATGTCTGTACCTGCTTGGATTGTAGGGACATGGGGTACCTGCGTTGTATGTATTGCACTGCCCGAGTCGGAGATCTGCCCCTTTGTCAAAAAGGGAGGCCGCCTTGCCCCTTTGGCTGAGCCGCCTGCAGCCACAACTCAGAACTAAATATATCGAACGCTTTGGATCATAAGTAGAACGACCTGATTTCTGTTTTGGGCTTCGGCACGACGCAAACAGCTGGGCTACCACTATTTCCTTCAGGACGGATTGAGAGGGATAGATCTGGTTGTGTGAAGGTGGGTTCTGGAAGGAGAGAGAGTACAAATCAACAAATTCACCCTCCCATATCTTACTTCTAATCTTACTAGGGACATGACCATGAAGAGACAAGGAATTGCTGATTACTTTGGCCACCCTTGTCTGCGTCGGCCCTGGCAAATTCTGCATACACTGCACCATACTACCACCGTAACGGTGGGGGTCACTCCGCCAAATTAAAAAGCTTCTGAACCAACAAGCAACGTGATATAGGGAGGAGGGTGGGCAAAACAATGATAATAAATATAACTAAATCGACATAATCCGTAAAAACAGAACAAAGAATTTTGGTGATTGGCGAGCCAATAGTACACACTGAATGAATCAAACCAAACCAGAGAGTGAGGCTGAATTTCCTTTGTGGCTGGCCTAGATAGCCCCTATCACTCCTTTATTATATACATACAGTGTATATATATATATATATATATATATATACATACATACAGTATATGTATATATATATATACATATATATATATATATATATGTATATATATACACTTTTATACATACTTACATACATGCAGGCATGTATGCATGCATTCATACATACAAAAACAGTGATGGTATTGAAAACAATATAATTATTGTATATACATTTCACGTTCAGTAATATTTGACCTTGACATTCAAAGTAAATAATATACATGCATACATACGTACATACATACATTTATACATACATACATTCATACATACATACATAAACATACATACATATATACATACATATATACACACATACATGCTTAAGTAGTACACACACATTCATATATACAAAAACAGCGTTGTTTAAAAAAAATTGACCTTGAAATTCAAAGTCATGGACATACATACATGCACACATACATAATTATACACATACATTCGTACATACTTACAGAAACTGTGGTGGTATTGAAAAAATATATATTTTGGGTTCAGTAACATTTGACTTTGAAATTCAAGGTCAAGAACACAAAATCTGACGTGGAGCCGCCCCTAATCGGATTCGCCGTGACATTTTACGTATATGGACCAATTTCCATGCTTTTGTCCGGCAAATAACGATATTTTCCCTAAGCATCCTACTACAGCCTACATCCCTATGCACACATCATATCATAACATTATTACATATCTACATATGACTTTCAATCTAGAAAATTATCGACATTTTAAAGTGCGAATTCATGGAAGGAGGGGTCTGAGAATTATACACACTGTACGAATTGATAAATGTCGATAATTGTGAACTATCGACCTCCTTATGTGAATGTGATATGGCTACTACAATGTCAACCACACTTTTCTTCACAATAACAAATTGTGCTTATTGGACATATTTACTTTCAGTTTCTATAAAAGATATTACATTTTAAAAATATTAACGAAGATATAATATAATAATTATATGCATGTAAGTCATTACAATGAGATGGAACAAGATTGGGCACGTCGTGGGTATGTCTGAAGAAGCAACCCCCTCACGACTTTAATTATAGACACCTGAAGGCAGACAGAAAGTGGGTCGCCCAAAGAAAAACTGAAGAAAATGGTAACAAAACAACAACGAAAGCAGATTTCGCCTAGAGAAAAGTATATACTTGCCACATAGCTAACACTAAAGAAAGTGTCTCTCACTATTAGTCCGGCAGTCAAACGCCCTATAAAGGTGCACCGCGCATTAAGGTCTGCACGATATTTTATTGCATTTTTGTGATCATCTAACCTTCTAGGTCAATAATCCCACGGATGCCACCTTGGCACCCTTGAGCGTTTTTGTATTATTAATATGCAATAATATTAATTTTGTATTATTAATATGCAAATTAGGTATCGTATATATACTACTTTTCTGAATATCTCGAATTGCAAACATCCAAACAATCAAAATGATGTGTCCAAACGCATGTTTTCAGGGTATTTGGTTATGATTACGTCAGTGAACAAATCATGGTATGCAAATTTGTCACATGAATATGCAAGTTAGCTCTGACCAATATAACCTTACGCTTTTCGTGTGTATCTCCATAATAGGCAAGCGGTAGGCACTGCCTAACGCACCAACTTAAATGCCCCCCATCCGTACGTACAAAACGCCCAAATGGTATATAATTTGAAAGCCCAAGATATCCCCATCACAACGAGACTTGCCGTGCGCTTCCGTGTTAATATTACAATGGTTGCATATATACTTTATTTAAACACAAAATAGGCATGTCATATATTTTTGGAAAGTATATTGTCTCCCCGTCAAAACGAGGTACGATATGAAAGTATTACTTGGTATGGTACGAGTGGAGCTAAGGTCAAACAAGGTCACCATGAAATTATGAATATTCGAACTTTGCAATACCGCAAACGTCATAAAGTTCCAATAACTCTGTATCTACTTCGTTGCTATGGGCATGTCATACACATCGTGAAAGAAAAATTTCTTCTCATCAAAATGTGATATGACTAGGTGGTGTCAGTTGATGGAGTTTGTGTGGAGCGGCGACCAAACGGTATCAACGTCAAGTAATAGAAATTAGGCCATCCCGTAAACGTTATACAAAACCAATGGTGGCTTATATACGTTACCTATTTACTCATGGCCACGTCATATACCTTTGGAAAGCGTACTTACTTACTTACTTACTTACTGCACCAGTAACCCGCCTGGGTCATAGGGGCGCTGCATTGCTGAATGTTTCACCAGTCGACGCCAGTCTTCGCGGTTGTGTGCTAATGTCTGAGTTTCTGCAAAGGTATTCCCAGTCCATTCGGCAATATTGTCTGACCATCTCTTCCTCAGTCTTACCTGTCTTCTTTTCCTCGGCACTGTTCCTTGTAGTATTGCTTTTGTGAGCCCGCTTGATCGTATTACATGACCATACCATCTCAGTTTCCTCTTTTTTACTGTGGTCAGCAGGTCTTCATAATGTCCCACATGTTGAGTGATGATTTTTCTGATTTCATCGTGGTGTTGTGGTCCGTATAGGAAATACCGAGGATTCTTCGGTAGCATTTCATTTCCAATGCAGCAGTTCTTCTTTGCAGTTCCGCTGTGAAGGTCCATGATTCGCATGCATACAGAAAGATGGAAAGGACCAGTGTACGTACTAGTTTAAGTTTAGATTTCAGTGCGATGTTTTTGTCCCTCCTAACTGGTTTCAATTTCGCCAGTGCTGCTAATGTTTGGGCAGATCTCCGAGGTATTTTAATTGACTTCCTTTTTCCAGTTCGCGTCCATTGGTAGTTATTCGGGACCTCATTGTATTTTTGCTGTTTGTCATTAGCTTGTTTTTCTCTGTGCCAATTTCCATTCCATATCTGGCTGATGTTTCGTCCAGTCGGTTCACAAGGTTAGCAAGTTCCTCTTCACTTCCAGCCAACCCGTCGATGTCATTAGCGAACCGTAGGTTGGTGATGGTGCGTCCTCCAATGTTGACTGTGTCAGTGTGATCTTCCAGGGCATCTGTCATTATTCGTTCCAGGAAAATGTTGAATAATATAGGTGACAAGAGGCATCCTTGACGGACTCCGACTGATGTGTGGAACCATTCACCTACAGCGCCTTGCACCTGTACTGCGCTGCTAGCTTTAGCGTATAGCTGTTCGTTAGTGTGTACTGGTTTTCGTCCAATAGTGTAGTTCTTCATTGTTGCCCATAGTGCGGCATGCCACACCCTGTCAAGTGCCTTCTTGAAATCAATGAAGACATGGAATAGTTCCTGTTGATGTTGCATGTATTTCTCACCCAGAACACGAAGATTGAATATTTGTTCCGTGGTGCTTCTTCCACTGCGAAAGCCCGCCTGTTCTTCGGCGATGATCTCTTCTACTTGTGGTTTCAATCTGTTCAAGATGACTCTCAGCATCACTTTGCTCGCATGGCTAATGAGGCTGATGGTTCGGTAGTTTTGACATTGTTGTAGGTTGCCTTTCTTGGGGAGAGTAATTATCAGTGATTGAGTCCATGTTGTTGGTCACTCTCCAGTCTGCCAGATTTTGTTGCAGATGTTGGTGAGGATGTCTATCACCGTTTCTCCTCCGTTCATTATCAGTTCTGCTAGGATGTTGTCAAATCCAGCAGTTTTTCCCTTCTTCAGTGAAAACGTACTATCTTTTCGTAAATACGGGTTACCACGGGGAGCTATCAAGTGGTGCAGTAAATGTGGAGTGAAGGTCAAAGCAAGGACACCACCAAATGATGAATGTTCAAAACTGCGCTATTCCGCAGACGTTGTGCAATTACAATGTTTGCATATCTACTTTGTCTACCTACACTAGACCATGTTATACACTTATGTGTCAAAAGGAGGCATGGCATTGAGTTGTAAAGTGGTGGTGGTCTGAGTGAGGAATGAAAGTTGAAAATGAAGGTTGAAGGTTGAAGGTCACTGTCAAAAGATGCATCAACCAGCATCACCGTCAACATATGCATCAACCAACATCACCACGTTTGATGAGTATGCAGACATTTTTGTTGTTCCGCACATCATGAAGCACTTAATTCACTCCAACAATATTGGCGTCGACCGGGACACGTATCTCGCCAGCAGGATCAAATAATCCATAAGAGAGAAGCGCGGTAACGGGAGGAAAGTAACATTGGACAACAGTGTGCCAATAAACTGGAAATACTTTCATCGCCATGTTACCAACATACAGGAGCTATTTGCATTTCTCTCCATTAAGGTTGCAAAGCTCCACTATCTATGTTGAAAGGAAGTGTTTGACACTTCAGACACCTCAGCTGTCGTCACTAGGTGCAACTATGACATGCTACATCCACTACGGCAGGGGTGGACATAGGACGTGAAGAAGTAGGTAACGTAGATAGGCTGTAAGCCACCATTGGTATTGTATAACGTTTGCGGGATGGTGCAATTTCGAACATCTATCGCTTGACGGTGACACTGTTTGGTCGCTGCTCCACACAAATTCCATCAACTGATACCTCCAAGTCATATCTCATTTTGACGGGAAGAAATTGGACTTTCGCAATATGTGTAACTTGTCCATAGAAATGAAGCCGATACAGAGTTATTGTAACTTAATTACGTTCGCAGTATTGCAAAAGTTCGGATATTCACAATTTCATGGTGACCTTGGTTGACCGTAGGTCCACACTTACTATACAGTGTAACAGCTCCATATCGTATCCTGTGTTGATCGGGGGACAATATGCTTTCCAAAAATATATGGCATGGCTATTTTATTATTAACAAAAGTAGATATTGTGTCAGCGTTTTCCCGATCTCATTCTAGGGTTCGTAGATTACGCTTATCATTCGATAAGCGGGAAGCTGTTGATAGATAGGAATCTCCTTCATGGCAACCAGACAAGATCTGTGGGTGCAGAAATAACTCAGACCTCTTGTGGATTAGGTGCTGTGGTCAGGATTCGAATAACCATGGTGGCTTCTGAAGAAGGTCCACTGGCACTTTGTTGGCACAGCGAGGTTTCTTTAGAAATATTTCCAGCAGCGTGAGTAGGTCACGATGACAACATATGTCAACATCCCCGCATTTATTGCTACCGAATAAAAGATGCGCTTTAAAACATTAATAATGCAAATGATTCATCGTGGGTTTTTGACCATTACTTATAGGTTTATTAATTATTCTGATTATTCTAGGATGAAATGGGATCTAAGACTATTCTGTGGCTGCCAGCTCATGGAAGAGCAAACCAGAACAGACCAGGACAGACCAGGACAGACCAGGACAGACCTGGGCAGACCAGGACAGACCAGGATAGACCAGGACAGAACATACTTTCAAGGTGTGGAGGATGTGAAGCTACAGCTGTGGAGGTGCAAGTGGCAACGAGGGACAGAAGAGCCTAGAGACAGATGGTTGGAACTAATACAGTTGCAAGTGACAATGAGGCAATGGCGAGTCTGGACACAGGTGTGTGGAGATAGATGGGTGGAACCAGTACAGATTAGATGCAACTGGCAATGAGGGACATATGTGTGTGGAGATAGATGGCTGGAACCAGTACAGATCAGATGCAAATGGCAATGAGGGACAGGGGTGTGTGGAGATAGATGGGTGGAATCAGTACAGATCAGATGAAAATGGCAATGAGGGAGAGAGGTGTGTGGAGATAGATGGGTGGAACCAGTACAGATCAGATGCAAATGGCAATGAGAGATAGAGGTGTCTGGAGATAGATGGGTGGAATCAGTACAGATCAGATGCAAATGGCAATGAGGGACAGATGAGTGTGGAGATAGATGGGTGGAATCAGTACAGATCAGATGCAAATGGCAATGAGGGACAGATGAGTGTGGAGATAGATGGGTGGAATCAGTACAGATCAGATGCAAATGGCAATGAGGGACAGATGAGTGTGGAGATAGATGGGTGGAATCAGTACAGATCAGATGAAAATGGCAATGAGGGACAGATGAGTGTGGAGATAGATGGGTGGAATTAGTACTGATCAGATGCAAATGGCAATGAGGGACAGATGAGTGTGGAGATAGATGGGTGGAATTAGTACCGATCAGATACAAATGGCAATGAGGGACAGATGAGTGTGGAGATAGATGGGTGGAATCAGTACAGATCAGATGCAAATGGCAATGAGGGACAGAGGAGTGTGGAGATAGATGGGTGGAATTAATACCGATCAGATGCAAATGGCAATGAGGGACAGATGAGTGTGGAGATAGATGGGTGGAACCAGTACAGATCAGATGCAAATGGCAATGAGGGACAGAGGAGTGTGGAGATAGATGGGTGGAATTAGTACCGATCAGATGCAAATGGCAATGAGGGACAGATGAGTGTGGAGATAGATGGGTGGAATCAGTACAGATCAGATGCAAATGGCAATGAGGGACAGAGGAGTGTGGAGATAGATGGGTGGAATTAGTACAGATCAGATGCAAATGGCAATGAGGGACAGAGGAGTGTGGAGATAGATGGGTGGAATTAGTACAGATCAGATGCAAATGGCAATGAGGGACAGAGGTGTGTGGAGATATATGGGTGGAATCAGTACAGATCAGATGCAAATGGCAATGAAGGACAGAGGAGTGTGAAGATAGATGGGTGGAACCAGTACAGATGAGATGCAAATGGCAATGATGGACAGAGGAGTTTGGAGATAGATGGGTGGAACCAGTACAGATCAGATGCAAATGGCAATGAGGAACAGAGGTGTGTGGAGATAAATGGGTGGAACCAGTACAGATCAGATGCAAATTGCAATGAGGGACAGAGGTGTGTGGAGATAGATGGGTGGAACCAGTACAGATTAGATGCAAATGGCAATGAGGGACAGAGGTGTGTGGAGATAGATGGGTGGAACCAGTACAGATTAGATGCAAATGGCAATGAGGCTCAGAGGAGTGTGGAGATAGATGGGTGGAACCAGTACAGATGAGATGCAAATGGCAATGATGGACAGAGGAGTTTGGAGATAGATGGGTGGAACCAGTACAGATCAGATGCAAATGGCAATGAGGGACAGAGGTGTGTGGAGATAAATGGGTGGAATCAGTACAGATCAGATGCAAATTGCAATGAGGGACAGAGGTGTGTGGAGATAGATGGGTGGAACCAGTACAGATTAGATGCAAATGGCAATGAGGGACAGAGGAGTGTGGAGATAGATGGGTGGAACCAGCACAGTTGCACGTGGCAATGAGGGACAGAAGAGTTGGAGCCAACATATTTCTACCATATAGTGGCCGACACTTGTTTACGAAAGTCTTCCAGCCGGGATTGTGTCCGCGAAGAAAAGCCATTCGAAACGTATCCAACTTTGCTTCTCGCCCACATGGCATTGTTTTAAATATGAGTGATTTTCATGCAGTTTCATTATCTACACTATAAGAACAAATTCAAAGGAATCATCACACAAAAGTATGTTTCAAATGATTTTACTTTTTTTAGAATGATCGCGTTGATTGTCTTTTACACCATTCAGACTGACCCCTTGGTCGTAAACCGACTTGATGTAAGATGTAACATAGTCATTACATGCGTTACATGCGCAACGACTGTCTGGGAGTGCGCCGTTATTGTCGCATAATACTCCAGACGTTTTACGTCACCGACGCAATGCATGACGGACGTAAGACCTACAACGTCAGTTGCGCCACGCCACTCTGACTATATTCTCCATTTCCGGTTGAATAGTTTTCCTATCTTTAATATCCGTATAAATTGTAAGATGTAGTCACTAAGAAATTGCGCATACTTCAGATTGAACGGCGTGTCACTAACTCAGTACTGGCAGGACAAAATTTGTCAACAGAAACTTCCTCTCCCCTTCGATCTTTGACAGGCTTTCTATGACGGCCATGCGTTCTTTTCCGAAGTCGTGTGGAATAGTGGCGTAATACAAAGACGAGAGCACGCGTAGCCGAGCCTTCATCCTCGACTTATTTACAAGTTGCTCGAGCTCTTCCAACAGGTTGTAGCCTTTCAACACTTGCGCCATCGAGAGTCGTCCCAACAGGGAAGGCCGACCCTCTGAAATAAACAAGGACTGACGTTAGCTGTAAATTAAAGCTTTCTGATATCTAATCTACATCGTTGTTTCACTAATATTACTAAATGTCCTCTCTCTCTCTTTCTCTCTGTCTGTCTGTATGTCTGTCTGTGTGTGTGTCTGTGTGTGTGTGTGTGTGTCTGTCTGTCTGTCTGTATGTCTGTCTCTCTCTCTCTCTCTCTCTCTCTCTCTCTCTCTCTCTATATATATATATATATATATATATATATATATATATCAATGTGTCTGTGTCTCTCTCTCTCTCTCTCTCTCTCTCTCTCTCTCTCTCTCTCTCTCTCTCTTTATATATATATATATATAGAGAGAGAGAGAGAGAGACAGAGACAGAGACAGACAGACAGACAGACAGACAGACAGACAGACAGACAGACAGACAGACAGACAGACACACACACACACACACACATATAACAGCAGCAACAGCAGCAGTAATAATAGTAGTAGTATTAAAAGTAGTGGCAAGTAGTAGTAGCAGCAAACTTTACATCACGACGGTGAATATGTCACATGTAATGTTTACAGCGTGATTTGCAATGGACCACCAGAAACGCACACATCTCTACATCCACAGTAAAATAGCTTTATAATAGTCTTTGTTACGATGATTCATGACAACTGTCTACAGCACCAACTGTGTGCGTGTACAGAGCGCGGTGTTCACCTGCCGTGTGGACGTCCTTGTCGGGGGACACGATTCTCCGGATATACTCGTACGCTGTCTCCAGGTAACTCCTCATCGTACTGTCTGTCGTAACCAGCTTCTGCAAAAAGAAAACATTAAGCATGTTCTACCCTGCCCCTAACAAGTGTTATCTTGCGTAATTTTTTTAAAATAAATATCTGACTATTTCCAATACTGAATTCATTAAACTACGTTATGTGCATATAATTCCCGAAATAATCACAACGGCCCCACATGTCAACTGCCCCCTGCGCTTATTAAGTAATATATCCCGCTTTAAAAAAACACGAGCAATGAGACTGATTCATCGCATGTTTAGACCGATAATTGTACCATAAAATCACACTTACAAGCCTGAATAATGAATCAAACGAAAACACCCTTTTGTTTTTGAAATCGCTTCATCCAGACACCACGTTGTGGCTATACATATATGAACAGCCATTCCAGCAAATCCATTTGATGTTCAGCGCTTTCGCGTTGTACCCCATTCAAGACAACAGCTTCAGCGAACTTCCTCCAATGACTACCACCCCGGGTTGAAGAGGATGATCCCGGATAACAAAACTGACAAGCTTGTTTCAAGCTGGATACATGTCACCCAATACTTGCCCGTACCGACTGGCTGTAGTCGATGTCCAGCTCGCCGTAACCGCCGACCTTAGGCTGGCGGCGTTCGTCAACCGGTGACGAGAACCAGTTGTGGCCCGTTTTGTTCTGATACATCCGCGTGAACTCGACGATAGCGGCAATGTGAGGAGTCAACGGCCCCATGAGGTAGCGCGTGCTGACTCTACCCTAGGAACAATAGGGATTCAGGACTGAAACAAGACTCGCGAAAGTAACGAGTTCTCAATAAAACAACGCCAAGCCATCTACGGGGACGCCGGTAATGGTAACGATATTCATTTTGTAAAACAATGTTTTAAATGTGGCATATTTTTGTAATTTGTTTACAACAGTTGCCGAGTTATAAACATTTCAGCAGGCCTGTAACTAAGGGGGTGGAGGGGTCGTCCGACCCCTTGGTTCCCACTATACTTACCAAACATCAGAATTGGATGCCTTTGTAAAATCATTTTTTTTCCCTAAATGCAGTCCCATGGGAGGAATGCATATTAAGCAGTACAATGAAAAGAATAGTATTGCAACCGATTTCCATATTGGCATTCGCAGGATTTTACATCGACACGCTATTGTGAATATATATCGTAATCCACAATGATATAGTAACAGATTTCTTGAACAAAACATATGACAGCGGAAGAATCCCAACTGATTTACAAAGATCCATTTTTGTAGCAATACCAAAGAAACCAGGTGCGATTGAATGTGAACTACACCGTACAATTAGTCTTATAAGTCACTTCACCAAGATGTTGCTTACAATTATTATGACCAGGATGAGAATCAAAATGAAGCCGGAAATTGCTGAAGAACAATGTGGATTTGTAGAAGATAAAGGTACAAGTAATGCAATATACATCCTTCGAACACTGATTGAGAAAGCATTGGAAGTGCAGAAACTTTATTTTTCATTTACGATACGCAGACGACACGGCTATATAGATGTGAATCCTTGACAATAACCAAAAGTTCACAAAAAAACATAGAAGCCACTGAATGTGGTTCTTAAGAAGAATGCTTCGAATGTCATGGACTGCAAAGCAAAGCAATGAAGTCATCCTTAGGACAGCCAAATCAAAAAGAAAGATCACCAACAAAATTAGAAGACAACAAGCACGATTTATGGACCATGTCATGAGAAAAAAAAGTTAGAACATATAGTAACAACAGGAAAGATGGAAGGGAAAAGATCCAGAGGACGCCAGCGAATAAAAATAATAGATAGTCTCTCAACATAGTGTAGAAGGAGCACAACAGAACTGCTTCAAACTACAAACGACCGCGCGGTTTAGAGGGTCATGATCGCCAACGCTTGTGACAGAAATGGCACATAGATGAGAGAAGAATCCACAATGGTGGACTTCGAGAGACCTTGCATTGTGGAACAATAATATCAACATCACCAACAGTTGTACTCAGGCCCTTAGCCAGGATTGTGAATTTTCCAATTTATCCGTTATGATTTTTTATTTATTAGTTATGCTCACGAAAAACACCGTAACACGTGCATAGGTCATTGGCGTCGTCGTGGTGAATATTCAGCGGCTGAGGCTCTCCAAAAAAGTTCTTAAAATGTCCAACTACGCCCCGTTGGAGTTTTCTCCAAGAACCTCCAACTGCTCCCTACTGAGGCTCGCAAACTACTCAAACTTCAAACTCGCTCTCACAATTAGCACAAGGCCTGTTTTATGACAACGCAAACACTGTTTTGTCCTTGCGATTGGACTACGTCATGGTCCAACACAAGATCATGGTATCTGAAGAAAAAAAAATTCCGTTATTCAAAGTCCAAAAGAGCCGATATTTATAAAACAAAAACCCGTTGCGATTTTCCCCCAAAAAACAGGGTTTGATTTCTTCCGAAAGAAACATATTTCTTACGGAAGAAACAGGAAGAAAGGGGTTTCTTCCTCTTTCTTCCGGAAAATAACATGGAAAAATTGCCCTTCGGAAGAAATTACAAACCCTGCCAAAACCACGTTCCAAAAACGGGACAACGGGTCTCTGACTAATGGCCTGGTTGCACTACGATACATACCATTCGGCCACATCGGTACCAAACGTACGCCTCTTTAGTAGACGTTTTCAGAACCTGGCATATGAAGTAGGTGTTCTGGTTTTTCTTTACGTCGCATTGTGAAATGACGAATGAATAATCTTCAAGCACCTACCAGAAGAGTACCGTACAACACACATTAGGTCGTCTTGCACGACGGTGATCAACATTTGCCAAACTCGAAAATGTAATGACAATGACAGAGTTTGTTTTTATAAAACAAAACCAACTCGTATACGTAGGCGGCATAGCTCACTGACATACAACATGTTAACTACACCATCGATTACTACCGCATCATTTTGTATAGCAAAAAGTTAGTAGTTTATAATAAATTGAAACAGAAATTGCGAGATCGCATTCGGGTTCTGTATTTATTTTCAGATCGACGTTTTCTTTTAATGTTAAACATACACCACACAAGCACACATGCTCGCATGCACGCCAGCGTCACGTACACCAGCGGTATTTAACCTTTTTGGCTCTGTTACCCCTTGAGCGAGCCAACAAAACCGTAATTACCCCTCCATTTTTAAATACCAAACTCGAGAAAAGGACATTTTTTTATAAGAACGTTCAGTAATTAACTATACGTTGATTTCACAATCATTAAAATAAGATCAAACGTATGACACGTAATACGTTACAGATGAAAGTATCAGTGAACGGTTAAAGTGGAATCTTCCTGATAAGCGTTGAGATGCGAGACTTTGTCACAGCTAGAGCATATCGCAGGTCATCAGCAAGATCCAGTATATTTTTTTCTTGTTGTTAATGTTGATCCATGTAGAAATGCCAGTTCTCCACAACAGTACATTGGGAAGAGAACGGTGGGAGCTCTGTCAGAGCGAACTGGGTATTCTTTTGTTAGAAAGTGACCATGTCAGAATCGTGAGTCTTCTTTCAGCGTGCTTCCTTCTCGCAGGCCAAGGGATTCGTCTTTCATGTTGACGACACCTTCATCCACTGGAAAAGTATTATTATTCATGCCTTCTTCTCAGTGGTCTAGATCTGGGAAATATCCAAGGAGAGCTAGATGGGTGGATGGCCTCTTCTATGGAAAGAATGTGCGGCATGATATAATCAGCAAACTGATACTACTCATCGTTTTCTTCACGTGTCGTTGACAATTTGGAGAATATTGTATACCTTCGAAGGATTCGAGGCTATACTTGGCGGATATAGATCGTTGAAATTGGTGGTGTATCAAAGTTCATAAGCAAGTGGAATTACTGATTGATAAGTATTATTCTTGCCTTAATATCATTCATAAAGTAGCAGTAAACATATATTGAGTAGCAGTTGTGCTTAAAGTTAGTTAGATAAAGTATTTTAGGACACTTTAGTCTAGTGAGTGATAATAGGGTACGTTAGCTTACGGCTACGATAAGTTTGTAAACAAGATTTAACAAACCTCGTTATGTGGTAGAATATATAGGTGATAAAGTAACAACCATAAACTACCTACATAAGATAATATCTGTGTAAGTCAGTACCTGCTAGACATTTTGATAAGGTAGCTTTGTTGTTAAAATTAAGCATTTGCGATAATCGGGCGAACTAAGTTTATGTAGCTAGTGTCTCTCTTATTCGATAGGACGCTGTATAACCTAAATAAATAAGGCAGTCTAGCGTACGCAATCTTACGAAAAGTGTAACATTTGTGCACAGAAAACAGTCTTCTTAAAGACTACATAGACAGTGAATAGTGTAAACACAGTTGACAAAACTATTTTAAATAGCTAATTAGATTATTATTATTAAATAAATTCTGATATGGCGCCTTGCAAGCGGCAAGTCAAGGCAAAGAGACACTTGGTGTGCGACGACTGCCACAGTTGGGTGGATTTTGCCTTGTCCGGCTGTACGAAGTCATGGACAGAAACCAAGGAAGAGGGATTCACCTTTCAGTGCGTGGGGTGTTGGAAGGTGAAATGTCTGGAGAAAGAGGTAGCTAGGTTGGTAGATATTGTGAAGGGGATGGAGATGAGAATCAGCAAGGAGACAGATGGAATGGAGAGAGACGACAGGGATAAAGTTGGGAATACTGTGAAACTGAAGGAGCAGAGTAGTGGCAACAAGACCGAGGAAAGGAGACTGAGAGGAGGGAAGGTGATCGGAGGGGAAGAAAGTGGAGGATCGACGGCAGGAAATGTGACAGGTGTGAAGGTGGCAGGAGAGAAAGTGACCGTAGAGAAAGAGGTAGGAGGGAAAAAGAGACGGGAGAGGAGAGAAGGAAATGCAATGGGAGGAAAGATGACGGGAAGAAAGGAAGTGAGAGTACATGTGACAGAAGAGAAGTCGGGAGGGACGATGACAGGAAGAAAGGTGACAAGAGAAACAGCGTCAGGAAAGAATGGAACGGACGAGATTGTGACGGGAGAGCAGAAGACAGGGGAACAAGATTACAACCAGACAGATGCAAACCGTAGAAAGAGCTACACTGAGGCAGTGATTGAGGGGGCAATGAGGAAAGAGAGGGTGTTTATGGGCGATTCGATTATGAGAAAGACAGATAAGACTCTAAGCGAGGGGGAGGACGTCGTTGTTTGTCTACCGGGGGCTAGGATAGAACATGTAACTGAAAGGGTAGAGAAGGTACTGGGGCATGGCAAGGGAGGGTCTATACTAGTACATGTAGGGACAAATAACGCAGAGAGGGAGGGAACAACTGGGATAGTTCAGAAGTACAGACAGTTAGTGAAGAAGTTAAAGAAGACAAGAGTAGAACAGATTATCCTCTCAGGAATTTTGCCAGTAATGGGAGGAAGGGGGCCGACATATAGAAACTGCAAGAGGATGGCGATCAACGCACTAGTTGAGCAGATGTGTAAAGAAGAGGGGGTGGGATTCGTAGATTTATGGGGATACTTTGTTGGGAGGGAAGATATGTACATGAGAGATGGCCTACATCTAAGTGGAAAGGGGGCAGCAGTTTTCTCAGAGAACTTGCTGCAATCTGTTGACAGTGGGACAGGCTGCATCTATTTAAACTAGATTCGCAGGCGGGATTCACAGAGAAGCCTGAAACTGGAGGCATAGATAAAGACAGCAGAAATAAATCGGCAAAGAACAGCCTGGAAAACTGTTCTGAATCAGGATATAAATGCATTTGTTTAAATGCAAGGAGCATAGTAAACAAAAGAAGTGAACTAAACATTATGGTAGAATATATTGACCCTCACATAATAGGTATAACCGAATCGTGGGCCACCACTGATATATCAGATGCCGAATTGGGACTAACAGGATATGTAATGTTTAGGAAAGATAGAATAGGAAGAAAGGGAGGTGGAGTTATTTTATATATTAAAGAATCTATCCAGGCTTATGAAATAAAATTAGAAAGAGAAGCAGATTGCGAAGAAGCTGTTTGGTGTAACATAGTTACAGGAAACTCAACGTTAACAGTTGGGTTAGTTTATCGAAGTCCAAACATAAGCATAGAAGAGAATGAAAAAATAAAAACGCTATAAGGGAAGTAAGCAAACGGAACTGTATTATTATGGGGGACTTTAACCATGGGCATATACAATGGAAATCTCTACAGAGTATGGGGAGTGAGGACCACAAGTTTTTAGTTTTAGTACAAGATAGTTTCCTTTCTCAACATGTGCTAGAACCAACCAGGGGAGAGAATGTGTTAGACTTAGTTTTGTCCTCACAGAAAGAATTAGTTGACAATGTCAAGATATGTGAGCCACTGGGGAGTAGTGATCACAACCAGATACATTTTACCATCAAAGTAAAATCAGAAAGGAATAGTAAAAAGCAGTATAGGAGAAATTTCCACAAAGGAAGGTATAAGGACATGAGGAAATATTTAGCAAAGATAGACTGGAATAACACACTGAAGAATAAGACAGCAACCGAATGCTGGAATATCTTAAATAGTGAAATTAAGTGCATGATCTGGAAATAAATTTGTACCTTTCAAAACAAAGGGAAACGGTCTAAAAAAGAAACACTTATCGAAAGCCATTAGAAAATTAAGTATAAACAAAATGATGGAAGTCATATAGATGTACTGGAAATGATGAAGACTACAACATTTATAAAGAAGCACTTAATCAAGCTACAGCTGAAATTAGAAATTCAAAGAAAGGTATGAACAAAATTAGCTAGTAATATAAAACATGACAGTAAGAGTTTTTATGCGTATATTCGAAGCAAACAGAAGTTCAGGATAAGGTCGGTCCTCTAGAAGATAGTGCTGGAAATACAATATCAGAGGATTCTTGTGGCAGGCCTGAATGAGTATTTTAGTTCAGTGTTTACCAGAGAAGACACTAGTTCACTGCCAGTACCAGAGGCTAAGTTCAAGGGGGCAGAATCAAACTATTTAAGACAGTTAATTGTAACCTCAGAAATGGTAGCTAAAAAAATCAGGGCTATGAAGGATAATAAATCACCTGGAGTGGATGGTATTCCACCCAAACTACTATTGGAATTGTAGAACAAATTAGCATACCGCTTGCAACAGTTTTCAACTTGTCATTAGAAGAGGGAGTGGTTCCTTTAGAATGGAAAGAAGCAAACATTATACCGTTATTTAAAAGAGGTTCGAGAAACAAGTCAGAGAACTATAGACCAGTGAGTTTAACATCAGTAACTTGTAAATTATTAGAAAGACTAATTAAAGATCACATAGTGGATTTTCTTATTAAACATAACTGATAAACCCACTCTCAACATGGGTTTTAAAAGCGAGGTCATGCTTAACAAATATGTTGTTTTTTGGAAGACATCACTAAGTGGGTAGATGAGGGATCACCAGTAGATATCGTCTACTTAGATTTTCAAAAAGCCTTCGACAAAGTACCACATCAAAGATTACTGCTTAAACTAAAGGCCCATGGCATAGGAAATGGTATAATAAACTGGATAGAAAATGGCTGATTGACAGAAGACAACGTGTAGTAGTTGATGGGGAGGCTTCAAACTGGAAATCGGTATTGAGTGGGGTACCACAGGGAT
Organism: Paraescarpia echinospica; assembly: GCA_020002185.1. Lineage (NCBI taxonomy): Eukaryota > Metazoa > Annelida > Polychaeta > Sabellida > Siboglinidae > Paraescarpia > Paraescarpia echinospica. The sequence goes on along the minus strand of CM034532.1, from coordinate 36,506,803 downwards.
CAGTACTAGGACCTATATTATTCTTAATATATATCAACGATTTGGACGATGATATAACAAACAAGGTGTTAAAATTTGCGGATGATACAAAAGTGTTTAGAAGGATTAAAAGTGATGGAGACAGACAGCATTTACAAGATGATCTTGA
>CM034532.1:36484515-36505655 GCA_020002185.1 Paraescarpia echinospica | reverse complement strand
CTGAATGACAGAAGACAACGTGTAGTAGCTGATGGGGAGGCTTCAAACTGGAAATCGGTATTGAGTGGGGTACCACAGGGATCAGTACTAGGACCTATATTATTCTTAATATATATCAACGATTTGGACGATGATATAACAAGCAAGGTGTTAAAATTTGCGGATGATACAAAAGTGTTAAGAAGGATTAAAAGTGATGGAGACAGACAGCATTTACAAGATGATCTTGATAGGTTGATCAAATGGTCTGAAAAGTGGCAAATGCTGTTCAATTTTGGGAAATGTAAATGCCTCCACACAGGTCATGGGAATGAAGAGGTAAAATATAAAATGGGGGGTACTGTTCTAAGTACTACTGTAAAAGAAAAGGACTTAGGGTTAACCATTAGTGCTGATATGAAGGTTTCAGAGCAGTGCGGAATTGCAGCGTCAAAGGGAAATCAAATCCTTGGATTAATTAGGCGAAATATAGCGTATAAAAAAAAAGAATTACTAGTACCGCTGTACAAAACAATAGTGAGGCCTCATTTAGAATATTGTATACAAGCATGGAGGCCATATCGCAAGAAGGACATAGATATGCTAGAAAGAGTACAGAGGAGAGCGACTAAAATGATACCAAATCTGAGGGATCATAGTTACGAAATACGCCTAAAAGAATGTGGTTTAACAACACTATAGACCAGGAGATTGAGAGGAGATCACATAGAAGTGTTTAAAATATTGAATGGTTATGAAAATATTGATAGAAACATTTTTTCTCAGTTAAGAAAGATAGAAGGACCAGAGGACATGAAGCTACATTAGTAAAGGAGCAGTGTAGATTAGATATAAGAAAGTTCTCATTCTCACAAAGGACTGTAAATGAGTGGAACAGATTATCTCCTGATTGTGTTGGTGCTAGTAGCGTGAATATGTTTAAAAATAAAATCGACACACACCTAAAAAAGGCGGGATACATGTAGATAAAAAGTATTGGACTCTCGATAAGCCAAAAGGCTTCCTTGTCCACCTGCCATCCAGAGTAATTTTCTGGATGGCAATCTTGTTAAATCTTGTTAAATCTACCTCATTAGCCTAAACATAATGTTGGTAAAACTGGGTTGAGCTGTGATAACACTCACCATATTTCTTTCTTGTGAGAGTTTCATATGATTTATCTCACCAAAACATATGCTATGTAGCCCAGCTGTATAATAACTGTGTAGCCTTTTTGTCTGACATCATCATCTGAAATTTTTGTATGTACATATCGGTTCTCCTCCTTCCAAGAACCTGATGTTTTTTCTTAATTCGAGGAAACAATGACATGTTGTATCCTTAATAATTTGTGATTCTCCATGTGGAAGAGAAGAAAATTGAAATCGGATAAAACCTCTTCACATTCACTGACAATTCTGGGGTTCGTGGCACCGCATAGTAAATTTAGAGAATAGACATTCCTCTTTTAGTCTTCTTACACTTACAGAGTCGCTTTTCCTGTACAAGCAATTGTGCACATTAGAAAACATTGTGGTGATTCATTCATTTGAAACGCGAAGCATCGAAGGGTTTGCTTAACACTTCTGCGACTAAAACGGCCTGATCCAAAAGTGACTTCGCTCGTCTCAGATATTCAGTGTTCACAATTATGTCCTAAAGTGATATCTGGTTCATATGTCTCTCTTGTTCCTTGTCAAGGACAACAAGACATTGTTCCGACTGTAAGAGACTTATTACTTTCAGTATCATACATTCTTGAGTTCTGGTACGTAGTTCTACAACATATATCTCCAATGTAACATGCTATAAGAGCGTATTCGTGATTGATTAATTAATGACTGAAAAATCTATGCTTTTAAAAGCTGGATTTACCAAAAAAAATGCCCGAATTACCCCCAAGGGGTAATTACCCCCAGGTTATATACCGCTGACCTACACGCATACATGCACGCACGCGAACCCACAAACACACGCACGTACGCACGCATGCAATAACACTCGTATATTGGTAAGCAAATGATATAGAACCATTAGTTAAATTTGTCAATTAGATTGATATTATATCTGGTCATCGTTTATGTTATGTTACGAACTTCCAATGTATACACAATAAATCACACATACCTCCGCAGGTGTCCGTAGAGGGCACAACGAGTCAACTTCCGGTTTGTCGTTCGATTTACTTCCGGCCATCTGCCGTACCAGCGACATGATACGTTCAAGCGGCAAACAGGGCAAGCAGTTTACTGCGTCGGTCTCGTCATCGGAGGTAGCACCGGCTTGTCCAACGTCCAGCTGTTGGGAGGTTTTCTTTTGTGTTTTCGACGGTATCGCTGTTACCTCCTGTCTTCCGTGTCGTTTATAGATGTTTTTGATATTGTTCAATGGTGCCGCTGTGTCGCTCATTTTCGTCGATTCCAATTTCGTCGCCGAATGGTCTAGGGTTTCAGTTTCCATCTCAACCTCGTCTCTCGCCTCATGTGACACAGTCGACATTTCTAAGCCATGTGAACTGCCCGTAGTGTATCCAGGTTCACTCCAAACTGAAGTGGCTGTGTTCTTCATTTTATTGTTCTGCTTCGCTCTAGGCTGGACTCTTGTTTTGGAGAGCTTCCTCGCGGTTTGTTCTGTAACGTGTTTCGTTGATGGCCTACCTTTCTTGTTTGTCTTGTTGGTATCCGAGGCCAATGCTTTCAGCAGGTTGCAGCTACTGCTGTGGCGATCCGTTTCTGACAGATCTTCCGCCGACGATGCTTCCATATCTGATATTTCTTCCTCTTGGGCCAACGTCGGCTTTTCTGTGGCCACTTCCGACGCGACCTCCGTGTTGTCTGGCACCGCTAACGTGACGTGTTCTAACGCTACTGCCACTGCTGGTGCCAACGGCTTGTCCATTTCTGTTGCCGCAGACTCCACCATTTGTACGATCTCTGGTTTGTTTTCTTTTGATGCAATTTCTTCACTCACTTCAGATACCAATGGTTCTTCAACTTCCGATGCTTTCGATTCCCCCATTTCCTCTGATATTTTACCTTGTGATGACGGCATTGCTTTCTCCTCTTCTGATACCACTGGTTCCTCAACTTCTGATGTCGCTGATTCTCCCATTTCCCCTTGTATCGTAACTTGTGACGCCATTCCTGTGTCTATCTCTGATACCACTGGTTCCTCTACTTCTGAAGCCGCTATTTCCCTCAATTCCTCTGGAATATTATGTTGTGACGCCAAACCTGCCTCCACTTCTAACAACATTGGTTTCGCCACTTCTGATGCCGCTAATTCCCCCATTTCATCTGGTATCGTAACTTGTGACGCTATTCCTTTCTCCATTTCTAATACCAATGGTTCTGCAACTTCTGATGGGTCTGATTTCCCGACGTCCTCTTGTGTATGGTACCGCAACTCCATTCCTTCTTTCAAGGCTGATACAATTGGTTCCGTTTCTTTCCCAGTCGGAGCAAACACTTTAGATGTCATTTCCACTACAACGTCTGGTGTCATTTGTGTTGCCACAGTCGGCGCCACTACGTCAGCTTCTGGTGCTGTTTCCGCCACAATTGTTGGAGATTCCAGCGTATCGACTTGTGATACACTTTCTTCCACAGCGTCTACCAATGCCGCGCCCGCCTCCTCTGGTATCATTGGTTCAACAACCATTTGTAAACTCGTTTGCATCATTACCTGTGATGTTCCTTCGCCAACAACTCCAGTTGTCACTTCAGACGCGATTTCTACCACTTCTGAACGCTCGAGTGGTTCCGTTGTTTCTAGTGGCACTGACTCCGTCGGCGCTGAGGCCACTGTCTCCTCTGCAGCTGCCGCCCCCGACGCCATTCCAGGTTCCGCCGACCGTGTCTGCGGCGCTGTAGCCACACCATCCGGAAGCGCCGTTATCTCTGACGCGAACGAACCATCGGTGGTGTCGTCGAGCCCAGAAAGCGTTGTATTGTGGTTGTTGGAGGCGTCGGGCAACTCACAAGTAATGCTTCGGCCATTTTCAAACAAGGCCGACACTTCGACGGCTTCTACTGGCGACTGCACAGCGCCGTACTCCAAGATTGATGAACTATTTGCTGATGCAAGTGAGTTTTCCACTTCTGATTCCATCCCTTCCTCCAATTCTGACAACAATGGTTCCACACTATCTAATGCATATGAATCCCCCATTTCCTCTGGTGTCTTAACTTGTGACGCTATTCCTGTCTCCATTACCGATACCAATGGTTCCACAACCTGTGGTGATATGTCTGCTACAACTTTTGGTGGCATTTCGGTTACCACGTCTGGTGTCAGTTTTGCTACAACTTCTGGTGTCATTTCTACTACAACTTCTTGTGTCATTTCTGCAACAACCTCTGGTGTCATTTCTGCTACAACATCTAGTGTTATTTCCGCCACAACGTCTGATGCCATTTCTGCTACATCTTCTGGTGTCATTTCTGCTACAACGTCTGGTGCCATTTCTACTACAACTTCTGGTGCCATCTCTGCTACAACGTCTGGTGCCATTTCTGGTGTCATTTCTGCTACAACTTCTTCTGATGCCATTTCGGTTACAACTTTTGGTGTCATCTCTGCTACAGCTTCTAGTGCCATTTCTGCTACAACTTCTGGTGCCACTACGGCAACAACTTCTGGTGCTACTTCGGCTAAAACGTCTGATGTCATTTCTGTTACAACGTTTTGTGCCATTTCGGATAACACTTCTGGTGTAATTTCTGCTACAAATTCTGGTGCCTTTTTTGCTTCAACCTCTGGTGTCATTTCTGCTACAAATTCTGGTGTCATTCCTGCTACAACTGGCGTGTCCGGCATATCAACTTCTGTTGCAACTGGGACAACAACATCTGCCATATCTGCCGCTACCGCCTCGTCTGGCAGCGTTGACTCCATCATGTCTACTTGTGATGTGGTTTGGGTTATCACTTGCGATGTTCTTTCTGCAACTATTTCAGTTGTTATTTCTGATGAGATTTGTGCCGCAAAGGCTGGTGCCACATCTACCTGCATAAGTGGTTCCCTTGGTTCTGGTGGCACTGGCTCCATAAGTTCTGAAATAGTCACTGTCTCCACCGCCGCTGCTGCCTCTGACATCACTTCCGTCTCCATTGGTAGTGGCAGCGGCACCGTGGCCACGTCGTCTGGGAGCGCCGCCAACTCTGGCACAGGCGAACCATCGATGGCATTGTGTAGCTCTGAATGCGTCAACGTACTGAAAGCGTCATTGACGGCTTCCTTCGGCTCCAGCACTGTGCACTCCAGGATTGGTGTTATCTTTACGTCAGACATGTCGATGAAAGTGCTCCCCTGAAAACATCAACAAAACACTGGATATGCGGCGCAAGAACCTATTTTCGACGGCGGGAATTTTATGATGCCACTTCAGTTCGTAAAGTCAAATACACGCACGGTGTTTTGTAATGGTTCAAGCCTCCACCCACGCCCACCAATATGTTGCGTGGGACATAAAATCTTAACCGATCAAAAATAGATAACTGATATCAGCATTAGCATCAATGCGCATTAATCCATGTTCCATTCGACAGGTGGCGCCGCTGTAGCAATACACGTTGCCGCAATGGTGACAAATCACCATTTGCCCTTTAGTAATGCTTACTTTGCGAGCGTGTGCGATCACCCCTTAAGCTTCTAGTTTAATTATAATCGTAAAAGTGAAGATATATTATAGATCTTATTTTTTCGACTACAGACGATCTACAGTCAGAGCTATATTCTGGTAATAATACAAATTGTATGTTGTACAATGTATGATATTTTATACAAGCCTATGCTAATCGTTTAGTGTTGTAATGCATTGACAGCAGATCCTAAATGTTAGATGGCCACATTTTGTGCGAAATAAAATCATCCTGATTAAAACAAAGAAAGCAAAACAGTCTGGAAAAGAAGATGGAAGTGTACTGGACATGAATTTAGAAAGAAATAGCATAACCACTGTCTGGGAGCTCTAACGTGGGCACCAGAAGGGAAGCGGAACAGTAGAAAAAGAGACAACTGCAATGGAAGACGTGGACAGAAGTCAACGGGTGGACAAACGGGACTATCTGAAGAATGAGTAGAGCAAGCTTATGGTCCCGAAGAGGATGGGCAAGGGAAGACAAGTCATTAGTTTATTGCGCACTCTCACGCATTCAATTACAATACCCAGCAAGCTCCTTCAGAGAAATGGAAACGTGAGCAACGTATGACTCCTATGCGAATATTATTGTTAGGAATCGTGGCAAGCTGATGCCCGACGGACTCTTTGTACAAGGCTAAAGAAAATGTTTTTAAATAAAATTGGTTTGGAGTGAAATATTGTATATCGCAACGGCATGGACATAATAACGAAGAGACAACAACGTAAATTCAGAACATGTTCGTCGTCACAAGGTGACAATATATGATTGGACAGGTAACTTTCACAGAAATAATAGACTCAAGACATCCCGATGTTTTTGCATTGACCATCTAGAGTTGTTTTGTTTGTTAGCAATATTATTAAATCCTGTTAAAATGACCGTGTTTGTTTCATTACCCGGAATCATCCTCTCAATTCACGGATGGTAATTGTATGAAAAGGAAGTTCGCTTAATCAGAGCATCGGTCTCTTAGTCAAGAGAACCTGGGTTCGAATCCTGTGCTGTCGTTTCGAATCTTGGGCACGTTCGTTCACTCTTCGGTTCTCCTGTTCACTCAGCTGTATGAATGACAATGGTGGGTATTTGTGTACGAACATCTTCACAGTCCTGGTAATAGCGATTGTTTACTAATTGAATGTTTCTTATACAATTTAAAGTTTCTTGGGTGCACCATCAAAACTGCGAACGCTGTTTCGTGCTTATTAAACGCAATTTAGCGGGCAGCATACAGTCAACATTCTTTTTCTAGTATTACGAACCATTACATATAGAAACCTGCAAGGTCGGCTTATATCTATATACTGAACAAGGCGCTTGGGTGCTATGAACTCTACATACATGTGTGATCTTCAGTGGCGACTGATTTGCGCATTTGTTGCAGGCGGCCATCTCCTTCGGTGACGCCATCGAACAGCTGATTAGGAAGGTGGGGCTGCAGTGCATGGCATCGCCGTCGTCCTCTCTCACGGGCGTGGCCTTTTCTTTTAAGGCGTCAATGTTGCACAGAGGGTCTCGCTCTTTCGGCTGTTTAGCGGCCACTTGGGGGAAAACGTCGCTGTCGGCGGATCGCTTCATCGGGGTCTGCGCAGCGCCGAACCGCATACCCGTCACCGTATCATATGGAGCCGTGTCGCCATCTCCGTCCGTCGCTTCCGGCATCTGTTCGTCGTTTTCTACCATAGACGCCGGATCTGGTGACAGCGGATCTGACGTGGACGTGTTATTGTTGCTGTGCGTTTCGTTGATCTGCCGCTGCGCACACTCTGCCGGGTTTGTTCCGATGGTCTGCTCATATTCTGCCGACAAGAGTTGGCGGCCGTCATCGGTGTCCACGCTCATGTCCTGGTACGCGCCGGATGGTGACGCCGTCATCGCTGGCAGTGGAGGATTGAGTGACTGAATTAATTAAAGTTCAATCAACAAGTCATGAAACATATAGTATGATATGGCGAACCTGAAGTCCTATTTATAAAAGTGTTACGTCCATCTTGATTATAAACTAAAAAAATACGTCATTCTGTGTCCGTTAATAAAATCAGTACAGCGTCACTGTGTCACTAATTTTTTAAACAAATTAATTAATTTAACATCATTAAGGACTTATGACAACCTTCGTCATGCTGGTTACCAGCTTGGGATTAATAACTATTATAACCACCGTGAATTGTTGAAAGAAGTAACAACTGTTTTTGTTTAAGAATGCAGCCTGCTTAATTGTGTATAGCTGTAGTAATGCTTACTTTCACAATCTGATATCTGGTGTTATATGTGTAAAGTTACTGTTAACAAGGTTTTTGAACGCGAAGCGTTGACTTTCACGGACAAGTCAGCTACCGCGACAAACTGCTTTGTTCAGAAAGTGAAAATGCATTTATTACTGGTTGGTATTGTGTCCAATATGATAACATCGCAGTTTTGCCAGCCTCTGACTATGGACTTGACGTTTGCAATGGATTTTCAACGGCATAACTAGTTCCGGTATAACAATCTCACCTGGCATTAGTGAACAGCCGAGTCGGTCAACAGTTTGATGTAAACATAAACTTCGCGATCGTTTTTCCAATCAATCTTCACTTGTTTCGTTCTTGTTTTTTACAGTGAGAATAATTTTGAACGATTGTATCACGAGTTTACAAGAAACCGTCGTGTTTTATAGGTGGTATGTTTTTTTGTAGCACGCCAAGATAAAGAAGACGGTTTTCGTGACGTCATAATCGAACCCATGCTAGGAACTCGTCAGACTGCGCGATTAATTCTCCCAATAAAACAACGACAATTATAAAACTTATGTTAAAGTTTTTTTCTGGATAATGGGCCAGTCGTGATATTCGTTCACTGTGTAGCCAAATAACGGCAAAGAACGTAAATAGTTACTTCGGAAATAACCAGTATTAAGCATTCGTGTGCGTGTTGGCTTATGTGTCAACAAAGGCAATATGTAGGCTATGTGTGCTGAAACAAAGGGAATTTATGGCATGTACATAATACTACATATAAAAGAGGTCGTTGCCAAAAAAAATCTAATTTACGTCTTGTTTATTAAACGTTAGTTCCGAACACTTCGGGAAACCGTATTCTGCGTCTGTTTTGTATATAATGCATTTTTATGTTTGCCAGTTTATATAATTATTTTATTCTATCACTGTCTCTCGATCTGTCGGTCTGTTTGTCTGTCTGTCTATCTATCTCTCCGTCTATCCCCACCTATCTTCTGCCCTCTCCTTTTCTTTCGCCTTTCTCCGTCTCTCTCCACACCTCTCCACCTCTCCGTTTCTCCGCCTCTCCCCACCCTTCTCCTCCCCTGTCTGTATCTCTCCACCCCTCTCCGCTCCTCTCCTTTCCTCCCCGTCTCTCCCTGCCACTCTCCGCTTATTGCCGCCCTTCTCCGCCCTCTCATTCTCTCTGTCACTCTCCCTCCCTCCCTGCCTTCGTCCCTCCATTCCTCCCTCCCTCCCTCCATCCCGCAAGTTTCGCCTCTCCCCACCCCTTTCCTCCCCTCTCCGTCTTTCTTCGCTCCTCTCCGTCTATATCCGTCTATCACCACTCCTCGTCGTCTTGCCGTCTCACCGTCTGTCTATCTGTCTGTCTGTCTGTATGTCTGTCTGTCTCCCCCCTCCCTCCCTCCCTCCCTTCCTCCCTCCCTTCCTCCCTCCCTTCCTCACTCTCTCTCTCTCCCTCTCCCCCTCTCTCCTCTCTCCCTCTCTCTCTCCCTCTCTCCCTCTCTCCCTCTCTCGCTCTCTGACTCTCTCCCTCTCTCCCTCTCTCCCTCTCCCCCTCTCTCACTCTCTCACTCTCTCACTCTCTCGCTCTCTCGCTCTCTCGCTCTCTCGCACTCTCGCTCTCTCCCTCCCTGTGTCAGTGTGGGTATCTTTCAATGTATGCGTGCATACCTGTACAGGAATGTACATGCTTTGCGTGTGCGTTTTTGTGTTTTCGACAAGACGTATTACATTTCTGAGAAATATTTAACAATTGAAAAGTATCACGTAACATCGGTGTGTTGTGTGAACTTGCCGGTGTCAGCGAAGGCTGCGTGATGGTAAACAAACAATTTGAAGCATTACCTTTCTTTTACGGGTGGTAGATTAATCCCAGAAAGATTTGCTCCCGAGTTGCAAACTGTCTAGGAGGAAACCTTTCGCACCCACGCGCTCACACGCGCGCGCGCACACACGCACGCACACACACACACACACACACTTTATAAAACATTATTTTGCCGCTGTTACGCAAAGCAACATATTAGCTTCGCTTAAGTCCGTTGGGTGTCGCTACTTGAGTCTTATTTAGACTTAGTTCCTCCTGTTCCTTTCGGAACATCGGGCGACGAACTTTCTCCATCTACTACGGTCTTTCGCAATTTCTTTGGCCTCATTCCAGGTGATTTCCATTTCTGCCAGATCTTCTTTAAACGTCTTGCTCCAGGTCTTAGTCGGCCTTCCTCTCCTTCTGTTTCCACCTTCAGGAATCCATTCCATTGCTACATGTGCAGTTCTCTCTCTTGGTAAGCGTAGGATATGTCCCGCTAGTCTTCGTCGTCGAGACTTAACTATGTAATGCAGGCTATCCAGGCCAGCCCTCCTCATCACTTCATCATTGGTGATGTGTTCTCTCCACGATATGCCCAATATGAACCGGAGACATCGTCGGTGAAATATGTCTAGTTTTTTTGATATCCTCTCCGTATTCTTCCACGTTTCACAGGCATATATCGCTGTTGGTATTACGATTGACATGTAAAGACGTAGTTTTATGTCCTTTCTGATTGTGTTACTGGACCATATTGGACGTAGTCTTTGGAACACTGCTGATGCCTTGCCTATCCTTGCTCGTACATCTACTTCCGTGTCGCCTTTCCTAGAGATGTAGCTTCCGAGGTAAGGGAAGTTCTCGACGCATTGCAACTCTTCCTGACCGATCACAATGTGGGGGTCATATCCATCACCAACTGACAATGTTTTTGTCTTCCCATAGCTGATTCGTAATCCGACCATCTCTCCATTTTCGTTTAAAGAATTGGTCATCTCTTGTAGGATCTCCGGCGTGTGGCTGAGCAGTGCAATATCATCGGCAAAGTCAAGGCCTGTCAACCTATTATTTATCCATTTAATACCAAAGTTCGGATTTTTCATCGTTTTCCTCATGATGAAGTCGATAACAACAACAAAGAGGAAAGGGGACAGGATGCAACCTTGTCTCTATATCGAACATGTCTGTGTAGCCATCGTTGGTCTTGATGCAGCAGTTGGTGTTTCGGTATAGCGATTTGAAAATGTCTATATATTTGCTTGGTATACCGTATAGCTTCAGGATTTGCCATAGCGAATCTCTGTGGACACTGTCGAAAGCCTTCTTAAAGTCAATGAAATTGACTAAAAGAGGTATCTGGAACTCTCTGCTTTGTTTGATGATGTTTCGCAATGTGAAGATCTGCTCACAGCATGACCTTCCTCTTCGAAAACCAGCTTGTTCCTCCCGGAGGTGCTGGTCAACTGCTGTCTTCAGCCGGTTTAGGATCACACTGCAGAACATTTTTCCAGGTACTGACATCAATGTTATTCCTCGCCAGTTATTGCAATCGCTCAGGCACCCCTTCTTTGGTAACGTCATGATCACTCCTCGTCTCCAATCATCAGGAACTTCCTCCTCAGACCAGATCAGATTGAACAAGTAGGTTAACTCGTCTACAACCCCGTCCTTGCCATGTTTCAATAGTTCGGCCGATACTTCATCAAGGCCCGCTGCCTTGTTGTTCTTGAGGCTATCGATGGCTTTGGAAACTTCTGGCCTGGTGATGTCATTGGTGATGACATCAAGCTCTTTTGTGTTTGGTTCCTGTTCGAAGTTGAAGAGTGTGGTTGGTGTTGGTTGATTTAGTACTTCTCGGAAGTGTTCAATCCACCTCGTGGCTTGTTCCTCGTTTGTTAGAAGCACTCTGCCATCTTTGTCTTTTATTGGTATGTTGGAATTGCTTTTCGCGCTAGTTAGCTCTGTCACAATCCTATACAGCGTTTTCGAGTCATTCCGTTCTGCTGCTGTTTGTGCTTCTTTACCTTTCTCTTCTAACCATTTCCTCTTATCTGTCCTACAGCTCTTTTTTACTTATTTGTCCAGTTTCCTGCATTCTTCATCTGATGATCTCCATTGTTGGATGTTTCTAGCTGCTTGATCTCTTCTGATCTTCATATCCTTCCTTTTATCAATCAGTTTCCACGAGTCTCCAGTAATCCACTGTTCTCTGTTGGACCCTCTTCTCCTTCCTAACACTACATTCGCGCTCTCCTTTACGGCTTGAAGGAATAGCTGCCATTGTTCTTCTAAGTCGGTTGAGTGTTGTAGCGCTTGGAATCTGTTCTTAGTTTCCTCGTAGAATTGTTTTGATGTGTCTGTGTTCTTTAAGTTATCTGTCTTGACTCTCTTTAACTTCAATCGGATCTTACCAATCACAAGGTTGTGGTCAGAGCCAACATCTGCCCCTCTGTAGGTTCGGACGTCCTGTAGAGATGTACGCCATCTACTACTAATGCAGATGTAATCAATCTCATTCGATGTATTGCCATCTGGTGAGATCCAGGTTTTCTTGTGAATGCGTTTATGTTTGAAGAAGGTATTGCCAATACTGATACCACTGGCGGTGCTCATCGAGAGCAATCGTTCACCGTTATCATTCGTATTTCCAGCTGAACCGTGAGGTCCAACCGTAGTATACATTTATCTTCTGTCTCCATCCAGTTTCGCGTTAAAGTCTCCTACCACCACTTTTATGTCAAAGCTTGGTATCTCGTCAAGCACGTTCTGGAGTTGGTCGTAAAAGGTATCCTTTTCCTCGTCTGTGGCGACTTCGGTTGGGGCATATACTTGCACTACGATGACTTTGACATGTCTGGTGTTGAACCTCGCTGTGATGATGCGTTCACTAATTGGCTTCCACCCTATCAGTGCTTTTGAAGTATCCTTATTCAGGATGATGCCAACTCCATGGACGTGGTGATCTTCATTTCCGGAGTAAAGTACAGTTTTATCTCCGCTGTTGAAGCGTCCCTGTCCTGTTCATCGCATCTCGCTTACACCTAGAATATCTAGATGGTAAGCCTTCATTTCCTTCAGCACTTGTTCCATCCGCCCGCTCTGAAAGAGCGTTCGAACGTTCCATGTGCCTACTCTGGTGTTAGTTTTGGCGTTAAAGATATGGCTCGTCGGGGGTCGAGCTTCCTGACGGCTTTCACTCAACCCTGTCATAGATACATCTGTAGGTGTAGATACATCTGTAGATGCAGATGCATCCACATTTATGGATGTGCCTTCTCTTCTTCCCCTTGAAAGTGTACCGGAATGGCTTCTTCTCGTCGTTTCTGTAGTAGGAATTGTTTTTACGGGGTAGGGTTACTGGCCCTACGCCCAACCCTCCTCCTTTTTCAACCTGGCTTGGGACAGGCTATGGCGGAGTTAAACTACTTGAGTATTGAGTTCAAAAAGAGGCTGTGTGGACTGGGATTGTAAAAGCTAACACGAGAGTCCCGCACCACGTCTGCGTCACGCTGGCCAGCCCGATTCGAACGGCTATATTACATTGTTGTATCTGGCCGAGTTTTTCAAGTATGCACCACGTCTACGCTTTGCACACTGCCATAATACACCAGGCCTGTAGTGCATCAACCTGGGCGGTTCCCGCTCTACATACGATTTACCATTTATAATAGGCCTACCGGCCGCCCATATTTGCTTTTATCCTGGTCTCCCAAACATAAAACACGTGACCAGAATTACCCAATTACTGAATCTCGGTCTATACCAACTTAAATCACCCCTAACATTCCTACTAGAAATACCCCTATTTAGATCACATTTCGTCTCGTTCTTTGCGGCAACTTGGACATAGTTTAGGTAGTACGGCATACACACAAATAACGGTTAGTTCTTTTTTAGGCGTCCAAAACAGCCACAACGTTGCGACAAGGATCCATGTCGCACCAGTTCCATAGTATAACCAATACCGCTCCTTAGTACGAATCAAGCACACGTGGATTACGCCCCTTGTTGGGGGAAATGTCCCGATAATAATGTATCAAAATGGGGCGATGGATAATGCCAATACTGTAGTGAGATCTGCCTACAACGATTCGACCTCTGACACGTACATAGTTAGTCGTGTAGACCACACACTAGGGCCTATATGTAAATGTTACGAATTCGACGACCGAAGCCAAATTTGATGCGTCTGTGCTTGTCAGATTGTCAGATCACCCGTCACAAATAAACAGCAAATGCCACAAAACAAACGTTGTGCACAAGCGGTGATGTTGATGGCTTATCATCGTCGTATCTTGCACGTCCAATTTTGCGCAGTACAACTGCGAGGGATATGATAACGCATTTGCATAGCCGACTTCTATCGAAGCGATGCGACGCGAGAAGAGATAAGAAGGAATCTATCGGGTATCACACCGCCCGGCCTGGCACTGGTGCGCTAACTTCCGCGTAATATAATAGAAACGACTTATATCCACCTCAACAAATTGGCTTATCGCTCTACATTTGTTTTAATCATCCAACACGTACGTGCGTATGTGCATGCGTGCGTGTGTGTGTGCGTGCATGCATGTGCAAGCGTCCGATTTCGTTTTCGTCTTGTTTCAATCTGTACACATTAAACCGACCTTGTATGTTAATTTACCCTGAATCATCCTCTCAAGCCAGATGTTGTAACCGTATTAGCAGGAAGTTCGCTGAATTAGAAGTAGACTACTTCGTCCCACTTGCTGTCTTGTTTGTGGGAATTAGGTCATCGACCCAACACCAAAGAGCCACTCTAAGCACTTGCTCTTAGCGCCGACTCCCTCCGATTTCTTTTGAATGTTTCGTGTACAATTTGAACGTTCAACATTACAATTGAGAACAAGGTTTCGGTTTTGGTAAACCCAATTTGGGGGACAGCATACCTTCAACGTGTTTATTAAGAACAAGAATGTTGGTATTGCGAACATTATTAATTAATGTGGAACAAACAATGTGGAACATAAAAAGTCCCACTCTATGTACTTTTCCATGTACACGGGATGTACACAACTTGTTAAAGTGTACGCCCATTTCCTACATGTGTTTTGTTTAAATTTTGTTTCTGTTTAATGTAAATGGTTTGACTGGAATGGCATGTTTACGTTGTCTGTTTACAAAATATGTTGACATTTAGAGTCGATATTCAAGTGTACGTTAATCTACATTTGGGCGGCAAAAATGTTAAAAACGGTAAATACCTTTAAAGTCGTACTGTAAGTTTACAAGCTGACAGCTGTTGAAACAACGACATTACAAACTTTCAAGAAACGAGATTAAAACAAATTAAGATCGCATAATTAGCGTGATATCACATATTGATTTCATTGACCGACCATAACACCGCATAATAATTTAACTCTAAATGTATAATTTCGCGCCGGTGTAATAACTTGTCGAAAAATCTATAAAATTACACCACATTTACAACTTGTCACCATGTCTATAAATTGTCATTACACCTGCAAGTTGTCACCGCATTTATAAATTGTATATATATATATATATAGCATCAGACGTATATCACTTATAATACCTATATGTTTAATTATTAACAACAAGGCAGACATTTCGACACGTACTTATTTCCAAATAATAGTAAACTTCGTTTTAGACAAGATATGCGTTGTTACTTTACGATGTTAAAATTGATGCACACATTCAAGCGTGTCTGAACGAACTAGGCTTGTCTGTCAAACGGTTTGGGATGACAACTTGACCTTCTATTTGGAGAAGATCAAGTTGTTAATAGACATGAGAATAGGAAACTACATCATGTAGCGAGTACTTCCCAGAGGGATATATTTGGGATTCGGCCATTCTAGGGAGTTTTCGTTGCCCGGGACGCCGATGTCAGTTAAAGAGGAATGCGTCTGTGTGTGTGTTCTCCATTCTCCAACCAGGGTCAGATATAAAGCCAAACCAAGAACCAGACACCGGAAAGTAGAAACCGAACTATTATTCACACAACCCTGCGTTGACCCTTTCTGCCAACCTCTGAGCATCAATGTGTTAATTCAGCGCTTTATTATGACTGCGTGCTAGGTGAGCCTTGCTACATCGCTCTGTGTCAACACAGCTGAACAAAAAATGAGACCGTTCGCATTGCGCGAAGTGTGTTTTGTTTGTTTTATTTTGATAAAAGGTGCATACCAGCACGGATGGAACGCGGCCTCCCGGTAGGACGCTGGTTTAGGCATCAAGTAAAGGTGGTCGTTCCCTATGTTGCCCACGCCGCTTCAAAGGGCCAACAACGTCTGATGATCTTTTATTACTTGTTCTAATGAAAGACATTGTAATCGGGCTACAGACGTGTCGCTTTGCTTTTGTTGTTGTGTGTGTGCGTGCGTATGTGTGAAGTTGTGCATACAAGCGTACTTACGTGTGCAGAATGGAGGTTTTCATTAATATTACATACGGTTAGGCTTTAGTAGCATGATTTCTATTTCATGTAATTTATGAATTTCGTTTGCCGATTAAAATAGTGTGTGTGTGTGTGTGTGTGTGTTTATGTTTGTGTGTGTGAGTTTTTATGTTTGTGTGTGTGTGCGTGTGTACGTGCGCGCGCGCGTGGTTTTATATGCATGCACCAGATTACATACTGCAGAAGTTGTTATGGTTGCGTTTTAGCAGTATACGTACTTAACGATTTAAAACTACAGTTAATACTAGTTATCACGACATAAAATGATGACATTTAATATAATATGTATGCTAACGTCTTACGATATATATATTTTTTTTCTTCACAATAATAATAAAACTAAGTTTAGTTTAGTTGCAAAGCTACATAGAAGTGAAATATAAATAAAAAATATTAATGTAGTGCACATGATACGTCATAGCGACCAAACTGACAACTCGGCTCGGGCACTTCAAAGTAATCCCATCCTCCATTAAAGCCCGAACCAGTCGCGCGCTCCCGTCTCCCACGACAGCTGAGCATCTCTTCGCGTTGCAAAATCAATATTGTCCAGTTTGATAAATGGACCTGATGTCCGCGCACTCCAGCCATATTTATCTGCCAGTCAACATGTTCGACCATTAATCATCGAGCAGTGCTCGCTGTACCAACAACAACGGCTCTATGATGTCTGAATTATTGACGGCATATGTGGCGCAACGAGAGGTCGACTGGGCGAGGTTGGCGCTCATAAAGCACGACGGGAGACAGCGGACTAGCGCTCAGAACACACACGCGTGTCCTGGTCGTCGTCGCGGTAAATAGTTGCTTAACCTGTGACGATATACAAACACAAACACAAGTTTTTGTAATCGGCGAGAGTTGGTGCGAATACATGTTTAATAGTATTGTTGTAAAATAAACCTGTGTTATTGTCGATGAATACGACTATAAACAAAATATGTGAGAACGAACTTGGATTTGTACTTTGCCCCAGTTTCCGCACTAACCTATGATAGCCACCCCAACATGATCCTGATCTCTTCTTTGTCCTCGATACGGGTTGCTTTGTTTTTTTACTTCCGTCATTGATCACGCATTGCCCTTTCTAACTACGCCCCTCATCGCTCGCTCTCATTCTCCACTCCCTTCCCAATTTCGCCAAATCTCGCTTCACAAAGTTCTACTTGTTCCATGCGTCCCGCCCATTTGGAATAGTGAAAAGGGTCGACTAATGAAAAGAACGGTAGACGTTATGAACTGTTTGGCAAATGTCGTTCGCAGGCGTTCTTATAGATAGAAACAATTTATAATATGATATTTTTAGTTCTCATGTCTGGTCCTTAAAAACAATTGTTCTAAAACAATGCGCCTACGTTGTCACTAATTGCACAATGTCCACTGAATATGCTATTAACTGCACTTGAGTATCCTGGTTGTGCAGCTAACGGCACAAGTAGTATTATTAATACTGTGGATGTTATATATATAGTCGTTGTGAAACAGATGATCTGAGATTCCTGGGGATATCGGAAAAACGAAGGAGACTAAACAAATAGGATGGGTGTTGCGTAGAAAAGGTACGATATGTGACAGTGGCTAATTTGAATTGTATTCGA
This sequence comes from Paraescarpia echinospica, assembly GCA_020002185.1. Classification (NCBI taxonomy): domain Eukaryota; kingdom Metazoa; phylum Annelida; class Polychaeta; order Sabellida; family Siboglinidae; genus Paraescarpia; species Paraescarpia echinospica. Next base: position 36,487,956 of record CM034532.1, on the reverse strand, counting down.
TATGCAACTGGAAGCCAATGCAACTGTCTAAGTAGGGGCAGAGATGGTGAGAAACGAGGTGCTTTTAGTCCTACACGTGCTAAACAATTCTGTACATGTTGGAGCTTAGCTAAGTCCTTTTTAGCAATATTGTTTAGGCGAGAGTTGCAGTAGTCAAAGCGACTGCTAATTAGAGATACTGATATATTTTTTTAGCAGTAGATAAAGACAATTGACCCCGAATTCGGCGGAAATCACGTATATATGGTAGAAACAGGATTTACATACTTGAGAAATGTTCTGCTTAAAGCTGAAATCACTGTCAAAGATAACACCTAGATTACGAACAGTATCTGATGGTGATGTATCATTGCCAAGCAATTTAACTGGAAAGTAGTTAACAACCTTGTTTCGTTGTTGTTTTGTGCCAATAATAATTAGATCAGTTTTATCTGGATTTAGTTTCAATTTACTTGCTTCCATCCACAGCAAGATATCAGTGAGACAGTAATTTAAAGTTGATAGAGATGTCTGTGTGTCAGTTGGTGAAAGTGATATATACACCTGTGTGTCGTCAGCATACAAATTATGATTTATATTATGATTAGTTATGATTCGACTAAGGGATGTAGTGTATAAGCTAAACAGAACAGGGCCAAGGACAGAACCTTGTGGGACACCAAATGGAAGATGTTCTGGACAAGACAGTGAGCCAGATATGTTAATGCTTTGGTATCGGTCTGAACAATATGAACTAAACCGCTGAAGAGCCATGCCAGATATTCCAAAATGTCTATTAAGGCGATGTAAAAGAATGTCGTGATCTATTGTATCAAAAGCAGCTGATAGATCTAATAAGGTGAGAGCAGTCAATTTGCTATTATCCATATTGCATACAATGTCATTGTGTATTTTAAGAAGAGCCGTCTTACTTGAATGAAATCGCTTATATGCAGATTGTAGATCATTTAATAAATGCTGTGAATAAATGTGTTCATGGAGTCGATTTGCAACAACCTTCTCCAATACTTTCGACAGAAAATTAAGATTTGAGATAGGACGGTAATTTTTAAGGTAATTTTTGCACAGACTTTGTTTTTTAATAAGAGGATTGACAATAACTTGCTTGAATTCATATGGAACAACACCATCCTGCATTGACATATTTATAATATTTGTAATAGGATAAACCAGTTGATCAATGCAACTCTTCAGTATAAATGTTGGAAAAGGGTCAAGACCACATGATTTGTTAGGACACTTTTGTATGATAGTGCGAACTTCACTTGTAGTTGCAGGTGTAAAACATTGCAGTGTATTATTAACATTGGGCTGTTCGTGAAAGCTAACAAATCATAAGGTGTCGGGATACGACTTAAAAGAAACATGTTAGTAGGTATCTCAGGAAGTTAAATATTTCCGAGCTGGTAATCGATTGAGAGAACACATAGGCAAGGGAAAGGTCAAGGGATATGAAAATGGGCTAAGTCTTTAAACTCAAAGAACGATGTATGAAAGTAAAAATTGGATAACATGGTGAGAAAATAAACGTACCACGGACCAGCCACAAGGCCAGAGGTCTGGAGGAAGAATGATTGCTTAGACTGAACAAAGCGGTGATTGTGTTTTTTATGTAGAGATCGTAGGCATTAGTAATTGATTTCGTGTAAAATAACTTAATCAATGTCGTCCTTCTCCACTCCACTTGTTCTGTTTTCGTATTTGAGTAATACGCACCTTTACGGTTTATTTACCCGCTGTGACGAGACATCTGCTGCACTATTCCCAACGTTTAGCCTCACTTTTAATAGTTCGACTCCTTATATTATACCAACATTCATTGTTTATTTACCCCGTTGCCGTTTTGTTTACCCCGTTGCCGTTTTATGCCCGTAACGAAACAGATTTTGCTAATGATGCCTGTTTTCGCTGTTGTCGCCGTCTGACGTTGCGGCAATCATCCATCACCCACAGTCACTCCCAGCCGCCAGTCAATGGCTGCAGGGGCTGTGACGTCATCCACGGGAACAAGGAAATACGCCGAGAGTCCCGGCTGACGCAGAAGGCAGTTGGGATAGAGATGTTCGAGGGAGCGCCCGCTAACAAGAGGTCTGTTGAAGCATCTCTGGCGCAGTGTCACTTGGCAGTAACTTAGGTATTAAAACACAGGTTGTGTCATCCCTAGAGAATTGTCAGCGTAAAATTATATTGTTCAGTTGTTGTGCGTTGATAGTATATATGTCAGTTGTCTGTTGACAACATTGCTTCACAAACAACGTGTATAAATGTATACCCCGGCAATGTTGTCGGAGTCCGACGAAGAGATAGACGTCGAGGGAGACATGGACGAGGATGACGCCCTCAGCTACGACGCCGCCACCGCCGCTTACGAGGACCACGATCTTCCAGACGTCGCCGAAACATGCGAACCTGCAAATACGTCACCAACGGACACAGTCAACGACTCGAGACGGACCACACCTGAGGTGCCCAGCACCGATTGTCCGGTCGCTGATGATCCCTCGGGAAACAAGTCGGAGGGTCGGACAAGAAGACTTCTACGGACACCCAAGTGTGCACGCTGTCGCAATCACGGCGTCGTGTCGTGTCTGAAGGGACATAAGAAGTATTGTCGTTGGCGTGACTGTCACTGCGCCAACTGTCTCTTGGTGGTTGAGCGACAGCGGGTGATGGCAGCACAAGTCGCTCTCAGGAGGTAAGTGTCCTAGAATCATCTTGGCATCCTTCTGCAGTGAATATAGACAATGGCTTGCGCCGTTGCTGTCGTCATATCTGTGCTACACGTCGTGTATAACTCTGATATAGTAATGTCTGTAGATTCTAGGGGCTAGACTAGAGCCTATATTATATAAACAACGACGTGTACTGCATGTTCTTATGTGTCTAACGTAGCCAATGTCATAAACTACAAACTATAGATTATTTCTGCAACATTAAGAAGCCGAATGTATTGGAAAAGACAATGATAATAAAATAATAGTAATAATAAGGTAATTTGTTCTGCGCCTAATTCCTTAGAAACCAAGCTCGCAGGCGCATCAAAACGAAAAGTTTGGTTAATTTGAAAATCAATACTGGAAGAAATCGTGGTAGGCTATATAAAGATATATTTGCATGCTACGAAAAAAATGGGAGAAGGACACTACAGATCTAGATCTTCAGAGCGGTGACAGCGGTTGGCAGAATACCAACAGACGACGGTTAAGCAGAGGTTTGGGAAACAACTTCCTGAACAATATATGCAAATTGAAGAAGAAAAACGATAAATGAAAAACCACACATTCAACCACTAAATAATTTCATATTTAATAGCTGAAACGCTCAAATTTTCGCAAAACTGTGCCATGTTACGACGTGCATGTCAGTGGTTTAGCATAAACCTACCCCGACGTAACACCCGACGCCGTGTAGAACAACTGTGGCCATACGTTGCGGACGGCA
>CM034532.1:36414515-36479515 GCA_020002185.1 Paraescarpia echinospica | reverse complement strand
AGGTTAACGGCTATGGGGGTATTTAGTAGGTTATTTTATTACTTGTCTGCGCTAAGCTGTCACCCAGCAATGGTCCTGCACAATTTCAACTTCCCTGCTTTGATAAGCCACTTCTTGACGGTGCTATCGACTCCACGTTACTTTCTCGTAAACACAAAGTCACCTATTAATATTTATGACGCTATAAAACCCACCAATCTACGTAGATGTACGTTTATTCGTGTAATTTGACCAGAACTATCGTTGATGATGTTGTCAAAGCGCAACAATGTCTTCAAGATCTGGTTTGTAGCAGACCATATGCTACTGGATGAAGTTGGCATATATAAGTTTGTATCTATATTTGGTTTTACCTTAGAACTGTTACAATCCCCACTACTCTCTCCCGTCTTTAACGGTTTCTTTCTGTGTTGCGTGGAGGTTGACCCATCCGAAGTACAGCACAATATCAGACCCGCACCAAACCACATCTTCCGCGATCACCACCATTTAGTTCATGACACCCACTTGCATTTCTCGAGTAGTGTATTCATATATTAATGCGCTAATATTGGAGTATTGTAGGTGCATCTCCTCCGGTGCGCCGAGGTCCACTCACCTCTTTCTGTGTTCACCTTGCATCTCTGATCCACAACTGGCGATGTAACAACGATAGACTTTAGTTAAAGTTATTTAGTTGTGGGGCGCAGTAGCGCAGCGGTAAGAGCTCCAGGCTCTCGACTGAGAGAACGCGGGTTCGAATCCTGTGCGGCGGTGTCAAACCTTGGAGAGAGACGTGAGGGGAAAAGTCAGAGAAGTGAGGAGAAAGGAGAGAAATGTAATGGGAACGAGAGAGAAATGAGGAAAAAAAAAAGAGAAGTGAGGAGAAAGGTCAGAGAAGTGAGGAGAAAGGAGAGAAAAATGAGGGAAAGGAGAGGGAAGTGAGGGAAAGGTCAGAAAAGTGAGGAGAAAGGAGAGAAAAATGAGGGAAAGGTCAGAAAAGTGAGGAGAAAGGAGAAAAAAATGAGGGGAAAGGAGAGAGAAGTGAGGAGAAAGGAGAGAGAAGTGTTAAGGGGAAGGACAAATAAGTGAGGAGAAAGGACAGAAAAGTGAGGGGAAAGGAGAGAGAAATGAGGAGAAAGGAGAGAGTAGTGAGGAGAAAGGTTAGAGAAGTGAGGAGAAAGGAGAGAGCAGTGAGGGGAAAGGTCAGATAAGTGACGCGAAAGGAGAGAGAAATGTTAAGGGAAAGGACAGATAAATGAGGAGAAAGAACAGAGAAATGAGGCGAAAGGAGAGAGAAGTGAGGAGAAAAGAGATAATTGAAAGGAGAGAAAGTCAATCAGTCGGACGACTAAACAGACTGATTGAGACATGCATAATGAGGCAGAGAAAACAGATAGATAGAAAGAAAGAAAGAAAGAGAGACAGAGAGACAGGAAGACTGAGAGACTGAGAGACAGAGAGACAGAGAGACGGACGGACGTCGGACAGACGGAGACGGACGGACGGATTGACAGCCAGCCAGCCAGCCAGCCAGCCAGCCAGCCAGCCAGCCAGCCAGCCAGCCAGCCAGCCAGCCAGCCAGCCAGCCAGCCAGCCAGCCAGCCAACTAGCCAGCCAGCCAACTAGCCAGCCAGCCAACTAGCCAGCCAGCCCGCCCGCCAGCCAGCCAGCCAGCCAGACAGACAGACAGACAGACAGACGCACGCACGCACGCACGCACGCACAGACAGACAGACAGACGCACAGACAGACAGACAGACAGACAGATGCACAGACAGACAGATGCACAGACAGACAGACAGACAGACAGACAGACAGACAGACAGACAGACAGACAGATGCACAGACAGACAGACAGACAGACAGATGCACAGACAGACAGACAGACAGACAGACAGACAGACAGACGCACAGACAGACAGACGCACAGACAGACAGACGCACAGAGAGACAGACGCACATACAGACAGACGCTCAGACAGACAGACAGACGCACAGACAGACAGACAGACGCACAGACAGACAGACAGACGCACAGACAGACAGACGCACAGACAGACAGACGCACAGACAGACAGACAGACAGACAGACAGACGCACAGACAGACAGACAGACGCACAGACAGACAGACAGACGCACAGACAGACAGACGCACAGACAGACAGACGCACAGACAGACAGACGCACAGACAGACAGACGCACAGACAGACAGACAGACGCACAGACAGACAGACAGACGCACAGACAGACGCACAGACAGACAGACAGACGCACAGACAGACAGACAGACAGACAGACAGACAGACAGACAGACAGACGCACAGACAGACAGACACAGACAGACAGACAGACGCACAGACAGACAGACGCACAGACAGACAGACGCACAGACAGACAGACAGACGCACAGACAGACAGACAGACGACGCAGACAGACGACAGACAGACGCAGACAGACGACAGACAGACGCAGACAGACAGACAGACGCACAGACAGACAGACGCACAGACAGACAGACGCACAGACAGACAGACGCACAGACAGACAGACGCACAGACAGACAGACGCACAGACAGACAGACGCACAGACAGACAGACAGACGCACAGACAGACAGACGCACAGACAGACAGACGCACAGACAGACAGACGCACAGACAGACAAACGCACAGACAGACAGACGCACAGACAGACAGACGCACAGACAGACGCACAGACAGACGCACAGACATACGCACAGACAGACGCACAGAGAGACGCACAGAGAGACGCACAGACATAGGCAGAAAACAAGTTCAAGGGCTCTTCCTGCGAACCCAATGCTGTTTTAACGCTTCCCGGCATGGCCGGCCGCCGTACGCATACACAATACGCCGAACGTATGCGTCTTTATTGGGCGTGCGCCGTGTCTGCGTTGTCACTGTCGGCTCGTCTTACATTTTTGTGTCTTCCAGCGGCTGTTTATGTCGAACGCATGCTGATTTACCGTGCGACAGATCTGGCGTACACCCGTCCAGAAGCCTCTTGGGTTTCTCGGAGCGGCGCACTCGTCCCGTAACTTTTAACTACGTGTTGACGGGCTGGCATGGAAGCCGGGCGGACCGCTATCGTGTGCCGCTCCCCGCACTATAACTGTCCAACACTTGACATCTGTTTATCTTATAGCAACTTTTATTTCATACTTTTCGCGATGCTGTTATTTACTGAAAGTTGCGAAGTATGTTTCTTTGTCGGGTCGAGTTACACAAATTGACGGATGTGTTTATCGCGTATGTGTGTGTGAGTGATCACAATTTTATGAAACTCCTGGAATGTGATATAACAAAAAGAACAGTACATATATTATTAATAGAACGGTATGCCGTAATTTTAATTTGTATTTTCCAGCATATCGAGCTCGCCTACATTCGCTGCCTGGTCCGGAAGCGCTGCGCGCCATGCTGCCCTACGTCAGCGAACGCATGCGCAAACGAAGATGCTTCGCGGATAAGGAACTGGAGGCGGCCATGTTGGAGCGCGAATGCCGCCTAGAGTCCGATAAGCGCGGACCGCCTGTCCTCACCGCCGCCCTCGAAACAATCCCGTCCGTCTACCAGATGGCGCCACGGGAGTTTCTACGGAGCGTCTTCCCCGTGGTGAACGTGAACCTGCTGGAGCTGGTGTACCAGGGCTGTGGTGGCAGTCTCGAACGAGCCGTACAGCAGATAGCGAGCACGCAACGGACGCAGCAACACGCCAAGTTGGCAGGACACGCGCTGTCGATGACGTCTCAACAGAAGCAGCCGCTGTCGGCGTTCACGAGCGTCGTGAAACCGACGACTGTGCCACCGCCGATCTACGGCCGCCAGTTCCCCGGTGTCCTGCCGCCCATCTACGGCGTCAACCCGCCCAACGCCTTCAGCAACACGGCTGATCTACTCGCACAACGGTCGGCATTCCGCACCAAGGACACTGAGGCGGCGGCGACAGCTGGCCTGCCACGGGTCAACAGCCGGACGTCTGTCGCCTCGTCAACGGCCAGTCCGTCCTCATTCCAGTGTCCTCCCGGGCTGAACTCGTCCGGTGGCAGCAGCCCCACTCACACTGACCTCTCGGTGCGCGCCAGTCCCCCGGTCACCTCGAGTACCAGAACAAACAGTCTCATCACCTTCTCAGTCGAGTATATTATAGGAAAATGACTATACGCCTTTTGGAAGTGACGCGATGTGAAAGATGTGTGAAGTTTTCTGAATGTATTGTGTGAAGAAACGATAGACAACCGCGAAAAGACGCGATCTCGTCACCAAGTAGTGATGTTGTTATCACCCGCCAGGTGTCGCGCCAATCAGTGCAACCCGGGAAGGTTAGGTTTGACAAACACTTGGGACTAAAAAAAAACAAGGTATGCGTTGTTTAGTAATACAATATACATAGCTCTGGTACTTTGAAAACATACGTCAGAATAGGGTCAGTGTAAGTTGGTAAAAAGTAGTTTATTTGATGATTAATTAACATCCATTTGTATTGCTATAGTTGTGTGAGCTGTGAATGGTCTAGACTATGACATACACACATTAATAATGTTGTGGTGTATCCACCAACTGTTGAATTAGACAGACACTGGTGAAACGACGATAGAGTGATGTCGCAGTAAGTACTGGGCTAGGTTAAAGAATTAGGAACATTACACATAGTGAAACTGATTTAAATGCTGAAACAATTTTAATGTTTGTTTTGCTAGATGGTTCGTATGAAACTGCAGTTACGCTTACACAGTTTTAATTAAATTTATTCATAATAAAATATGTTTTGTTTTCAATCTAGGCCGTTGTACGCGTGCAGTAGACACAGTCTACCGCCCGTGTTGAACGATACGTGTACGAATAAATAAACTATTGTGCTACAGATTACTCGTGACCTTTATCGTGTCCGTGACTCAGACATGCTTTCTTTAAATGTTCAACTATTATTTTATTTAAGTTAAAACAATTCTTTTTACCGTATCGGGATGTTTGATGTCCGTGGTGTTCAGTCTGTTGACGGAGGTTGCCGAAGTGCATCATAACCTTCCTGTTTTTGCCTCTATATTGAAGGCCCGGTCGCTTGTTATCCCATTTCCCGGTAGATGCTGTCTCTTGCCGTCTTGTTGGCGTGTCCCTCGTGTTGATCAAGATGAAAGATTTACATTTCAACTGTTTTCATCCATAATAAGCCAGATTGTCCGTTTTGTCTGTGCATCCAATCTGTCACGTGTTGTACGTATTAGCGGCAGGTCGTCTGCAAAGTGCAAATCCTCTATTACCGTGTTGTCAACCGACGATACTCCAGATAATAGACCCCATGTGTACTTTGACATCGTCAAATTTACCATAGGAGGTAGTTGTTGCATTTTAGATTTTAATCACTTTGACAATTTATGTTTTGTTCTAGGCGCCTTTTAACATCATCTTATAGAATCTGGAGTGTTGAAAGCTGTGGTCTATTTAGGATCTTAGAGTATTCCGCCCATCAGTTTGATTGTTCCTCTTGTGTTGTACGTAATCTACTATTTCTATGTTTGCTGGGTGCATTTAACGTTTCCACGTAACGTTTTTGTGATTTGATATAATATTCTTTGGTTTACAACTGAGGCAGCTCTTTTTGGTAGTTTATGATAGCTCCTCGATTTGGTTTTGCTTGTCTTCCCTAACTGACTTTTTCTATAATATCATTGGATTAGAGTAGTCTATTTTATAAGTGTTATCGTCTAGGTTATTTACGTGGTAACTGTAAAGTCTAACAGCACAAACTGTCGCGGCAAGAACTTTATAGTGCCCAGCGCCTCGGGTTTGGACGAGTAGGGTCGAATCCGCATTTTTTTCCCGAATTCAGGGTAGACAAAGCGAATGCCAATGCTTTTGTAACGGTGCCCCATTTCAATTTTTTTTATAATTTAACAAAATGTTTTATGGATATTCTGATATTTATGGGCAAGAACACTCATGCTGTACAGAAAGGTAATTATCTTGTAGTTGTTTGGGAACATATGAATATGCCCATGACGGTTGGATCCCTGCGTACGTTGACATGGTCAAATTCTTTCGGACTAAGTTCTAATTCTAATTGTTTACATCGTAAGGAGCCACTGTTGGCTATGGTTTACGACGGGATGGGTGCGTATGGTGTTATTGAATGTTTGGGCCGCAGGATAGGCGACTGAAATCGTTTATGGTCTCAGCCTGGACCAGCGACTCGTTTAGTTTATTCCAGTCTACTATTGTCTTTACAAAGTATGAGTTTTTGAATTGGTCGGTGTGGGATGCAGGTACTGTATAGCACCTGGTGTTATTGGTTGTTAGGTGTTGTACAAAGTTTGAGGATACGTGATCTGGAAAATGATTGGGTTGGATGCGTCTTTTATTTATTCTTTGGGGCCGAAAGTATGTTTTTGCGGGGACGGCTGGGATAGATCCCTCAGCTATTTTGTACATGAATTTAAGTCGGAGGTCCCGACGTCTGCTTTGTAAGGTATTGAGTTTTAGGTCTATTAATATGTTTGTGATTCATCCTTCATGTCTGGAGTGGTAGTCGCCGGTAATGAAACGAGCAGCGCGGTGTTGTATACGCTATAGTTTATCTATGTCCCCCTGATGGTATGGGTCCCACACTATGGCTCCGTACTCTAAAGCAGCGCGCACAAGGGCAGTATATGCGATCCGTTTGATGTTTATATGACAGTGTCGTATGTTACGCCATAGGAAACCAAGTGTGGAGTTTGAATTTTTAGGTACTGTTGCGATGTGGGAGTGCCATTTAAGGTCGTCGGAGATAGAGATGCCAAGATGGGGGTTGCAGTTTACACGTTCTGGGGTAGCGTTATTTAGGGTGTAGAAATAGTCAGTTTTAATTTTTACACTGAGGCTGTAGCATTTGTTTGTATTGAAGTTCATTCCCAGTCCTTTGCCCACTTTTGGAGTTGTTTTAGGTCGTTAATGCAATGTGATCATTGAGTGTTTTGATCTTTCTGTATAGTAGGCAGTCATCGGCAAACAGGCGGATTTGGATTTTACCGATGCTGGCAGGTCTTTTATGTGACAGAGGAATAGCAGGGGAACGAGTACAGTGCCTTGTGGGACACGGCATTTGACGGGTACTTCTCTCGAAATTTGAAATGACAGAAAGTGACAAATCTGTCCTAGCAGTTAAATGACACCAAAATATAAATTTAGTATCAAATTCTCAAATAGATCAATAGATAACTTTGCGTGTAACACTGGCGAACGTTAACACCAGTAGAGAAATAAATAGTAGCCTGTTCCCGATTGGTCGAGTTCCCGTTTTCCGATGTAACAGGCCCACTGTAGCCCCGTGCAAGCAGTAGGTGTTTGCGTACTGCGTATACGCGCAAACGCAGTTAACAACTTAACCCAACCTTTGACCGCTCTCCTGACCCTTGACCAGTAACTGTGCTGCCATACCAAAAGTGTGTTGTTCTTATTGTTATTAGTTCTATTGCATTTCTGCTACGAATAGTTGAACGAATTCTGACATCTATATTTATACTATCATTGCAATAAAAATATTAAACTAAATGCATTACTAGCGCAAACGACCTTAGAATCAGTGCCTGATGCGGTTCTCTCAGGGACCTACTCCTGACACGGACCTCGCAGGGACCTACCCCTGCACGAACCTCGCACGGACTTACTCCTGGCACGGTCCTCGCAGTGACCTACTCCTGGCACGGTACTCATAGTGACCTACTCCTGGCACGGTACTCGTAGGGACCTACTCCTGGCACAGTACTCGTAGAGACCTACTCCTGGCACGGTACTCGTAGTGACCTACTCCTGGCACGGTACACGTAGGGACCTACTCTTGACACGGTACTCGTATGGACCTACTCCTGGCACGGTACTCGTAGTGACCTACTCCTGGCACGGTACTCGTAGGGACCTACTACTGGCACGGTACTCGTAGGGACCTACTCCTGGCACGGTACTCGTAGGGACCTACTCCTGGCACGGACCTCCCACTTCCACTGGATGACTGACAGCAAGTTGAAATTAAATGCAAATAAAACTGAATTGATCATTATTGGTACTCCAATGCAGCATAGTAAACTGGATGGTTTTTTCCCTACGCGTATTTTGAATCAGCATATCACGCCATCAACCTCGGTGCGGAATCTCGGAGTGATCTTTGATAGTAACTTCAATTTCCGACACCACATATCTCAAACATGTCACTGCTGTTTTTATCATATTCGTGATCTTCGCCGTATTCGCCGGTATATGCCATTTTCTGTTGCTAAAACTATTGCAGCAGCGCTTGTTAGGAGCTAACTTGACTTCTGCAATTCCCTCCTTTATAATATCGCTAGCAAGGATATCACAAAACATCAGCGTGTCCAAAATTGTCTAACAAGAGTAGTTACAAGATCTCCTCGTTTTTCTCGCTCTGTACCACTTTTGAAGTCTTTGCATTGGCTTCCTGTACGATATCGTATAATATTTAAGATCTGTACCATTACATACCAGGCACTGTCCAGTAAGCAACCATCTTATTTGCAATCATTGCTTACTCCTGTAAGAAAACCTATCCAGCTTCAATCATCTAATTCTGACCTACTTTTTGTTCCTAGAGTCAACACTAACATTGGAACTAGGGCTTTTTCTGTTGCTGCACCAACTCTTTGGAATATGCTCCCTCTTAGTGTTAGATCAGTTGAACATATTACAAAATTCCGCCGTCATTTAAAAACTGATCTTAACAACCTTGCTTATCCACCGTAGCTCCCTAGCGCCTTGACCCATCTGTTGACAACTGGCTAAACTACTTATGGATTTTGAGATTGATCAATCCTTTTGTTTTGATGCGCCTCTGAGCTTGGTTTCCAAGGATTTAGGCGCAATAGAAGTTTTCTTATTATTATTACTCCTGAAGCGGATCTCCCCGGGACGTACTCCTGGCACGGGACAACTCTGGACCCGTTACACCGGTAGGGTCCAGATGATGCGGCTCCACATCATCTTAACAAAAACCAGCTGACGGCTTCGGGGTGGCCAGAATACATCTTCGAATCCTTTTATCTCGCGTCTCCCACACACATTTGACGATTTAGAGGACACACATTTGAGCGAATGCGTCTTTAGCGACCGCGGCGAATGAGACCGGCGGCTGAGTGCCGTGTTACACGGGAAAACAAGAGCCACATGTCGGCAATATTTGAACCGGCCAACATCGCCGGTGTTCGGCCTGATCGGGTGGCACTATCGGGCGGCTACCAGCGGCGATGGGGGCTTTGAGACACGATACAGTAAGCAGAAATGGCACTAACGTGCAGTTCCGTAAATTAAATGCGCAATAAATTATTGCTAAATAAATATTAATCTACGCGGTAGGGCGAGTTGGTGTGCAGGCGGTCCGGGGACGAGGGTGAGGAGGCGAGCGTGTGGGATGTGGTGACGTAACTACTTCGTTATTGAATTTGAGCAAACGAAGAAATGATTTAGCTAGAAATTGCTGGTATAAATATTAAAGTACTTTGCAAAGGAATCGACTTAAATACAAAGTTAAACATATATTAAAGATGCTTTTTCAATAGTATTTGATTTGAAAGGAAAAGGTACAACGTCAATTTGTTTTTCAAGCGACCATAATGGAGATATAAAGTCACAAAAAGTAATGTAATATTATAATATATTATTTAATTATGTACATCGCCGTTTTTTTTATTTACGCGCGTTCTCGCGATGCCTACTTACTCAACCCCACAAAGAATATTAACAAAATAATTCCACAAATAGCTAAATTCGACATATTCTGAGAATACATGGCTTCTAAAAACGTAAATTTGTTGTAAGTGTGTTATTGCGATAATTACGGCCTGTTGCGACGGGGATGGTATGTTCCTCGAAATGTTTGTTTCTCCTGACGCAAACTCCAAGAAGATCTTTTTAAATGAGGTACTGCATATTTTAAATATATTTGATCCAAATAAATAACCAAAGCTATATAAAGGGTCTATCTGACTATCATCACAGAGCTCCAAGCAAAATTATGATCGCCCACGGTTACGACATATTAATAACATAGGAGCCTATACCTGTATTGGATAGAGTACGGAACTATATTGCACCCGTATGTTGAAATTATTATAAATATTTCTATGAACGAAATTAAGTTCCGTTCATTGTTGCTTAAACCGCTAGCACGCCACTAACCGCCGTCAATGAATGCATGCCTACCAACAACCTCCGCATTCCGACCTACCCCGCTATCCCTGCCGTTTACACACTCCTCGAGCTGGCTGTTTGTTTATGCCCCCCACATGCGCGCCGCCGTTTCGTCGGGTAATTAAACTACGCTAAATCAGGCGCCGTTTGTCGGCAGTGTCGCCGCGTGTGAGTTGTGACTACTTTATGAAACATTACACTTATTTACTTGCCGCTTTTGTCGGTGCTGCTTTTCGTCTTGGGCCGCCGCCGACAAACCGGGCCCACGCCGTTCGTTTCATCTGCAACCCCCGTCAGTCGGGCGTCAGAACGGCTGAGTCACAGCGGGGCTAAGTGACGTATTGAATATCATATAGCACAACATTGGTTGCCAACGCGGGGTTTTGATGGTAAGATCAGACGTATCGCAAACAACGACCCTTTCTGGCCAGATGCTATAATAATATAACAGTGTAAATTAAACTATTATTCGCAGCGCTATTTTAACCGCAGAAGTGGTGCCACAAAACGCACGGTTTTATGAGAATACTGTACATAAAACGATGCAATGCGATGGTGTGAAACATTTGGGTAATCATACATACAAAGTGTAATAAGAAGAGGCACTTAAATACAACATTCCCGTCTTGGGTGCTCAGCCGTGGTCCTACAAGAACAAAACAATGACAGGTTTGAGTAGGCCTACCATGTTGAAAAATAGACAGTCAAGAAAAGGATGGAAGAGGCGTTATTACATTGTGAAGTAAGGCTGTCGGTGGTCGACAGTGGAAATACAAGCTTAATAGGAGAGATAGACTACTGGTGGTTTCCTTCTGCTGGTAGATAATTCTGTGGTCAGGGCGAATTTGGGCCTAGATGTTCTTTTGACATAGCCTGTAGTTATTTCTGCGAACTAATCCTGCGAAATGGGTTGTTATGCGAGCGCACTCAACATTGCGTGGCTCTAGGGTAAAACATTTGCTATTGATTTTTTATTTGTGCACAGCGCCAGTCTATTTACTACTAAGGTTTTGAAAGACGTGACAGTCAGTCAACCAAACAAGCAAACAATAACTGTTATTTAAACAATTCAGTTTGTAATGCGTTTACATAAATTCGGCTTTTCAGTGACACATTTGAAAGAGGCCACGTAACAATGAAGTTCAACACTTACAGGAACGTGTTACACCCTTGTCAAAAAAATTTATACCCTAAAACAGTAAGAACATAAATCATGCGTGGTTTCGTATAATAGTATTTACCATGATAACTAGTGCACATCGTGGTTTATCACAGTAACACCGTGGGGATAATGATTTCTATATTTCAGGTTGTATTCGGATGTGTTGCTAATAAAGCTATAAGTATGACGAAGGCCCCGGTGCTCTTTTGGCCTTGCACTTATTCCATTACACGTGTGATGGGCGCTGGTTCCCATGCGACGGGCGGAATTATCGCCTATCTGCTCGAGTTTCGGATTGTGCGTGCACGAACTGCAACTAGACGCAGCAGTGTGACACGGAAGGTCAATGGTGGGGCTGTCGTAATCCGTTTGAACAGATACATGGGGCCATACACACATTACGTAAGTATATGCCAGAAGGCGGGAGAGGTCTGTGAGTACGTATGAAGGCGGTCTAGGCATAGGCAAAAAAAAATTAGGCATACTCTACTGTAGGAACTTCAACCACAAATGACTGAAAATGACAGAATAATGGGACACGTCTAAGAAACGGAGTTATTGGAAGCCTAACCCTAACCCTAACCCTAACCCTAACCCTAACCCTAACCATAACCATAACCATAACCCTAATCATAACTATTTTGTACTATTGACCCTAACCCTGAAAGACCCTAGCCCTAACTATGTATACTAATAACCTTAACTCTAGTGAATAGTTAGATTGATACTAACCATTTATTCCTGTCATCTGATTGGTTCCAATGATTACACATTCGACCCTAGTGGTAGAGTAAGCAGAGTAGTTCCAGTCAGTCGCTGGGTGAAGTGGCGCCATCTGTGAACAAGTTTTGCAAGAAATTAACACCGCAGAAGACAATACGACATCAATCAGTTCACCGTGCGTCTACCCTTGTTTTATTAATAAAATGTCGAACACAATTGTCATCAAATATTGAGTTTTGTGGCATTTTAGTAGTCAAAATCATAGGCAGGCCCTAGGTTATTTAGACCGCAACAACTCCTGAAATCATTATACAGCCTGTAATATAATACAGTGGAGCCCAGTGGCGCAGTGGATAGAGCATCGTACTCTCACTCGAGAGAACCCGGGTTCGAATCCTGTGCTGCCATGTCGAACCTTGGGCAAGTTCGTTCACGCTATGTTGCTCCAGTTCACTCAGCTTTATGAAGAACGAGAACCTTGCCATAGACTGTGGTGGATATTTTTGTACAAGTCTTCGCGCTTTAATTGCAGCGTAGCTGAATGCTTCACAGAGAAATCGATATGGTGTTCGATTGAACGGGTCTGCCAGGGAATAAGGTGTAAAGCGCGTTGAGCAGTGCTAACGACTGGATACTGCGCTATATAAGAACGTACCTTTAATATTTAAATGGGTTTATTATGTTTATGCCATTTTTGGATTTTGAATGAGGGGGTTGGTCAGACCTTAGCTGATGCGTAAACCTACTGTGTGCACGGTTACCTAAGGTACATGCATAAAGGGACGGTGATCGACTTCCCCTGATTATTACTGTATCGAGTGTAGATGATCCCACTGCATACATAAGCCCAATAATTATGCGCTGTGTGGGCGTCTCTGTCGAGCCGTCGTTAATCGCCTTGAGGAAACACAGCACCGACAATTACTTGGCGTTTTGCTGTAATCGCAACACATAAATTGCTGGCTCGGTTCACACCAACTTGCGACAAGACGAAATGTGGCGCTCCCGCACTGAATCCGTCTACTGATATAACGCCTAGTCTCACGCCTCACGGCCCGTGTGAGAAGACGGTCTATCGGTCGATATCACCGATAGACGCTCGTGTGTCTTGGCTGTAGGCCGGGACGATGCCTTTCTATGCACTAAACCGGTGATAACGTTGCGTTCCCATCTATTTCCCGCAAGCAAACCGGTAAGAGGTAATTATCGATATCCTCGGGTTACATGCGACCAGTGGCGTATTACCATAGGGGCAACTGGTACACGTGCCCCAGGGCCCAGAGCTCTCGGGGCCTCGCCCAAGTAGACCGGTGATCATAATCAAGTAAATTTATAAAGCGCATCACAGTTTAACAAAACAATCATGAAGTTCACCAGATATTAGTTTAAATATAAGGTATTAAATCACTCATTCCTGTTCGCTTTCGGGAAGATCTACTGATACTGAAACGTTTTCATAATGTTGTTATAACTCATAAACAAAATAGTGTCGTAAAAAACAGTTTGTGTGGGAAACAAATCAAATAACGTAAGTTTTACGTTTCAAACATTATTTCTTTTAAAATTGCATGAATAAATGGCCACCCCATGCTGCGTTCACGTACAATTAGGTTCAGTAAGTCCGCTTAGCTAAGTCGCTTACTTAAGCGACTTACCGAACCGGTGGATTACGTGACTCTTCACACAGAATACAGTATGCGGTTTAACTTTAGATCGGCTAGAGCTCGTAAAGTTTTGAAAGTTTAAGGCACCTTACATTCGCTTAACTATAGCGTGTCCCAGCGGGTTTAGTTAAGAGACTTACGTATTCGATTTAAGTGCGTTCACACAGAGCGTAAGCGGTTTAACTTTAAGCGACTCAAGTTTAAGATTCTTGTGTGAACATAGCATGTTAGCCAACGGAATAAGCTTTTGATAATAGCTTCTAATGGGGAATGTTTACATGGCAACAATCCTCGTACACTTCTAGCACTAACAGCGTTTCGTTAAACTCGTGTTGAAGAAGAGAAATGTAGTTTTATTACAAAAACAGCGGTGGTTCCCAACAAAGCGCCAAGTTTTATTATTATTACAACGCGTAGATGCTGACAGCGGACTCCAATGGAGCAACCTTCGCTATTGGATGATGTAAGCAAAATGATTTGCAACTTCCGGCGATCATTAATATGACCCGATTTGGAATTTGTTATTTGGGTAAATCCACTCCTGGCTAGGAATAACCAGAGTTCTTATATTAAACCCGCTGCTACGAGATCAAATCGTGGATTTGCCACGTGTTTTCTTTCCGAACATAGCGAGGGTCTTCACCAGTGTTAGTTCAAGTCACATCATGTGACTCGTTTACAAGTACGTGCGTCACGCACACTAGCTTGCATTGGCACAAGCCGACAACGATTGCGATTTGTGACTGTCAGTCAACCGCCGAACAGTGACATAGCGGCTCCGAGTTCCCTAAGGAACCAATACAGTCGTTCAACATCACGCCGCAAATTGCGTGTACCTGCGTGCACTTGCACATCGTCTGTAGCGAGGTGTCATACGCTCGCTGTGTGACATTATATATTATTACAGAGAGTGTCTGCAAGCGCCACGATCTCGACTCCCTGTTCCTATCCCGAACTGAGCGCGTGGCACGATCGGGTTAGGAATAGAGTCGAGATCGAGGCGCTTGCAGACACTCTCTATTGATTCGACGACTAGGCCTACAGTACATTATTCGTGTCGGGTGCGAAGTGCAGGCGTGTCTCCCGTGCCGTTTCTCTGGGCGACATGGGCCACCCAGCGAAGCCGATGGCGTCGAGTCGCTCCAGTGTCGTGTACGAGCTCCGGCGGCAGGTCGCTGTCTCCGTCTAGCGAGCCCGGTCGTTGGCGAGTGAACATTGTCCACACGGTTGGGACGACCGAGACACCATTGTAGAGTTCTATTTCATTCCCCGTGTAGGTTGAATCCTACCAACATAGCAGTAAGCTGTCTGACATTAGTAGTAGATATGTAACTTTCAGACAAATGGTTTAAGTAGATAAAGTTAACAAGCAAATGTAACTGAAATTGTTCTCCGATATGTAAAAATAAAATTGTAAATAAATAGTAAATATGACATATATCAGTATAGTATTTCATGTCTAAGCGTTTTAGTATACAATCCGTCATCTAACATTTTGGTAGTAATGTTTTTGCTATTGTAATTCTTTTGTGACTGGCCAAAACGGCGAGATTTATAGCGCGGAGAAATGTTGTGTTACCGTCATTATTATTATACGAAAAATGATGTTGCGTCTGATGACATAATACGCGAATCTGACATTAGGAGTTAACTCGGTGTTCAGACTGCGAGGTCTACGACGGGGGAGACGACATGTCGCACGTCACATTGCGGAACTCCGTCAGTATTCCTGACTCACCACGGAGACTGCTGCGATCCAGAGACATACATAGTTGTCACCTGACATCACCACGGAGACTGCTGCGATCCAGAGACATACATAGTTCTCACCTGACATCACGTTAACACAACAACGATTAAGGAGACGGAACTGTTGTTGAAATTGTGGCTGTCTCCGACCACAAACAACAATAAAAATCGTGTTGAGATTAGAATATATGTGCCCTTGCTATCTGCAGCGACACTGACGTTAGATGCGACACGAAACGCCAACAACCTGGGCCGTGATTATACAGGTAAGCGAACCTTTCTAGAGAGGGACGACTGTGGCTGTTTCCGAACTGAACAAATAATAAAATCGATAGTAAAATTTAGAAAACACTTGCTGTACATGCATCAATGTCAAAACATCATCACTTTGGCGTGTGACCCGTGAGAGTATCTTTGTAACTCGTGGGAGTATCCTTGTGATCCATGGGAGGATCCTTGTGACCTGTGGGAGTATCCTTGTAACTCGTGGGAGTATCCATGTAAACCGTGGGAGTATCCTTGTGATGCGTGGGAGTATCCCTGTAATGCGTGGGAGTATCCCTGTGACCCGTGGGAATATCCTTTACCGGGAGTCGGTTAGAACGCCATTGCTGACCTAAAAAGGCATAAGTATCACTTCTAAAAGTCAAAACAAACGTTCTTAATTATAACATTATAAATATATTTTACACGTGGCCTACACATGTTTCGAACGGTACCACCATGAGAACAATGATTACCTTTCTGTTGCTGATGCAGCTTTCGTTGTGCCTTCATGTGAAGCCATGCCTTGCCACGACTGACTTTGAACAATTTCCAACATGCAAACAGAACATAAGAGTAATTTTATTGAAGATCTAATAGCATCACGATACCAGTGCCTTTGTTCTCTACCTTCATAGGCTGAAACTAGCAACAAAGCTTAGACGTCACGTCAGAGACCGAGAGTTCGGCAGGGAATGGACGACCATGCCCTCGACACCATCACTGTCTAGTCTGCTACCCTATTGTTTCAGACAGACAAAATAGCATTATAATAAAAATCGAATTATGGGGCACCATATAAGGCAGTATTATTCCGGATGTACTCAGCTAATGCCACTGATGATGCAAAACCTCTCCCACAATATATCCATAATGAAACTGAACATAGCCGACATTACGGCGTCTAGAATGTTACCCTACGACAGAAAAAAATAAAACCCAAAGAACAAATTGCAGCCTGGAGACACCTGGCTCTACAGCAAAGATTACGTACGTGCCTTCGCTTGAGTTCAGTAGGTGCCCGTTGATGCCAAGGCTGATTCTTCCGCATGAAAACAGAAGAAAGAAAAGAAACCTAAATAAGTGTGTAACAACATCACACTAATAGAACCGTTGTGCTGCCTGCTTAAGTAGCGGGATGAGACGTCAGCAACGTGGCTCGCGACTGTGTGTGGAGGTGCAGTAGCGCAGCGGTATGAGCTTCGGACTCGACTGAGAGAACCCGGGTTTGAATGCTGTGCGGCGGTGTCGAACCTTGGACAAGTTCGTTTACTCTACATTGCTTCAATTCACTCAGCTGCATGAATGAGTACCTGGATATAGACAGTGGTGGATGTTTGTGCATGAATAGTCTTCGCGCATCAATTGTAGCACGACTGAATGCTTCCCAGAGAAGTCGAGATGATGTTCGATTGAACAGGTCTGCCGGAGAGTAAAGTGTAAAGCACTTTGAGCAGTCCTGAGGATTGAATACTGCGCTATATAAGAATTTACCTTTACTTTTTTACATTTTTATCATGTGAAAGACAAAAATAAGTTAAGAATTAAAAAATCAAAACAGTAGAGTCTGTAATCGGATATGTGAAGATTGTAACAACATTACTACCTCTTGTTCATGCTCCGTCTTCAGATGTCCACTGACGTCACCACTAACGCGTTGCATATTTATACAACAGAAAATAATAAAATTAACGGAGCAACGAAAAACCTGATGCAGCCTATCAGCCTAAGACCTGAAAGGCAATACATATACGTTAAGACTTAACTAAAGAAATAATAAAAATCTGTAAACGTACGTTTGTGACATGCAATGGCGCAAACAATATTTTATGCGGCAGTAACATCGTAAGGGATACAGAAGGATGCAGGGATACTGCGTTCAAATTGTGACAGCGGGCGCAATTTAACGTGGTAGCTGCATCCCCTGGTAGATTACCAGCACTAGCGTGTGCATATGGATAACCATGTGATGCGCACAGCCGAGTTAATGTTTGCAGTTGGATGTGATCTGCTTGTGAGATCTTGGCTTGTTATTTCATTTTTAATTGTTGTATTGTTATCTGGACTGCTATGCGGATTCATGGTTTAATAAGCAGTTGGTTGACTCACCCTCCTACCTGTACCACACATGTATGTATGTATGTAGGCCAATGTATGTACGTACGTATGTACGTATGTACGTATGTAGGTAGGTACGTACGTACGTATGTATGTACAATGTACATATGTATGTAGGTACGTACGTACGTATGTATGTACAATGTATGTATGTATGTATGTATATATGTATGTATAATTTATGGCAGAAGACTGATTAATTTATGGCAGAAGACTGATTAAATAAGATATAGTTCTTTGACGCTTTTCCTTGGTCTAGATGGGTACATGAGGTTTTGCTTAAGCTTTTCCTCTCCACTGAGCTTCAGTAGTGTACACAAGGTTTTTAGTGGGGTAAATAAAGTAGGGGCATACGTACATACAGGAAGGCGGAGTGACCCCCACCGATACGGTGTGAATGGTAAATACTAGCCAGTAGAGATATACTTAGTAGTTGTAGCAGGTAGCTGCCCGAGACAATTGCAAATATTGTTATAACTATTGGTGAGACTACTAATAGGTCAGTGAATTGTAGGTATTCTATAGAAATACCATTGGGGCCGGCATGTTTGTTCTGAAAATGATTATTGTATTAATGGACAATGTGTCTTTTGATGATGTCATCGGAGTACTAAGAACCACCGATGTAAACAAAGCATGCGGTCCTGACAATATATCAGGTGTAATCCTTAAGGAATGTGCTGCCGAATTAGCAGGTTCACTAACTATGCGTTTTAATATGTCCTTAAACTATCGAACTTTTCCAACTTGTTTTAAAAGAGCAAATGTTGTTCCTGTGTACAAGAAGGGAGATAAAAAAAATGTGTGCAACTACAGACCTATCTCTCTCTTACTGCTATTTGGCAAAGTTTTTGAGAAAGTCGTATACGACTCATTGTATGAGCATGTGCGTAATACAATTTCGGGCAGCCAACACGGATTTGTGAGGTGCAGAAGTACAGTATCTAATCTAGCTTGTTACTTGAACGCCATTTCTGAATCTATTGACAACAAGAAACAGGTTGATTCTGTTTATTTGGATTTCAGTAAAGCCTTTGATTCAGTATGCCACCCATTGTTAATTCACAAGCTTAGATCATATGGATATTCCGGGCAATGCATAGAGTGGTTGCAGTCTTACCTTGTCAACCGAAAACAACGCGTAGTCCTCGAAGGCAAAACATCTGACTGGAAGCCAGTGTTGTCTGGTGTACCAAGGTACAAAGGTTCACAAATTGGACCACTTCTGTTTATCTTGTATATTAACGATCTCACTAATCATGTTAATTCATGTGAAATGTTATTGTATGCGGATGATTCCAAATTGTTTAAAGAAATTACGTCGGTGACCGATTGTCAGTTGGTGCAGAGGGATCTGGACAGTGAATGTCTTTGGAGTGAGACATGGCACCTTAAACTTAACGTTGAGAAATGCTGCATAATGTCATTCACTAACAAAGAGAAACGTATATCCTATGACTACACGATTTTAAGCCAGTCCCTGCCCAAGGTCACCGCTGTCAAAGATCTCGGTATCACATTGACCGACAGTTTGACTTTTAAAGATCATATTAATCGTCGTGTTTGTAACGCTTTTAAGATGAGTGGTTTTATTAAGTGCGATTGCACAACATTTACCGTACAGGCTTTGCGGGTCTTTTATATATTGTATTGTTCTGCAGTTTGCGGTAACCGCTACTAATTGATAGTTTATGGTAATCGCCGGGGATAATAATAGGAACCGGGACCTTGACCTTAGAGAAGGCCACAAGCATGGCTGGCCAGTTGATTGTAGTTGATTGTATACTAAGCTAATTACAAGTTGTGGACTGAATCCAATGTGTCGTGTTTGTCACAACTTTACAAGGGCGACGAGGATGGGATCGAAAGTACTCACATCTGACTATTAGTACTGAATTAGGATACGCTGCATCGACCGAGTCGGCACGTGTGATATGTGTAGGCCATCACATCATCGCTCACAGACACATCCTGATGTTGCGTTTTCACGAACAATACTGAACACTTGATGACCATTGCATTGACAAGGTGAACTGTACATTGATATCACTGTCGTCAGTTGTACGCACATAAGCTGTCTGTGTGTCATTGTTCGTACCAGCCTGAAATGTCTGACAACAACGAAGCTGTCGCCGCGGCGCCACCGGTGCCGCCTGTACATGGGATACGATCGCCGGCACCAGTGAATCTCATGTCAGACACTGCAGAAAACTGGAAGTTCTTCAAACAAAAATGGAAGAACTATGCCACAATCACGCAACTCGGGAAGCAGCCTGTCGATTATCAGGTCGCCTTGTTACTCCACACGATCGGCGATGACGCTTTAAGAATTTACAATGGATTTACGTTCGACACGGACGACAACACCCGATCGGTGGATGAAATCCTAGCGAAATTTGACAGTTTTGCAGTCGGAGAGGCCAACGAATGTTATGAGAGATTTATCTTCAATAACCGAAACCAACAAGCAGCCGAGACATTCGAGCAGTTCTTAACAGCAATACGGGTGCTCATTAAATCCTGCAATTTCTGCGATGACTGCAGAAACTCCATACTACGCGACAGAATCATTCTGGGTATTCAAGGAAGCACTACTGAAGGAACGCAACATAACATTGTAAGCAACAATTGACACCTGCAGAGCAGCAGAAAACGCAAGTTTGCAGAGTAAGGCCATTCACCCGGAAACCGTCAACAGGATCAATAAATCAAAACATGGTCGCGAAACAAGACCGGCAAGTTTGAGAAACCATACGTGGGATGTTGTGAAAGGACGCCAAAACAAACAAGGGCCGTCGGGCCTGGCGAGCCGTAAGCCACCACCAGACAGTGGGATAATGTGTCAACAGTGCGGGTTCACGTACCACATTGACGGAGTGTGTCCTGCGGAAGGAGAAATCTGCAACTTCTGTAAGAAGCTTAATCACTTTGAGAAAGTATGCAGAAAGAAGAAACAAGAACGAAAACGGGTTCGACGAATTCAACCAGAGACAAATATACAACAAACGACTGATACCTCGAGCGAAGAGGACTATCCTTGGACAATCAACAGTCTGCCGATGAACAAACAACATAAACGAAAATCACCTATGACCACAATTGCTGTGAATGATATCAGCATAAGAATGATGATTGACACAGGTGCATCAGTGAACGTGATGGATGAACGATCCTATGAGAGGATACAGAAACCAATGTTGCGGAAACACAGAGGACCTAAAATCCTACCCTACGGTGGAATCAAACCTCTTGACATTCTGGGAGTGTGTGATGTGACACTCGAATCAAAATCCGCCATTCAGTGTCATCAGTTCCATGTCGTGAAAGGAGCACATGGATCCCTCATTGGTTTCACCACGGCTCAGGAGTTAGGACTGTTGGATATTCCTGTCAACAACATCAAATGTGAGTGGGAAGAAAGATACCCTGGCATCACAAACGGAATCGGAAAAATGAAAAATGTACAGGTGAAACTGCACATTGATGAATCCGTGCGACCAGTCGCAATCACAAACCGGAAGATCCCATTTCACCTCAGATCAAAGATTGACGAAGAGGAACAGCGACTTCTTAACGAAGACATAATAGAGCGAGTACCAGTTGGTGAACCCACGCCGTGGGTATCTCCAATTGTTACTCCTCCGAAGAAGGACGGCTCTATCAGATTGTGCATCGACATGCGTGAGCCAAACAAGGCGATCATACGAGAACGCCATAACATGCCGACGTTAGATGAACTCATACATGACCTCAACGGAGCAACCGTCTTCAATAAACTTGATCTGTGCAATGGATACCACCAGCTGGAGCTTCATCCGTCATCCAGGCACATCACAACGTTCAGAACTCACAATGGCCTGTACAGATACAAAAGACTGAACTTTGGAATATCGTCAGCGAGTGAAATATTCCAGGAACACATCAGAAATGTGATCAGTCACATCAAATCAACGAAGAACATTAGTGATGACATCATCGTATATAGAAAGGGAGAAAACGCACAATTGATGCACGACAATGCACTGGCCGAGACTCTTAAGGCACTACACGAAAACGGTCTGACCCTCAGACCAGATAAATGTGAAACAAATCTATCCTCGATCCAATACTACGGGATGGTCTTCAGCAAATATGGCGTGTCACCTGACACTACGAAAATGCAGGCTATCAAGGAACTGCCATCGCCGTCAAATGTTGCAAAACTTAGAAGTTTCCTGGGCATGATGAACTACCTGTCAAGGTTCATCAAAGACTTCTCCATGATCAGCGAACCCCTCAGACGTCTCACCAAGAAAGACGCCGATTGGGTGTGGACAAGCGAACATGAAGCCACATTCAACTCCCTGAAAGACCTACTTGTGGAAGATGCGTGTGCCGCTTACTTCGATATAAAGAAAGAAACGACAATAATCGTTGATGCAAGTCCCACAGGGTTAGGCAGCATACTAACGCAAGAGGGTAGGGCAGTTGCGTACGCGAGTCGTTCCTTGTCAGACATCGAAGGCCGCAACAGCCAAACTGAACGCGAAGCTCTGGGTATAGTGTGGAGCTGTGAACACTTTAACCAGTACCTCTAAGGAGATCCTCACTTCACAATCATCACTGATCATGAACCACTGCTAAACATATGGAAGAAACCTAAACCGCCATTACGCATTGAACGATGGGGTTTGCGACTTCAGCCATATAGCTTCACTCTGAAATATATGGCGGGAAGCAAAAACCCAACCGACTATATGTCCAGAAATCCGACAATCACGGCTGGGGCTCTCCGTCACCAAAAAATGGCCGAACAGTATGTGAACTTTATCGGGTCATCCAGTATTCCCAATGCCATGAACATTGAGGATGTCAAACGTGCTACTAAAACAGATGGCATGATGCAGACGATCATCACTCTGTGCAGAAACGGACGATGGTTCGAGATCTGTAAAGTACGAGTTCTACAAAGTTAGAGAAGAATTGACGGTCACAGACGACGACATACTACTGCGGGGCTCAAAGGTAGTCATCCCAACATCCCTAAGAGACCAAGCTGTGTCTCTTGCACATGAAGGTCATCAAGGATTGGCCAAAACAAAGGAACTCATCAGATCGAAGGTGTGGTTTCCGAAAATGAACGACAAAGTCGACGCGGCTGTACGCCAGTGTTTTGCCTGCCAATGCACATACAACGGACATCCACACATTGAACCCATGCATATGTCAAATATGCCAGCAGGGTCATGGAGAAACTTAAGTGTTGACTTTCTTGGACCTTTATTATCAGGCGAAGAACTCATGGTCCTGGTAGATGAATACTCAAGGTATCCTGTAGTAGAGATTGTGCGCTCAGTGTCGGCAAACAATGTTATCCCGGTGCTTGACAAAGTATTGACAACGTTTGGTTATCCAGAGGTAATAAAATCTGACAACGGACCTCCATTCAACTCGGAAGCGTTCAGTTCATTTGCAAAACACAGTGGGTTTCGCCACAGAAGAGTCACGGAATGTTGGCCAAGGGGAAATGCACAAGCGGAAGGTTTCAACAAACCCCTGATGAAGGCTATTCGATCAGCTGTGTTAGAACAGAAGAATTGGAAACAGGCAATGTACCAATTCTTACGGCAATACCGGGCCACACCACACACATCAACAAAGTTTTTCCTCATCGCCTTCTGTTTGGTAGAGAACCTGCAACAAAATTGCCGTACATTACAGTGAATGATGACCATGACAACAATGAGATCCACGCTGCAGCGCGAAGGAACGACGAACAGGCAAAACAGACACAAAAGACATATGCTGATCACAGAAACAGGGCCACCCACAATGACTTGCAAGTGGGGGACACTGTGCTCATGCGTAATGACAAGAAATCGAACAAACTGTCCACTCCATTCTCTCCCAAACCCATGGTGATCACCAACATCAAAGGTACAGCTGTTACCGCAGCGAATGACAAGCACACCATTCGTCGCAATGCATCCCGGTTCAAGAAGATGTTTAAGCCACTTCCTGTCTGGAAAAAAAGGTGGAAATAGAAAAGGTCCCAGATACTGTGGACATTCCTAAGATGACGACAGCGACACCAGTGACACACCGAGAGAAAAGTCAGCCCGACGTTCTATATACTAGAACCCCCACGTCACGAGATGTCAACTCAGCGTCGAGAACATCCATGTCCCCCAACGAGACACCAAAGCGACAACGACCACAACGACGACGTTACGCCCCTCGACGTCTGGATGACTATGCACTCTAATAGAAGCGCATGTACAATGAAGACATTAACACAAATTTGACATGTGGACATTTGGTATAGTCACATACGTTTAATGTTACACATATCTGAGCAATCAGCATAAGGACTTAGAATGGACATGATGATAGTTGTTAAGGGTAGAATAGAATTAATGGTAGTTGTTAGCTAATAGTGAAAAGGGGAGGAATGTAGTGTTCTGCAGTTTGCGGTAACCGCTACTAATTGATAGTTTATGGTAATCGCCGGGAATAATAATAGGAACCGGGACCTTGACCTTAGAGAAGGCCACAAGCATGGCTGGCCAGTTGATTATAGTTGATTGTATACTAAGCTAATTACAAGTTGTGGACTGAATCCAATGTGTCGTGTTTGTCACAACTTTACATATGTCTCTAGTCAGAAGCCAGTTGGAGTATTGCAGAATTATCTGGAATCCCTGACAACGTACGTTTATTGACAAAATCGAACGAGTTAAAAAAAATCATTAAATTTCTATGTTACAAATCCAAAATACAATACTCCTCTGACATTTATTCTAAGATTTGCCATCATTTTAGACTACCTTCCCTTCAACATCGTAGGCAAGTTGCAGATCTTATGTTTTATACAAGTGTGTGCACTCCCAACTAGACTAGTTGTATCTGGTAGGGACTATCCAATTTCACTGTCCTTCACGATCTCTAAGAAACTACATCCATTTTAGAGTTTCCAATAGCAGAATCAACATTAGAAAACATTGTGTTTTGAATAGATGTATGACTACTTTCAACCCATTGTAATTAAGTGATCCAACTTGTGATATATTCTCAGGAGCTGAACCCTTTAGATCCTCAATTCAAAAACATTTCTATATATAACAGATGTTTGCCTGGTATATTTGATGTTGTGTGTTTTTATGTCCTTATTGTTCTTATTGTTTTTATTGTTCTGTTATTGTTCTATTATTGTATTATTATTTATTGTTTCAGTTATCAGTCCTGTTACTGGGTCCACTGGACATGTTGGAATCTGAATAAATACAATACAATACAATACAATACAAGGACACATAATCTTTGTTAATCAATAAAAGTATATCTCCTTAAGTTGGCCTATTTCAATCTACATTGGACTTGCGTTGTTGCTCTGCATAAATATTGTTTTCGTCACAGCAGCAATTACAGAATTACTCTTTACTGGATATTCCTTTCTGGTGACCGCTGACGTCACGGAATATGAAAACAAAAAAGAATGGTTTTAACAGAGCAATGAACAACTTGGTTACGTTCACTTCTGTGTCCTCTTCTGGGTCCTCTTATTGGTTCTCTTCTGAGTCCTCTTCTGTGTCCGCTTCTACATTCCTCTTATTCGTCCGCTTCTAGGTCCTCATTTCTGTTCTCATCTGAGTTCACTTCTGCGTCCTCTTCTGCGTCCGCTTCTAGGTCCTCTTCTCTGTCAACTTCTGAGTCCAGTTCTATGTCCTCTTCTGCGTCCTCTTCGGTGTCCTCGTAAGTATACTCTTCCGGGTCCTTTTCAGTGTCCACTTCTGCGTCCGCTTCTGCGTTCCTCTTCTGCGTCCGCTTCTGTGTCCTCTTCTTGGTCCTCTTCTGCTTCCTCTGCTGTGTCCTCTTCTGGGTCATATCATCTGAAACATTACCGAGAATTGGCATATCTTTTGCTCGATACCCCGACTTAAGATGTCCGCTGACGTCACGGCTGAAGCTCAGCATTTGAAACATAAAGAATAATAAGTTAATAGAGCAAAGAATAAACTGGCCCGTCACCCTGGGTACGGACCCTTTCCGTGTACTGGCAGCCGGGTCATTCTATGGAATAAACGGAGAATGAATACAGCGGCAACTCACGTCAACTCTGCCAATGCTGGTTCCAACAAATATGAAGTCTTACAAAACCTTCTCGAAGAAGAAAACATGGACGTAGACTCACAGTTGCAAAACGTCAGGGAATTATGGACCAGCACCAACAGAAGGAGTGGTTCACTGGGGACACTATCAACAAAGTGTAAGTGAGGAAGGAAAAGAAAGGCGCAATTAACAACAGCCGAACAAGACCAGCGAAAGCAGCAGCCCAGGAACAGTATGCAGAGGCAAACAGAGCCGTCAAGAAAAGCGTAAAAGCAGACAAGAAAAACTTCATCGACTACCTTGCCAAGGAAGCAGAGGATGCCGCAGCCCAGACCTGGGACCGAAGTACTCGGTACTCGTGTATTCATGTACTCGAGTACATTTTTGAAGTACTCGTACTCGTACTCATAAAACTTATGGGTCATGGACTCGTACTCGTACTCATACTCATTGTACTCAGATTTTACGAGTACATTACGAGTACATCTGAGTACTTTCTCAATATGTACTGGGGAAAATAAATATATTTGGTTATAAAATGAAACTTTCCTGTAATATTTAAATGTTCAACTATTTTTTAAATACTTTGTTAATTCTGATAGAATACCACCTTACCATCCCTACACATAGTACATCCTCATTCTCTGATAACCATGACTTATGATACCCAAACATGGCAACAGGCAGCATCTTTTCACAGTCAGAAACACCTTCTTCAGCAAACAATAATTGTAGGCTATCAGTTCAGGCCATAAACCTGTTTGTTTAATTAAGCCACCAAAATGTCCATAAAGAATCAATTAGCAGTTAACCCACCAGTTAGACAGGAAATACCTTTGATGTAGTCTGGAGACCATGCCACTTGACAGTGGCTGACAGTGCTAACTGCTAAGAACAAGAAATGCCAGTCTCCCTCTGTAGAAGTAAGGTGGCTCAAGTCAGACTGCCTGCTACACTAGTATAATCCCATGCCAGCAGCCTGGCTAAAAAGTTCAAATGGGATACTGAGCCTATTGTGTGGACATGTGCTAACCCTCTCAACAATTAGTAGTCTACGATCAGAAAATATAAACTGCAAACTTATAATATCAGCAGATTGCTGATTGTAGAGGTGAACGAATACCCCAGTCAGCCATGTACAGATCGTCACAGTGACCCACTGCAGTTCTGAGTTTTCCAACTCTGGCTCAGTTGGTCCCTCACCATCTCAACATTCCGGCCTCATCAGCCCTAGTTGAAAGGGTATTTACCATAGCTGAGAAAGTACTCTGCCCTGAAAGACTCAACCTGTGAACAACTCATGTTCATTCGGTGCAATGACACATATATATGATAAGATCATACGATGCTATTGAAATGAATGCCAACGAAGTGAATTTCATTGTTGATGAAATAGAGGTTTTTCTTAGTTTTCCTCATAAAAAATGTATCAACTGCCATTGCATATTCACTTGTGCTGAGTTATATAAATTAGATTAATTAAATAATTTTAAAATACGTTATTATTTAATATTTATATTTTTTTAAATGTACTCGTACTTTTACTCGTACTCGTGAGAATGTACTCGTACTTGTACTCGTATTCAGCTTTTAGCAATGTACTCGTACTCGTACTCGTACTCGTACTCATCCATCATCAAAGTACTCGTACTCGTACTTGTACTCATGAAAATGTACTCGGCCTCAGGTCTGCCGCAGCCCAAGGGAACATGAAACAAATGTACGATACATCACGAAGGTTAGCAGGAAAGTACATGTACGCAGACAGGCCAATCAAAGACATGAAAGGCGATGTACTTACCAGTGACGAAGATCAGTTCTAGAGATGGGGGGAACATTTTGATGAACTGCTGAACCGACTACCACCACAGAACCCACCAGATATCCCACCAGCTGAAGAACTACTCCAGGTAAACTGCGAAAAACCAAGCAAGGCAGAGATCGAGAAAGCCATTCATCACATGAAGAGAAGGAAAGCTTCCGGCCGAGATGAAATTCCTGCCGAGGCAATCAAGGCAGACATGGAGACCTCCATAGAGATGCTGTATGAGGTGATTGGGAAGATATGGGATCAAGAAGAAATGCCGACTGAATGGAAAAAAGGATATATGGTGAAACTCCCGAAGAAAAGAAATGCAATAATTACACAGAGTCATTGGACAGACTGAAAACACCAGTGGACGCCAGATTCAGAGATCACCAGGCAGGCTTCCGTAAAGACAGATCATGCACAGAATCAATGGAATACATAGACTTTGTAGAACATGAGAAGGCATTTGATAGCCTCGACAGGGAGATGCTATGGAAGCTCCTGCGACACTACGGGATACCAGAGACATTATTTATTTCTCTGATACAAAGTAACTATGAAGGCATGGCATGTAAGGTTATTCATTCAGGACAACTCACAGACACATTTATGTTGAAGACAGGAGTGAGGCAAGGTTGCCTTCTGTCACCATTCCTCTTCCTGATTGCCATATATTGGATTATGAAAAAGACAACAGAAAAAAGAAGAAATGGTATGCAGTGGACACCTTGGATCCAATTGGAGGACCTGGACTTTGCAGATGATCTCGCTCTCCTGAGAAAACAGAGCTTCTAAACACAGTGTTCAAACAACATAAACAGAAACAAAACAAAGATCATGAAAGCCAGCACGAAGAATAACAGCCCAATCATATTAGGAGGGGAATCACTGGAAGAAACCGACTCCATAACATACCTAGGAAGCATAATTAACAAGAGTGAAGGCACAGAAGAAGACGTCAAAACAAGGATACAAAAAGCAAGAGTGGCATTTCTCATTTTGAGAAACACTTGGAAGACAAAACAAATCATGCTTAACACCAAATTGAGGATATTCAACTCAAATGTCAAGTCAGTGTTACTCTATGGCTCGGAGACATGGCGACATTACACAGAAAACACACAAAAATATTACAGACCTTCATCAACAAATGCCTGCGCAGAATCATACACCTAAAGTGGTCAGACAAGGTACTCAACACTACACTATGGGAATGAACCAAACAACTACCGATAGAAAATTAAATAAAGAAGAGAAAATGGAGGTGGTTAGGACATACACCGAGGAAACCTGCAACAAACATCACATGACAAGTAATCACATGGAACCCCGCAGGGAAGAGAAGAAGAGGAAGGCCGAGAAACACCTGACAGAGAGACAAGGAAAGCGGAAGAAAGCAGATGGGAAGAACCTGGAAAGAAATTGAGAAAATGGCATCAAACCGACAACAGTGGAGGACCATGGTCGATGGCCTATGCTCCCAGCGACCAAACAGGCAAGTAAGTAAGTAAATAAGTAAGTCATGTCAGGTGGATTTGATTTAAAAGTGTGGGTTACTGAGCATGCGTGCAAACTTATAACCGGGTTGCACAATTAATCTTTCACGTGGCAACAAGCTCAAAATGATTCGTATAGACACAATTATGTATCGGCTATTTTGTACAGTTGTCAAATATTCGCCCAAATAACACTACACTTATGCATAAAATGCAAGAAACAATTAACAGAGAATGTACTTATGGAAGAATCTCATGTTTTGATACAGCAAAGCTCAAATATATTATTAGCTTACAAAGAATTGCTTTAAGTCAGTGAATATTGTTTAATTTCACCGTCATCTAAAAACCTTTCTTTTTAATACTTCATATCCTCTTTAGCTTCTTAGCAATTCCATCCATCTGCCGACGACATTTTGTTCTATACATGACTATGAGAACGCTTAATCCTTTGGATTTATTGCGCCACTTTCCGAGGATATCGGCGCTAAAGAAGTCATTCCATTATTATTACTATTATGTTGAGACACATATCTTGATTCCACGGACACCTTTGAGGTATACCTGAAACTTCGCCCCGTACAGGGGGATTTTACCCAAGTGGACTATATTTGTATGTCTGTCTCCGTCTCTACCATCTTTATCCAGAAACCCACATGCTTACCTAGATAGACCAATCACACGAGCGTGACATATTTTCATGGATGACATCTTCGGCAGAGCTACTGACGGTGGCGCCACCACGCTGGTAATCGACACTATACTTCAAGTACGTGGCGCCACCTATTAGGGTCAGTATAACCAACGCTAACGCGACCAGTGCCGACCACCGTAGTTTCGCTTCTCCGGCTGCGTCTGCACGGGTGCGTGAATCGGAGGGGGTCTTACCCCAGATACTCATTTGAGTGTTTAATGCGATATTACAAGTGTTTTATATAATGCAATTGCGTTTCTAATAAATTGCAGAAAATAAAAGGTAGATTTGAATCTGCGACATAAACGTTATCCTTCACTTTTATTTTATTTTATTCAAATTGGTTCGAACGTTTCGCAGAAACCGTGCAAAATTGCTCTTACTTGATGACTTAGCACGAGAGTAAATTCCACTGGTTACCAAAAGACCGAGTGACAAATCATTTTCGTCACCATGTGAAGTTTATAGGGCTTTGTGTGAGCGACAAACAATTCAGCTAGTGCAACGCGAATCCTTGTCGCTCATTTAACTCAATTTTTAAAGTGATACGCACTGACTGCTTTTGGTACTTCAGAATTCCGTCACATAATTTATTATTAGGGGCCTAAATCATTGCTGCCGTAAATAAGCAAAAAAGTTATTCAAATAATTGATTATACGCAAGTTTTTCGGCGAACGAACGACATCTCGTGACATTACGGTTTGCACCACACAACAGGCATACTTTCATACACGCATGACCATTTTCAAGTTACTTGTATAGTGAGATGTACTGATAAGAATCATTGAAATACGTGTATATTGTGTGTGTTTATTGCATGTTAATAACATTCTGATTAGCCTTGAAGCAACAGGTCTATAATATTTCAGCACAATAATTAATCGTTCATTCAGTGGATGCGAAACCGAGCTTCTTGCTAAAGGAGGGTGGGGTGGCATCATCGCAAGCTAATGGGGTAGTAATCTCGCTTATCCGACTTCGCTCGCCTTCGTGAACTCGCCAGAACTCGAAAGAACGCATCTTGAATGTTCACTTGAAAATTTTGAATCGCTAGTTACCATCGGATGACGTTATTGTTTTGGATTAATTCGTTTAATTTATTATCCTGTCTCCCCTGTCCTCTCTCGTCACTCTCCCTCTGCATCTCCCTTTCTCTCTCTCTCTCTATATGTATATATGTATGTCTGTCTGTCTGTGTGTCTGTCTGTCTGTCTGTCTGTGTGTCTGTGTGTATGTGTGTCTGTCTGGCTGGCTGGCTGTCTGTCTGTCTGTCTCTGTGTGTGTGTGTCTGTCTGTCTGTCTGTCTGTCTGTCTGTCTGTCTGTGTGTGTGTGTGTGTGTGTGTGTGTGTGTGTGTGTGTGTGTGTGTGTGTGTGTGTGTGTGTGTGTGTGTGTGTGTGTCTGTGTGTGTGTGTGTGTGTGTGTGTGTGTCTGTCTGTCTGTCTGTCTATCTGTCTGTCTGTTTGTCTGTCTGTCTGTCTGTTTGTCTGTCTGTCTGTCTATATGTCTATATGTCTGTCTGTCTGTCTGTCTGTCTGTCTGTCTGTCTGTCTGTCTGTCTGTCTGTCTGTCTGTCTGTCTGTCTGTCAGATGTGTATTTCTATTTATGTCTGCCTGTCGCATGTTGTGAATTGTCATTTGATAGCACAATTAATCTTCGTGTGGTGTTTTTATATGTTCTATTGTCGAAAACACATTGACATCACCGATAACAGAATCGTGTTGTTATTCTGTATCTTGAATGCACAACCACTTAGGGAATTATACACACGACTGAAATCGAGCGGCCTCATCTCCGCACAATCTGATAGGCATCACGAGTGCCGTGGGCTGCAAGCCGAGAATCGAAAAAAACTAATATCACTGATGTTGCTATGGAAATCGGCCTCATAACGACCGGCACATCTGATCCCTACCGAGCGCCGGAACAAGATGTTTTTGTAGCGACCAACCCAGCGTTGGTTGAACGTTGCAACAGACGTCGTTGCTATCAAGATGTCTGGTTAAATTCCGAACCGATCTCGTCCGTTAGTCCAGGCGATAATTCATATCCACAGCTACTGATGTTTACTTGCTATCGCCGTACGCTTTATGGCGTACACGTTTCAACCCCCGCCGCGAATGCTGCAATTTACTGAAGGTTTTTTTTAAACCCTGATTACTGATCCTGTCGTGGCTATAGCACGACGTCGTCGCCAATGACGTAGTTGTCATACTCCGTGTGATGATATGTCACTGTTGCATCATTGATCTTCAATGATATCAACATTCGGTATCGTCTTAAGCAATCCGACCAAAATACCACAAGCAATTACGCGTGATATTTGACTTTGGCTGGAACAAGTTTGGCTCTCTGTTTAAAGACATATATGAAGACATAATCATCACAAAATATATTCTGATGAACCATACGTTTTAATTAGAATATGGGTGGCACATGTTTATGGATATCGCTCACACCATTGTGCACAGGGTAAACAGCGCTTTTTCCATTAGTATGTTGAATAAATCAATATATGGCGTTTAATATACAAAACAAATATTATTTTCTGTATTTAATTTCTGTTCTAGTATTTTATTTTAACTTTATGAAATTCATGAATCAAAGTGGTCTAAAAATCATATATAGAAAATTAGTAGAGTGTATCACTGAGTTGAATATATTTCTGTTTTTCTCCTGATGGGAAGTATATGTCGTCCGGTCGTTGTTTCTATTATTTGCGTATCCGAGCGGCCATGTGGAACGGCATCAGTCACTAGAGAGACTAATAACGGAAGGAAAAGTGGAAGGCAGCAAAAGCAGGGGAAGACCAAGGAGACAATGGGAGAAGGACATAGACGTATGGCGAGTGGAGAGACTGGCAAACGAAAGAGCTGTCTATAGACAATCCATCAAGGCTGCAACGTCCGGAAAAGTTATGTAACTTACACTTTTTATTTTGCATCAATTCGGACTGGATGTCATCGCCAGAGCAAAACCCACCTACGTACATTTTCCCAGCAAGTGGCGCCGCCGCACTTTCTGACCTACGCGGATTACTCGTAATGCGAAATGCAGAAATCGACGATACTAGCACATGGTTTTCGTCGTGGTGATGTAGTATGATTCGAATTAGACGCCGAAGCGGGCCTGCGGTCAACACCACGCGGGCGATGCTTTGCGTTGCTCGCTGTGATGTAACACGTCAGGAAACAACAACGCGACTGGAAAATGTTCTGGTTGTTCGTGTAAATACCGCTGGTCGAGGTATCGCTGGAAACCGTGACGTGATCTAACAGTCTGCTTTATAGTGACGCTTCAAATGCTTCAAAGATTATGGTCGTAGTTCAGCAACCGGTAAGCTGCCCTAATTCCAAATGAAGCGTAGGCATATAACTTGGCTTGTCGCTGTCTGGCAATTGATGCAGGATGTAGTTGCGTAGTCAGCCGTTGACGGCGTCAACGGCGAGCTGTGGGTATAACGGTAGGTCAGCAAATAAACACGTCGTCGTCGTCGTCATCGTCGTCGATGTCGTCGTCGTCGACGTCGTCGTCGTCGTCGTCGTCGTTGTTTACGTTGTGGTCTTCCCTTCAAAAAATTTCCAAATGCGGGGGTAGTTGTTCTAGTTTAACTGCAGATCAATCTTATTCATGTAGAACAATAATAAATTTATTGTATAGCCAACTAGGCCTAATTGTGCATATATGTTCATCTTTATATACATCAACAACTTGAGCAAATGACACTTAAATGTGTCATGTTTTAAAATATCAGCGTGGTTAACAGATCCCAAATAAAACGCACGTTTGGTCAATGTTTGGCGTAACTCTGTAATATCAGGGAGGTGTGTGTTGTATTTAGGATATATAATGGTGATAATACACACCTGCATTATGTTCACGATGCCGTCCGCGTCTAATGGCGCTCATATTATTAATAGTTAAAAAAGGCACACGAATTTTACGCGCGTAGTTTCGAAGTGCATCAATGCTTAATAGTATACATGAAACCTGATCTTAGTTGCCTAAAGAAGTTTGTCCAACATTGCTATATATTTATATTCTCCGATTTTCACGAGACGTGTCGTTCTAGGTGACGCACTACGCCTAGACAGCGGTGCTCGGATCCAGCGACACGGACAATGGCGACGCCTCTGTCACCGTCGCAGCAACGACTGCTGTTGACTATCTGTCGCAACTTGACCCGGGCTGATGGATACCCGAAGCTGAACACGACACACGACTCCGTAGCGACGCCGACCGACGACAATTGGGATGCCTTTCTCTACATAGTCGTCGTGCTGTTGTTCTACGCCGTCAGCATGTTGTACCTTGTCGTGCAGTACACGCGCCGTGAGCGAGAGGAGGCGGTTCTCGACTACTACTACACCGAGTACGTGAAGAGAGACCATTTCTCGAGGCGCTGTTTCGCCGTCGACTCGCGGACTCTGAGAGTCACCCCAGATCCCGACAAGTGTACCGTGGCTATCGCCGGGCGAGAGACTACGCTGTGAATCTTCACTTTTTGTGGTGGTCTCGGCTTACATTTTGATGATGAACAGCAATTTGGTGTATGCGTTGATGCGATTGTAACACGCGACGTGGTCGTCTAGAAAGAGCCTTCTGTTAGCATAGTGAGTGCGTGTGTGTTGTGTGTGTGCGTGCGTGTCTGTGCGTGCGTGCGCGTGTGTACGTGTGTGCGTGCGTAAGTGTGTGTGTGTGTGTGTGTGTGTGTGTGTGTGTGTGTGTGTGTGTGTGTGTGTGTGTGTGTGTGTGTGTGTGTGTGTGTGTGTGTGTGTGTGTGTGTGACAATTACATTTAACAAAATTTAGTAATTCACAGTCCTGTTAAAATAACCGTACAAGTGAAAGTTATCAAGAGTTTCGACAACCTACCAACAGGTAGCGCTGTTGCGTATCATTATGAATGTACAATTATTAAAACACGAGGTGCCAGCGCTATTAAAACCGTTTCACCAGATGGCGCATTTGGGACGGATCACTCTTTTACTTCCGGTTTAATGACATACCCAGTTTAAAGCATAGGTGATGCTCAGACGATATCCACTTTTGGCAATTTTGTTGCCGTTTGATTTTTTATGCATAAAGACACGATACAGAAGTTTTGGACGTCTTTAATTTTGTGGTAACATCGTTGACGTTGATTTTCTAGAGAAATAAATGCAACATTTGATGAGTTTTTGCTTCGATTTTCAAAGCTTGCTTTACTTTGTTTTGCTTTTTGAAAGAACATGGTTTATTGTCTGAAGATGCAAAATGCAAATTTGCGAACAGAACGTAAACGTACGTTGACATTGTAAACGTACGTTGACATTGTAAACGTACGTTGACATTGTAAACGTACGTTGACATTGTAAACGTACGTTGACATTGTAAACATACTTTGACATTGTAAACGTACGTTGACATTGTAAACGTACGTTGACATTGTAAACGTACGTTGACATTGTAAACGTACGTTGACATTGTTGCCAGTAGGAAGAATAGTTATCCATCCCCTATTGAAATATACACAACAAAGCTACAAACGTTGACATGAAATATAAATATTGTGATCAAACAACACACCAGACGGCATAAGATACAATACTAACATTAGTCTAGGCCATTTATATGTGTGGCATTCTTCCAAAACAACACAAATACATCAAAGTTGCCTTGCAACAAAACAAGTAACAACGTTTATACCTGCCAACCCTACCGGATTTTCGGGTAGATTTTTTGTGAGCTTCGCAAAGGGAGTCAGGGGTGCTATTGGAGGCCATGGGTGGTGCAAATGGAGGTACTTGTTGAGCCACACGAGAGGGTGCAGTTGAAGGTGCCATGGGGTGCAGTTGGAGGTGTTTCTTGAGCCTTAACGGGAATTCATTTGGATATCCCAAGGGTGCAGTTGGAGGTTTTTGGTGAGATTTAAAAGTTCATGGATTTTGAACTGAAAAGTTGGCAGTTATACGACCAAGTGTCAAATATGCAACTATCAAAACAAAATAGGTCAAGCGTCACCATGAAGTCTTGCGAGTCTTTAACGTGAATCTCGGTAATGATTTGATAATCTTCAAATAATGGAAAAACAAAGTATTTATTACTGTGACTATTTAATTTAATGTGTCTGTTTTAAAAATGCGAAGTTTAATTAGTCTATACTAAGGTATAAATCTTAAACTTTACATAACATTTATTGCAGCTGATCAGTAATTGTTGTATGTTATCGAGGTATCGCAAAGCCCGAGGGGTTTGGAAGTATCTCTTTTTAAATCACAATGAACAGTACAATTAACATCGCGCTCAGCGGCGCGTGTCGAGTCCTACGCGTTGCTGAATGCCGTGTTGACGTCAGTAGGCCACTACGTGTTAACAGGTGAAGCGTGTCTCTCTGCTGGGCAACATAATTGACCCAGCTCTTCAGCTGTCTCGTCTGTCGTAGTCGTAAAGAACCAAGTAAGTCTCCGATATTTGTCGAATTCTGACAACCTGTTTAAGTCATAGGTATACGTGTTGTGTGCAATTTAATGATAAGGTGTTTGCTAAAGAGGATAGTCTATTAAAGCAAACATCAAGTGGGACGTGCACTGGCAAGGACATTGTTTCACTTCCTGGTTTGTGGTTGACGAATAATGTGCAGTGTTGGTAAGTTCAACACTCTCCTTCGAAAACACTACGGTATTTGTTTTGAACGTGGGTTCAAAACACGATGTGTCCACGTTAAAATGATCATCGTTTCTATAGTTTTTTTTTATTTTTATAGCTTTAATCATATCATCATGTTATTATGTTTAAAAATATTCTAACATATTTATATATTTCCCAAATGTATTTTATTCTGGCGTGGGGTAAATGTGAGGTTCAAAGGGTATCGACATATTTCCAACATGAGAAGAGTGTTTTGAGCCCAAGTTCATAACACTCCAGTGTGTTTTTAACTTAGGTTCAAAACTCTACCGTAGTGTTTCACTTCCTGGTTTGTGTTGAATTTCCAGACTAACCTTTATAGTCCAGCAGACAAATCCAAGATTTAGGCTGGACCAGGTTTTGGCGTCTATAGTTTTTTCCTGCTGATTTAATACGACTAGGGTGTACATTGTCAGAAAATGCCGGGTGACATCTTGTCACCCTTGGGCAATTTGCTTAATTTGAATAAATCCAATATTGCCGCCTCTATATCAGTTTCTTATGATATATCCAATTATGGCTGGAATTTCAAAATTATTCAAATACATTAAGTGTATGGAGACTCGTGACATCAAATATTGAAACATATATTATGATCAGGCATTTTTGTTAATTTGCATAAATGCAATATGGCCGCCACCGTATATGTGTTTTGATCACACAGGTATATCCAATTTATATTGTTGTAATTTCACAATTATTACAATACATAATATATATAACTGCAGGAAATGTTAAGATTGAACATTTATTGTTTATATGCATAAATCCAAATATAGCCACTTTCCCGTGGCTATGGATTGACCTTGACATTGAAAGCAGCCTTAATGTGAAGGTCCCACTGTTTTCAACCAGCACATTCACATATGGAATGTCATACATAACGACATTATGAAGCATGTGTATTAAAACAGCACACACCATGACATTCACAGAACACAGTACATGACAGCCTTGCATTGTTGCAACCACACCTAGCAGAAGAACAAGGAGTGTCACTCTCACATCCACACCTGACGAGGCGTAAGACAGCAGCAGGCGCAAGTGACACGTCTTCCTGGACGGTGGTTGGTGATAGTGACTTCTTGTGCACATCTTTCTTCCATCCATATTTCTCAGGGTCAAGTTCTGGTGGGTCTGCATCTTTAAGAGAGCGCCACACACACACTTGATGGTGTGCTCGTTTCACGTTTTCCTCAAATGCTTCAGTGGTCGGCGGCAGTGGGCACAGTTTTGGCATTGACGTGAATCCTTTCCCGGTTTGGGCTGCCCACACATTCAAACGTGCATCTGACTTGGTATGACAATTTGATTGTCCGTAACAAGCAGCCATAAATGATGTTGCCTCTTTCATTACTGCTAGCATGGGGGCATCAATATGACCCAAAAGTGACAGAGAATGATGACCAGATCGCACTACTTTCAGAACAGTAATTTTTCCAATGCCAAAACAGCAGCAACCGTGTCACATCCCGAAAGCGCATGGGCTGGCAGGATTTCTGGAATGATGTCTTTGTGTTTCTCCACAGTCATGCCAATATCAACAGTAACTTGGTCTTTGATTGGAGACTGCATCGTCACCAATATTTTTAGATGATCATTCAGGTAGTAATATAGAAGGAGCATGAACACGTCGGTATCATCAGACAAGACAGTGATTCCATTCGGTTCTTCTTAGGCAGCCATTAGCATCTGTTGTACTATGATGTTGTCGGCCTCTTCGTGAGTGGTGTTTATGTCTCTCCTTTGAATGACAACTCCACCATGGCTGATTTCCACAGGAGTTATTTGTTGCCCTGTGATAATTAACTTGTGTTGGTTTAGATTGTCATGGTGGAACGACTTGTCATGTATCATCTCTGTGCAGATGATGTCAATTAGTTGCTGTTTGTTCTCGGTTACTGTCAACACAATTTTCTGCGGTGGCAATTCGGTATTTGCCGTAAGTCAGTGGGTTTTGCTCGCTTCCTTGGTCCTGAAGCCTCTAGTGACACTCTTTGGGCTGTACTCATGGTACCTGTCAAAGACAAGGTACACATCGCCTTTACATAGTAGCCTTTCGATATGACCTCTGAAATTGGTCACAAACTTCTTCCTCCTTCACTGTCCCACATGTTGACCAGTGAACCACCCAGAGCAGGGCTGAACCATCGATTACTGTGATTCCTGTATGTGATACATGTCTTGCTGACACTTCAACTTGAAGTTGTTTCTTTAGGACACATTTCGCCTTTGAAATCCTCATTCCGTCAACCTCTGTGAACACTGATGTGGGAATGGGTGCCAACTCATGTGAGAGAACATCGTTGATGTCCACGTCACGGGAACTGGCCTGAAGCCCTATGATCCTGGAGTAAATCAAGCCGATGTCAATAACCTTTACTTCTCCAACCCGCACATCGTTGCTTTGTCACTGCCATGGTTGTTGTCTTCTTCGGTATTTTGTCGTAGAAACCTTCGGGCCACGTAGTTTCAAATGCTTGCATTTGAACTGTTCCGATTTCATTAGTGTTGTGTACATTTACTGATGACGGGCCCAATCTGCCACTCACAATGTTCATTATATCATTGGGGTGTTTCCCTTGGTCAATAGGATCGATGCATAGCTCAAGCTTCTTTCATAGACCCTCTCTATCATGTGCATCATTGGTGATCCTTGTGTGACTTTCCTCTTTGTGTCTGCTTTGAACGCACATCTTCTCCCCATCAACCATGTCGGCAAGGTTTGACTCCAGATGGCTGCATATGTGAAAACACAATGCCCACGTTTTGAGTGTTTCAGGCTTAAGCGTGATAACGATGATACCACCGTGACCATGGCCATATCTCATGAAAGTGGTTTCGATGTACATATCACTCCAGATTCCATTCCAGATGCACGGTACATGTCGCATAACATGCTCGCCCTTCATGAAGTACCCAAATACATTGGCAGGTAGGGATTGCATGGATCGGAGGTAGAATAAGCCATAGCGTGCATAATGAACATGACCTGCTGCGAAGAAGTATGGCATCATCAAACGAAAGGCCTCAATATGAAGCAGCCAGTCTCCCCTCTCTGCCCTGATGAACATCATCATAATGAATTCTGGCTTGATTAGCATGTCGACCCAAAGCTTCGTGGTTTTGCACCTACCGGCCAGAACTTCCAGTACTTTCATTAACTCTTCTTTGCATGAAACTTGGGTATTTTGCATTACTTATGTAATGTCTTAGTATCTCATCTGCAACCATGCGCATGGCTCTCACATTCTGAGTAAACTTTTTACTAGCCAACATCTTCGGTACTCCTCCAAATACTGCACTCATAACTTCAACAAGCCCGCTTTCTGCCATTAAGGTACCAACTGAGCCCACAAAGCTCATCAGCGAGTGCATACCCCCAAGACGCATGATGACATTGGGGAACCGATCTGGATATGCCCATATCACATGCAGTGCCACTCGATAAAGTTGTAAGTCGCAAGTGAACACCACAAATTTCTGGCCCGTTTCGTGTGTGAGTTGCTGTGCTCGTGCCAACGCCATCATCATAGTGTCTGGGTCAGAGGGAATCATGTCAGTTAGGTTCGTGTATACAGCGTTGGTTTTGGGTTTGGTAGTGTGGCCTTGATCACGACTGATGCATGTGTTGTATCCACTGAATTCAGGACATCCATGCTTCGTAAGTATGTCTTGCAGAAAAGTAAAGTCTGTCTCGTCTGCCCTCCTTGTGGCCATAGATTTCAGGACGAGTAACTTCAAAGGCAGCACTGGCTTGAGTGTGGCTGTTGTGGGAAGTTCTGGCTTCTTGGGCCCATTGAACCTTTGAAGGGTTAATTCATATTCAATCGGTACATGCATGTTATGCTTGTTAACCCGTGTGATTGTCTGTTGCAGACCTTTGGGTCCGTCAATATGCTCTGCTTGTGTTACGAGCATTGCCAGTGAATGAGTAGAGAGCTTACCATTTTGAGAGGAAATCTCTGCATCAAAATTATCAGCAACAACCTGAACTAAGCCTGCGCCAGCTTTCGATACACCTAACAAATCAATGTTCTCTGCTGCTGCTGCTACTGCTGCCGACTTCTTGAAGCGCAGAAATTCGTCATAGGA
The DNA here is from genome assembly GCA_020002185.1 of Paraescarpia echinospica. NCBI lineage: Eukaryota > Metazoa > Annelida > Polychaeta > Sabellida > Siboglinidae > Paraescarpia > Paraescarpia echinospica. Next base: position 36,438,802 of record CM034532.1, on the reverse strand, counting down.
ACATGTCACACCGAAAGCATGCATCTTATGTATGAGCTCTTTAGAAGCACGAACTGATACGCCAAGAGCAATCTGAAAGCTGGTTGGGTGGTTATGAAGTACACCGGTAATAAGAGAACCAACCTGAATAGCTGGCAGAGTCCTATCTAGCTTAGGAGACACATTTGCTAACAGTTCCAAAACTGTTTCGCTCACGCAATCTATGGCAGTTTCACAATTAATATGTGTGCAATAGTGAGCTTTATCAGTTGGAATAGCTTTAACATCAAGCTTAATCTTTTTGCAAACTTTGGCGATAGTAAAAATCCAAATCATCTTCGTCGCCATCAACTATTCTCAGGGCATCTGAAGCTGTGCTTCTAAAAACAACGATTCTAGCTATACCTGCAGAGGACAACACTAGAAGGTCCTTACCAAAATAATCACACAATTGTTTTAACAGAAGTTTGCGGGATAGTTTGTTGCCACCATGGTCTCTGTATGCATTGAACAATTCTACGGAGTTCCATATGCGTGACAAATCGGCTTGCATTTGGGAAATAAGCCATGTCAGTGCATCATTCTCTTCATCGGGACTTGTTGACTTTGCAGCTGAGGCCAATGACTTGGGTGACATAAACTTTGACTTACAGTCCACGTGATATCTTGCGTCTGCAGCATGTAAATCACTGATGGCACCTTCCACGCGAGCTCGTACACAAGCTGCGCAGTCATCGTTCCTTTGATCACATGCCTCTAATGTCAATTGCTTTGACTGTTTTTCCCATTTGTTTTTTATTTCCCGACACAAATAAGCAGGCCTCCACCGAGCAGGGTATTTTGGGTCTTTACACAAATCACAGAGTTCACCACAAAATAAGCAATGTTGTTGAAAACTAAAGTTTGTACTGCTTGATAGCCGTGTCTTCTTTGGGGGTATATGTGAAAGGGGTGCTTCTTGCTTTTGTTTTTTGAGATATCTCCAAATCTGTGTCGCAGAAGTGTAAGTTGAAACACAGTTTTGTGACATGTTAAAGTGAAGTGACCTTTTTCATGTAGGTTTTCTTCAAGTTGTTGATGTTTGCCGTCCTTGTATATGTTACTGCATTTAATGATTGTTTCAACCCTGCCTAGCCCAGATTCAATTAGCCTTTCTGCATTGTCTTCACAGTGGAACTTCCACTTGAAGAAGCATTCTTCTACAGCGCACATATACCTGCACATATAAATACATGATTAACTCAACGACCGAATAGTGAAAATGGTGAGTTATTACCGGAACACCATTTTAGGCCTACTTGGAACTACTAGACTCATTTAAATTTCAACCTGTCAGGGCAATGTTGTAGGCCGCTAGAAAGTTACCAGATAAATCTTTCTATTTTGGTATGGTTTTAAAATAAAATTTCATATAATATATTTAAACAATGCAATTTTATTATATCTAGTTAAATTTACTTACATTTACTCTACTTAAATTTATAATTTAAAATAATTTCACCAAGTTCACTTATTAAATAATGAATGATTCTCCTTGTGTTTTGCATACAAAAATCACAAACAACTTACTGACATAACAACCTTTATTCATAATAAAATGGTTAAAGTTGAACGCAAAATATGCCATCAATCTTGTAAGTGTGCCCATTCTATTTTTTTTATTAATTAAGTAACCCTTATTTTGCGAGAAAATTGTGATTTTGTTAATCTTGCTGCACGTCTCTGAGATTCCTTATAGGCCGTTGATCTTTCCTCGTCAGTATTAGTTATACTGCTTTGTATTTTGGTAAAATTAAAACAGTTAATGTGGAACGTGAATGTACACCTGTTTTAATGCTGGCAGATGTTGTTATCAATCTTACCGATGAAACAATTGTCACTTACGGGGATCCCGCTTCCCGAAGGCGACAAAGAACCTACAAAGGTGAAGGTCGCTACATGTTTTCGGGGATTATTCATTTTTTTCATTCTACAATAAAGTGATGGAGGGGGTATGGATAAAACATGCAAAATAAAAAATTGCCCCTTGTCACCCGGCATTTTTTTGAAAGTGTACACCCTAGTCTTCCTAAATCAGCAGAAGAAAAAAACTGTAGACGCCAAATCCACGTTTCAATCACTTCTGCTGGACTATTAGCATTGGTTTCGGTGCGGAATCGATAATAGGCCTACACTGTATCCAGCGTATTGCGTCCTAGGACACAAACGTTGAACCCGGTGTGACATTGCAAATCTGGTTTAGGGTGAAGTATGTCGGGTGTCCTTTTGTATAGATATCAGTGGGCTTACGCGGGAGTATTGTAAGTGCATCTCCTGCGAGGAGCGGAGACGCGAGGTCTCTCTTTCTACGTTCGATCAATTCATTCGACTATTGGCCTCTCATCTACCAATTGGCGATGCATTTCAGAAAACACAAATATAGTTATTTACTGTTATTTTCGTACGTGTTTTTATGTTTTGATTTTCTAGAGGGTCTTTCTCTTGCCTGAGAGAATCGACTGGTAATCTCCAGATAGTGCCACCGTAATGATGATAATGGAAGCCCTTCACTTATTGCTCCACAGGTGGCAAACTAGATATTATTGATAGTCGAATTAAACTAGCATGGCCGCTGTGTCAAACGCGTTTTGGATATAATATAAAAAGCGTGTACAGTATATTGATAGTACAAGGTTGGGGACAGTGGAGTGCATTATGTTCTTGTATGAGCATAAGTTCGTCTACTCGAGCATTGCGTAACGTCGTAAAACAATGCGGTTGTTGTATTCATAACATAAGTTCAGTCATTCGTATTGAATTGAATAATAAACACTCCTTATTGCCGCCAGAGCTAATACACAACTCAACAATTGAAGCTGATACTCCAAAAGGATTACTTTTTTCTGAGTAGGCACTGTACTTCCGAGATATAGAAAGGAATATATGTTTTATTCAACACTGTGTATATTCAACGAGTCTGGTGTACTCACGTCTATGATATAAAAGGGAAAACATGTTTTATTCAACACTATGTCCATTCAACGAATCTCTAGAACTTGTCAGTGCAATGTGTTTGCTTTGAGAAACTGGCTAGGATAGAATCGTTCGTCACAAATTTTAACTTTTCAAATTCAATTTTTTGTAGTCTTGATAAAATCATAGGACAAATAATGAACTTATTTTATGGCTCCAGAATCAATTTATGTGATTCTATTAACTGGAATAATCAAGTGAACGCACAATACGATTATACACATGTTTCTATGTGGATGCTGTCAACTTTCTTCTCCTTGCTCTCTCAAAACCAATGTGACTATCAGTTCAACTCAGTGAGTTCAATTGATACTTTTCGTTGTCAAAGACCGGTTTTGTGTTGAGCTGAACCAGGAAGCAGATTAAGTTCATGGGGTAACCGCTAGAGGTGTATCAATACATCGAACTATCGATGCATCGCGATAGTCGATGTCGCGATGCAATACTATCGATAGTAAATTTAACTATCGATAATTATTGGCGATAACACAGAGAACTATCGATAGTTACGATAGTTGACCAAACACATCAGCAAGTTTACTTGTGTCACTGTAATACTATTCACATAGGTGATTTTTAAATTTTATTACATGATATTTACTTATTTTCGGAGTCCACCGACCCAACGTCAACAATAATCGATCAATTAAGCATAATTCACGGATCGTCAGTATGAAGTAACTGACTTCATCTCTAAGCGATATAAATTTTGCCTGGGTCCATGCGATAAATGGCTTAATTCACACTAAGTAAAATTTGAATATAAACATATTTAGCTTCCATGACACTATCGCGATAGTATCGCAATAGTAATTACATCTATCGCGACACTATCGCGGTAGTAAAACTATCCCCGATAGTCACCCTTAGTAACCTTGGTATTACTTAAAGTTGAGTTATGTAGTTATCGACCGGTCCGTCGCGTTTTGTTAATGCCGGAAATCTGTATTGGAGTGCTTGTGTGCACGGTTGGTTGTGCTAACCAGAATGTACAACTGTTGCAGCCATGGGTCGCCGTCACCTTAGTCGACGCCCCCACCGCGAGAGTGGCCAGGGCTATCGGTATACACCTCCCGAGCAATACGACTACCCAGCACCCCAGCAGGGCGACTATCCACCTAATCAACTGAGCAGTCATCGACCGCGACAACAGGACGACTACCTGCCACCAGTGCCTGGCGACTACCATCTACCGCCACGAGGGGAAGACCGTCGAGGGTCATGGTCGGAAGATTATCAACCGGTACGGTCGGGAGACTATCTACCGCCACGACCCAATGACAATCGACAGTTCTCGGACGAGCGTAACAACTACCCACCGCCCAACTACTCGAAAGGTCAGCCTCAAGGGTACAACTATTCATCTCCCCAGGGGTACGACTACACTTTACCCGAGGGGTACGACTACCCACAGCCCGAAGGGTACGACTACCCACCACCCCTTTCAGTCGACGACACCCCGCTGTCGAATGAAGATTACAACAAAGTGCGACAGAGGAATTTCGATGTGTGGGTAAAGTGGCGAACGAGCTTGAACGAGTCGTTCCTCGCCGAAGTGAACAATGGATGGCCGAACCCAGTGCCGCCCTTGAAGGTAGCGCTGCAGAAAGCGACCGACCCATCGACCGGGCCGAGACGAACGGCCTTGCTCTACGACCCTGATATACTGATGAATTACTCGATGTCGACGAACAACGTGACGGAGATGCCGAACGACTCATTCCTCAAGTACGGCATTCCGCGGGCCTCGATGAACCTTTACAACACGCAGTACGGCAATCTGTTCAAGTCAGAAGAAGGCGAGGACGAGGACGAGAAAGAAACCAAGAAGGATGTCGTATACACTGTGCGCATGGTACCAGTGCGTGAAGATGACAATCCGACACTTCCCAGAAAACAACAAACTGACGTCATTGAGCGATGGTCTAAATAAATTAATGTTGCTCATTCGAAAAGGTTTAACAAAGACTTCAGAAGACATCAACGCAGAATGGTCTATATGCGTGTCGTGGGTTATCTACGTGTCTAAAACAGACGAGCGGTGAATGTGCATCAAAGGAAAGAACAAGGCATTTCACTATCCTAAGTGAAACATGCGTTGTATATAATTGTGTAGGCTCTACGTGCACACGGTGTTATAACCAGATTCTAAAGACAGCACGAATAAATATATGTCATTTCCGGTTGTCTGTCGATCGAAGACGTAGACACTTCCATTGGATACCAAGGTATGACGTATGTCATTCAATAATGTGTGTGCGTGCGTGTGCTTTCGCTCGACAACACCAACTCGTTCAAAAGCACATCATACTTTCAGAATTATTTACTAATCAGTATTATTAATTGTTAAATTGATCTGTACCCTTATATAGCTTATAAACTGTATCTTTTCACATAAGCCTCGCGTTTATAAGGAACTGATTGCGTCACACGGACAATGCATCCAGCGTTGTGCTTGGCTGCCGCATGACCAGTTAAATTTGCTTCACATTTCCCAACGCCATCTGCATTAGCGTGGACAAGTGATACTTTTATATACGAGAAAAACACGACAGGTTTACCTATTGCTGTACCATAGTCTGTATGTTAATACATCAACAAGATACATTGTACCTGCGTGTCTTACGATGTGGTAACTGTTGGCTACGCTCTCAATTTAATTAGTGTTTTAACAGAGCTTCGTAGCTGAAAATCAAACGCTGATCACAACAGACATGCGATAATATAATTATTGCTTAATAAATATGTTTGTATTGTATGTGTGTGTGGTGTGTGTGTGTGTGTGTGTGTGTGTGTGTGTGTGTGTGTGTGTGTGTGTGTGTGTGTGTGTGTGTGTGTGTGTGTGTGTGTGTGTGTGTGTGTGTGTGTGTGTGTGTGTGTGTATGTGTGTGTGTGTGTGTGTGTGTGTGTGTGTGTGTGTGTGTGTGTGTGTGTGTGTGTGTTTGTGTGTGTGTGTGTGTGTGTGTGTGTGTGTGTGTGTGTGTGTGTGTGTGTGTGTGTGTGTGTGTGTGTCCGCGCGCGCGTTCGTGCGTGCGCGGCATGCGTGGTGTTTGTATTAGTATGTGATATGTCCCATCATCAAATTTGACAACGAATGTTCACAAGTTCATAGACCACCGGTGTTCTACGGTGAATGTCTCGGAGGAATGTGACTTTGAGGTTAAAGATGCATGCACAACGTCACCAATCGTTTTAATCCTAAAATCACGTTTTACAGTATGAACCATATCTATTTTAATACATTGACGGTTCAAATGTTTTTATTTAACTACAGTGTCTTTTAAATAACTAACAAATGAAATAAATGTACAACTTTTCGTCCGAATGTTCGTAGATGAATCACTGCAAGTTGTCGGCCCGAGATGCAAAGCAAACACATACACACATATACGCTAGCTCGAGTGTAGTTATATTATTATTATTATACCGAACTTATAACACGCTCTTTTCATACATAAAAGCCTGCTCAAAAGCGCTGTACACAATCAATAGAATAATCATAAACAGTAAAAACAAAGCATAAAAACGATACAAAATGATACAAAAAAATATTTTATAAAACTGGATATAATAATTGAATATATATACTGTTTTAAAATGTAATAAAAACTTAATAAGCCCATCACCAGGTCACGTGAACAGTTGACCCGGATGAACTGTATCCACGGCCACTGAAACTTGTCCGCATTTGTTGGTGAATGTGAGCATAACTGACCATCCGTAACGAGTGAATCGAACAATAGATAAACATCTCCCTATCAATATGTAATGTAGTGGTGCCCAGTAGCCCAGTGACGCACTGGCTAGAGCATCGGACTCTCAATAGAGAGAACCCACGTTCGAATCCTGTTCTGCCGAACCTTGGTCAAGTTGTTCCAAGCTACGTTGCTCCAGTTCACTTAGCTGTGTGAGTAAGTGCCTGGCTATAGAGAGTGGTCGATATTAATTTGTGTACAAATGGTCTTCGCGTATTAATTGTAGCGTGGCCGAAAGCTTCCCAGAGAAATCTAGGTGGTGTTCTATTGAACAGGTCTGCCAGGGAGTAAGACGTAAAGTACCTTCAGCAGTCATTGGGACTGAATACTGCGCTATATAAGAACTTGCCTATTATCTTTTAGGCCTACTGAACGGCGAGGGCGGCTCTCGATGTTACAATAGATACACTTTATAAGATGATATTACGACAAAGTTATCAGACTCGTGTACCTCTAGGCGTCATTAATGTAGTTATGTCTGTGTATGACGCCAAGCGGCTTGCCATGACATTTACTGTGTTGATTTCGCTCTAAGATAGTATTCAGTAACCCTGTATGTTTTAACATTTCCCTTAAACTCACATGTCTTTAAATGGTGCATAATTCTCTATTGTAGATGTACTAGGACGAGATATGTACGCTGTTCATCATAATGCAATAGTTTTCTAACGTGCAACTTGAACACATAATAAAACAACTATGACAATAACTATGACATATTAAACAAATTAAGTAATGGAACAAGTAAGGAAAAACCCGTTTCTACACTACAATGACGGATGCATGGACCACAACACTTGGGTGATGCATGGTGAGGTACACTCGTAACTAGCCATGCGTGACAAACTTCTAAACATACAAAGTAAACGCAGTGGAACTTCTTCAGGTAACACACACACGCACACTCACACGCATACGCACACGCACACGCACTCGCACACGCACACGCACTCGCACACGCACACGCACGCACTCGCACTCGCACACGCACACGCACACGCACTCGCACACGCACACGCACACACACACACACACACACACACACACACACATCAACCCACAAATAACATGCAAGGCGAATCGGCAGTTATATGTCCGTAGGCAACTTTTATTAATCGACGCAGCTGGCCGCTGACCCGATAGTCGACCCGATTACTTCCTCGTCGTGGCTCGTGGGCCATATCGTTTCATCAACGCATAGTTGACTATTAAATGTGCGCAATGTTGCATGCCCGATTCGGTTGGCCGCACCCCGAGAATGTTCTCGCTGGTACGCATTGCTGGAAAGTGGTTAACCGGTAGACTAATAAATACAATGTCAAACATGAACGTTTCTTGTACAGACATTTAATCAAAAACGTGTAATTTGTCAATTTCACAAACTGCATTCTTCCTCACTAAACATTGCATTCTGCCACTGCCTTCGAGAGACACTTTCCCGTTTGTGTATATTGAAACATGTGGGTCTAATGTAGCAAATGCATATAACAAACTACTGCTCAGCGTCTTTATTCGATAAAGAACAGACACATAACAATTGTTTTCGTAAATATCAAGGATCTGCCAGGAGACTCGCGGAGGCCTAACGATCTGCCGTTAGCACGAAAGCTACATATAACAGTTGTCTTACAAGTTACACGTATGGCATAATATTATCTACAACGTCCACTGAGGCACACGAACCATACATAGGACCAATGTATGGACTCGACTGTGGTCAGGTTATCTTTAGCTACGTATAATATTGTTATTGTTCGCTCCTTTTCACAAACGGCGTCGGTACAACGGACGAACCGTAACGAGTGAAACAAACAGTAGATAAACTTCTTCCAATCAAGATGTAGTGTATTAGCATACCAAAAGAACAGTACGTTAGACTGCAATCTGGGCAACTAGCAACACGATTTCTTTTCAATAGGGGTTGCGTAGGATAAGTTTACCCATTTTAGGGCCAACCCTAATATTGCGGGTAGTATGGCTTGTAGGGAGTTGGTACAATCCACTTGCAAAATGTGACTGTATGAGAAATACATGCATCAATAAACCAGATGCTCACTTGTTAAGTCTAACTAATAACCACCTGGAGCAGGTTGTTTTAGGTGAGAATTTTATATAAACGCTTTTTAAATGAATTCTCGCTAATAACAAGTACGCCAATGTACAAAGAGCTAGTTGTTATTGCTGTACGTAATGTGACGGCCCATTCTACAAGCTGCTCCATCGTGGTAAGAAAACACAAGGAGACGTGTGTTAGGGTATAATTGATTGTGAGACCCGCTCTACCGTGGTATTCTGGCGTGAACGTTTGAAGTACAGTTGGAGGTCTCAGAAGGTTGGAGGTTTTATGTGAGTCTCAAGTGGTGTGCAGTTTGAGGTCTCAACGAGGTGCAGTTTGAGGTCTCAACGAGGTGCAGTTTGGGTTCTTGTAAACCCTCCAAAAGGTGTGCAGTTAGAGGTCTCAAAGGGCGTACAATTGGTATTCTTGGGGATGCAGTTGGAGGTCTCAAGGGTGGTGTGCAATTAAAACTTTTTGGGAGGATGCAGTCGAGGCCAAAAAACATATCTCGCCATTTTTGACAAATGGCGTTACTCTATAAACCGCATGTATTATGGCATGTCTCATGGCGCCACCTACTGCGACATGACCACTGCTCATAGTAGGTCAACATAATGAAGTTTTAGAATCGGCAACGCAACAAATACATAATTACGAATGGCAAAAGCTTGGTCAGCCAGCATCAGCGTAGGGAAGATTATGGAAGTTAAGTTTTACTGATCATCTAGAGCAGTCTTTGAAACATTATTAAGTTATGGGAAAACATGGATCATCAGCAACAACAAAGTAAGACCCCAAGCTACTCGCATGTTAATTAGGAATAATGGTAACTGAACCTAGTAAAGCTGTGTAGAACATACATCAATGATGTTGTGTTGTGAGCAACTTTCTTGGACCCGCCCGATTTAGACAATGTGCATTTTGAGATGGATACTGTAATTTATGTCAACCAAAAAAAGTTTTGTTGTGAAGACAATATGCAATCAAATATAACCACGCTACGCAAACCTGACAACTTAGTGGATAAATCTGACGGACACAAAATTTCGCATATAGACACACTATGTGCAAACAATGCCCATATGTCCACGTGGATTTTGGTTGACATTGTATGGCAAATAACACATGCCTTAGCTGTGGCTTACAAGCAATCGTCGCCGGAAAAGCTACACGCCGGCGACCAAAGCAGGCGGAAATGTCCAGAAACAACTACAATACAAAACATGTACCGGAAAGAACAACAGAGAATAATATTGTCATCATATGAATCATATCAAGCTCGTATTCAGTGACGCCATTCATGAAAGTGGTTTGTATCGATTGTTCCTGCGACTAAATTACCCAGCATTCACGCGGTAACAGGAAGGTTGTTCAGAAAAAAACAGGATGTTTGACCCTGGTGAGGTTAGTATAATGCTATAGCATTCGATGACCGATTCCGGTTGGTGGAATAAATAAGTTGGCGATATTACATCACAATTTATCTCGGTCATATAATGTAATCTATATTCATACGCTACCGTTCGATCATTATAAGTGCATCTCCTCCGGGACTCCTCCGATGTCCGCTCACTTTTTTATATTCATTGGCGTTCTTGACAATTGACCTCCGTTCTATACATTGGCAATGCATTAAACAAACAGTTACTTGGAGTTATTTATATTTTCACTGGACAAAATGATTGGTGAGACATTCACCAGTGAGTGACATTCTGTGGTGTTTTGTTCGATGTGTACCGGGAAATTATTACCGGCCGCATGCAATGCTGTAATTGACGACAACTAGAATGAAATGATCAGCGAAATTAGTCTAAGATCAACATACTGTAATGGCAATAAACATACTGTAATGACAATAAACATACTGTAATGGTATGCTGCCCTTCGTCTGTTACTACACGGGTAAGTTAAGCTAGTTGATAGTATTAATACACACTTTATCACAGTCTTATGTTATATACTGCAAAACTACAGTGGTGTTATTGTGTTATTGGTAGTAACTACACAATCTACCAGAGCCTTCTGGTGTGAAACGGCTAAACGTTTCGTAGTAAGACATTGTCTACACTGTGTCTTACATTACAAATGGTGTGTATGTTTGACGGCTTCATCTACCTGTTGGTCACTGTGTGAGACACATCGTTAACAATACACATATAGCGGGTCAAAAGGTTATTGTTCGGAGACTATTCAACCCTAGATTTAGCTAAAGAATGAACGAAATGTTGGAATGGCCCCCGATTTGTCGCTCAAATGTACCTGAAATGGAACATTTTAGTGAATACTGTGTCAGCTGCAGTCCACAGTGCAAGTTCAATGTTAATGGATAGTGTTGGTACATTAGAAGAGGACATCGCATTCCCCTCAGTTATAATTCACTAAAATTGCCCTGACTCAAACATAAATGGTTCTCCAACGCAGGACGTCAAGATTGTAACGTGAATACTCTGCCGAGTACTTTCTGGAACAATGGCAGCAGTGACTCTTTAATGCGACGAATAGGAAAGTACGGCACACAACGCCAACAACACTTTCGCACACATAAGCACGCGCTCACTCACTCACACACACACGCACGCACGCACGCACGTACGCACACACGCACGCACACACACGCAGGCACGCACACACACGCACACACACACGCACGCACGCACGTACGCACATGCACGTTTGTTTGTTTTGTTTGTTGTTTTGTTAGCTGGTGTATGAAGTCACGTGCCACTGTTGTACATACATGTGTACGTACGCGTACACGTCTATAAAAGTCTACTATTGGAACGATTGTGAAATGTATGTAAATACTAGCAAGAAAGGAATATATAAATTGCATGCTAGTCACTCGTCTAAACATATGCTGCACTGAGACATACATATACTTTTTGATTATTTTACACATGTTTGTAATACATACATTTTGATAGACGTAGAAATAAATATACAATCAAATAATATTCAATAACACATGAAAACATAAAACGTTGTGGAATGCACTGCTGATTAATACAAGAAAACATGGCGTGCATGTGATCGCTGAATGTAGATGTTGCTAAGTCACGTCCCTCACCCCACCCACCAAACCCCGGGGCAACCAGCATTATACTGATATCCAACTGGTTATTCAGACTGAATGGTTCTGCTACATACGCGTTCAGTGTGGCATGCCCCGATCCACATGGCTGCACACCGGTCAACGTCTTTTGATGTCAGCATACCACTTGGGGCCAAGCCGCTGTGCAGCCAACTGTCACTTTGCCAAACACCGCTGTCGCAATATAGTCTCGCTAAACAGAAAACCCAGGTAAGTGTTTCCTGTAACGTTTGACTTTTCCGTTGACGCTGTATAGGCCATACGCTACTCGCTACTCTTGTTGGTTGTTGTCTATAGCCTAGCCAAGGAGCGTTTGGGAAGTATTTGTGCTACAGCTGTGAAGCATAAACCAGGTTCGTGTTTAAAAGAAAGGAGTGCCTGACGAAACATGGCCGCTGAATTGGTGTACTATGTCGATTAGTATTCTGAGGCGAACTAAGCCCACGTAGTGACAATGTTACATTCTGTTAGATATGGTGATCAGTATCTTACAGTATAGTGGTTGGCTATCAATGGCAGACTCGCAGGCGTTCGTGTCGTTGTCCTGCGGTCACGGGCTGAAGTCCTTGAACAGGACAGGTCGAGTAATATTCAATAGTTGACTTGAACATGCAACGTTGCTACTAATTGAATTTGATTTTATATCTTGAAACACCATTATAGGTAAAAATGCAAATACCTAGCGACTAACTGTGCATATCACGCTGTATTAATACTACATGATCGATTTGTGATTGCATTATGAACAATCACAAGACAATAGACAACATGTATTTCACCACGATTGTCCATAATACACCACAGGTTGTCTATTGTGTTGTTGTTTTGTTTGAAGGATAATTCACAAACATTAAGAATGCTAATATATGTCTCTATAACTGCTACACCAATGGTCATATTTACAGTGTGCATTGACACATCAGTTTCGTACACAATGAGATTACAAACATTACTCAGGTGCAGTGAAACCTTACTATTAAGGTCATCCTTCGGGCGGGATAAAAAGAGACCTGAATGGCGGGGTAACAGTATTAGCACATTTAATTTTGTATTCTTTACTTTGAGGAAAATACTTTGGGACTTTCTTAGGGTAACCTTAATTGCAAGGTGGCTGTATTACCGAGGTGACCGTAAAGCGAGGTTCGACTGTAATCGTAGTTGGTTGTGTTGGTGTTGCAGACATGGGACGTAATAATAAAAGCCGTCGCCACGATGCTGACCGTCACCACGGCCTGACACGGGGGGGCATCGACCGTCACGGCCAAGGTGGCAATTACCCGCCGATGCCGTATAACGATTACTATCCAAACGGCAACCCACCGACGCAGTATGTCGACTATTCTCGACCTCCCCACGACTACGAATATCAGTCGTATGGGGCGCCAGGCGCCAGCCAGCCTCCCACGAAGGACGACTTCGAGAAAGTGAGACAACGCAACTTCGAAGTCTGGGCAAAGTGGCGGGCGGGCATGAACGACTCGATCCTGTCGGACTTCGAGGGTGGTGTGGTGCGACCGATGCCGCCTCTCGAGGCAGCCCTGCAGGAGGACGACCCTAATCCCAGTTCGCAGTACGACCCGAACATGTTGATGAAGTACTCGGTCTGCACCAACAGCGTGACTGATCTAGAGAGCGACGCGTTCCTCAAGTTCGGCATCCCACGGGCTAAACTGAACACAAAGAACCTCGAATATCGGGACCTGTTCTCGGCGAACGGCGATCGACACGTGCGTGTGGAGACGAAGAACGGCAAGGAGAACATGTACATCGTCCGCATGCAACCAGTCTAGCGTGACGACATGTTGACGATGGCCCAATCGATATCCTAACGTTAAATGTACACAATCGATTCAATGTTAGTGTATACTCGTATTGTATTCTATAAACTATAACGTCTTGACGGACTAAATCTGTTTTTGTGAAACACAGTTTATAAATATAATTTGATCCTTGTATGTTTATGAATGTCGACCTTGCTATGTAAACATTGTATTCGGATCGAAACATTCAAACTAAATAATTACCGGCTACAGCATATTCTAAAACTGTGCCTCATTAAAACACGATTATGCGGGCCAGATATTAGAATAAGATAGTTTGTTACATAACACGAGTTTACAATAACATTGATACCTTTAAGCTGGAAACGCCGTCATGAACGTACAATTGCGTCACACAACGCGGGTCGAATTTGCATTTCCGACTATTGGATCTACTGCTATGGATCTGCTGCAAAGAAGTGACGGTAGAACTATGCGATGACACACGATCATCTGGTATCTATCAGTCATGACATCTAGCTTTTTTACTTCCGCGGAACAATACTGGACAACATTGACCGTGCGTCCAGTCTGTTGTCAGTACACTAATAACGTGTGTGTTCCAACAGACGCCCTACTGTACATTATCGAAAAAATTGCATACTTACATGATATGTTGGAAGACGGGAATTATACGGTTAGTACTGTTTGATTTTAATCGCATGCTTAACATATAGTCTTTGTATTATTACGTAGCAGTAGAATCGCCTGAAATGCCCCAACGACGATTGACGAAGTAGCTGTTGTAGTTATTATCACATACACTTAGTTTTTATGAATATTTAAATGTTTGTGACCACACTGGTTATTGTACTTTTTCCACAATACACAGTTGGCAAGTTACACCTAGATTTCAGAATGGGTTTACTGTTTCGAGCACGGACTACGTCACGACTTGTATCATATAAACCAAGTTGGTACAACACCTCGTCTGATGACACCGTGCAACATTACGTCCATTGACAGGATGAATGCTCACTCAGAACCTGCATAGGCATCCCCCCACTGAACAGCGTATTCGTCAATACATAACACTATACCGTCTTCTACGTATAGTAATGACCGGTACATATGCTGCTAAATACGACGAGGACCACACATAAATATCCACACCGTTTATGTTGTTTCGCGAATATGTGGGAGCCACAACGACGAAATGCTCAGATGTAAGAAAGTGACCTGACGACGCAACACCCATCTGGCATTGCACCAAGTGGCCCACTTGATTCTACAGTGCTTGAAAACAATGTCGTCCATTTGATTCTACAATGCTTGGACACCATGTGACCCACTTGATTCTACAATCTTTAGAAACCACGTGACCCATTTGATTCTACAGAGCTTGGAAGCAATGTGGCCCACTTGATTCTAGTCATTACAAACCATGTGGCCCACATAATTTTAGTCATTACAAACCATGTGGCCCACTGTATTCTACAGTGCTTGGGAACCGTTTAGTTCACTTAATTCTACAGTCGTTGGAAATCATGTGACTCGCTTGATTCCAGTCATTAGAAACCATGTGGCCCACTTGATTCTACAGTGCTTGGAAACTCTGTGGCCCACTTGATTCTAAAGTGCTTGGACACCATGTGACCCACTTGATTCTACAGTGCTTGAAAATAATGTGGCCCACTTGATTCTACAGTGCTTGGAAACCATGTGGCCCACGTTATTCTACAATGCTTGGAAATCATATGGTTCACTACATTCTACAGTGATTGGAAACCATGTGGTCCACTTGATTCTACAGTGCTTGGAAACTATGTGGCCCACTTGATTCTACAGTGCTTGGAAACAATGTGGTCCACTTGATTCTACAGTGCTTGGAAACTATGTGGGCCACTTGATTCTACAGTGCTTGGAAACTATGTGGGCCACTTAATTCTACAGTGCTTGGAAACCATGTAGTCCACCTGATTCTAGAGTGCTTGGAAATCATGTGGCTATCTTGATTCTACAATGTGGTCCACTTGATTCTACACTGCTTGGAAACCATGTGGCTTTCTTGATTCTACAGTGCTTGAAAACTATGTGGCCCACTTGATTCTACAGTGCTTGCAAACCATGTACCCTACTTGATCGAAGTTGGTTCTGCAATCTTTAGGCACAACATGACCCACTTCGCCATGCAGTTTTTACCCGGACTCTTTAGACGCGTTATGCTCCAACTGGACATATAGACTTGGCAGTCCACTCCTTAATCGCCGTGGGATATATTTGCTCATACATCTCCAGTGGACCGGCAAAGATTGAGCCGTTCTTACATTCCGACTACTGATAACATATGGCGCCTGTTTGTTTATTCTAACTTGTCTGATTGTCATAACTTGGTATTTCATATTGGTCAACTGAAATGCATATTATGACCCACAAAATGTTGCTAAGGCATTTAACACTGATAACTCACAAACAATACGATCTTCCAAATAGTTTTTCTCAAACTCGGATAAATGGCCAAATACTTTTATATATAATATTATAACATAGTTCGTTCTGTGTTTGAATGTGTACCCACATCTCCGTCAGTTTTGCGTGTATCTGGCTGACGCCCATTGAGATGGTTCACAGATTTAGACATTTTCGAAATTCGTCGGGAGGGGGGTAGAGAACATGGGGGGGCTCAATATTTCAAAAAGGCTGTACGTGGAGTTCCAGCCGCGGAATTTAATGTGTTTTCTATATCATCGCGAAGATAATTATGCCATATACAAATATGTCGCTGGATGTATACAGAAATGTTGAATAATTGTTTAAGGTAGCAGAATCCAATTAAAAATGTGATTTTTCTGAATTTGTACATATTTTTTTTAATGCACTATAGTTGTAGCTTAATTATTGCTAAACAAGTATAAAATGACAAAAACCCACCCACTGAAGAAAAAACCCTAATTAGTGAAGTTGGAATATGTTTATGTTCCATAGCCACGTATTGCAGTGCAAAACTTTAAACGCATTTTACTCAACTATCATTTTTTCGTGAATGTGTTCTACCTTCAAACATGTTATCTCCAACACCATTAAAGATATTGCTCTGATTTTTTCAGCATTGTTTCTTTATATAATTGGCTATGGAATGATGGAACGATTTTGTGTTTAAATGGTGGAATGTGATTTTTTATTAAGCACGAATATTTAATTAGGCGCTTGAATATAAGATTTTTTTTATAAATGTTGTAAAAATATTTAAATTTCTTTTTTGTAATATCTATTTCCTCCAGAATATGCCTTTATGTGTTATCTTTGACTGTTGTTAATTTCATATCCATGCTGTGTATAGTTAAAGTTTTATCATGTTTGAACATTGAGCCCCTTTCGACTGTCGCGGCAGCCATATTGTCAGCTAATTAGCATAATTTATGCAACAACAACACATTCCTACCAAATTTAAACCATGTGCTATTTTATGGTACATCAAGTTAATGACAATATTATATGGTGTTAAAAGTAGTTCAAAAGGGATCCTGCTACCTTAAGCTATTGTCGTTTGAAAATTCGCAGCGCTTAACATGCACCAGGTCTACCTGTCGCTGGTCACGTAAGCACTTCGCCGCGTCAGCCTCGTGAGTGCGTGCTTCTTCTGGCAAACAACACACTGCATCAATTCCGTGGAGTTCCAGCCACGGAATTTAATGTTTTTCTACATCATTGTACAGGTAATTATTCCATGTACAAATGTGTCACCGGGTGTATGCAGACAAATGTATTAGTTTTTTTTATGTTACTAACGTTACAAAATCCTGGACGTGTAACCCAGTCTGTTGCTAGTTACGTTAGTTACACTGGTGAGCGCGTGCGATTTTTGGCAAAAGATTGTTCTAAGAACTAGACCAGTGACCAGTTACAATTTATTAATGCGGATAGGCTGGAAACATTTGGGATGAGTTTGGGGAATAGTGAGCAAACCTCAAATGTTGAGTATTTGAGGTTTGGTCTATTTCCAGTGTTCATAATTATATCAACAATAGTTTTTTTACAATTCAGTGCACATGATTTGAGGATGTATATGACTGGGCAACGCCGGGTAACTCAACTAGTACTATATAAAAGATTCAAGTTGTTAGTTATCGTATGAGGTTTCGCTGAATAATGCAGTTTACATATAATATATGTAAACTAGTTTGTTACAAGTGTGTGTGTGCGCGCTCGCGTGTGCGTTTGTGCGGGAGGGGGAGGGAGAGAGGGAGGGAGGTATGGGGAGGGAGGGTGGGAGGGAGGGAGGGAGGGAGGGAGGGAGGGAAGAGGGAAGGAGAGAAGGAGAGAGAGAGAGAGACAAAGAGAGAGAGAGAGAGAGAGAGAGAGAGAGAGAGAGAGAGAGAGAGAGAGAGAGAGAGAGAGTGTGTGTGTGTGTGAGTGTGTGTGTGTGTGTGTGTGTGTGTGTGTGTGTGTGTGTGTGTGTGTGTGTGTGTGTGTGTGTGTGTGTGTGTGTGTGTGTGTGTGTGTGAGTGTGTGAGTGTGTGAATGTGTGAGTGTGTGTGTACGTGTGTGTGTGTGAGTGTGTGAGTGTGTGTGTGTGCGTGAGTGTGTGAATGTGTGAATGTGTGAGTGTGTGAGTGTGTGTGTGAGTGTGTTTGTCAGGAAGCGTGTGTTTACGCGCATGCATACTTGCGCACGTGTATATACATAACGTAACCCGTCCGCGGGTGGGTGTGTAGGTGTAATTATCGGTGCTAACAGTAACTTGCCGTGCCGGCTGTGAATCCATCATTCGACCATGTGTTGTCACCTTATCGATGCATACACGCATCCAGTGCAATAGAACACAAACCATTATGCAAATGTAGTCATGCAAAAAACGCGACGAACGATGTGTAGTGTTTACGGACGGTGTCTCACGTGAATGTACAACCACCGTTTAAACATTGCCAACTCCTTTCAGCTGAGCAGGTGTTGCATTTGTTGACCTCGAGATTGGAAAAACTTTTGTTTGCAAAGTAAATTTGTGTGACACACTTCTATTAATCTGTTTGAAATATTGAGCTCCGCATCTCATCGATTAAATATTTCGTCTTTGTAACTCCACCGCTCGACAGAGCCATGGGTCTACGTTTGGAGTATTTACAACCGCAACAACATTTTAAATGTATGTCATACAGTGCTAGAAACATTGATACGAATTACCGGTAGGCGTCTCTGCGATTCACTTATGAAAAACTAACAGGCGCTTCTAAGCCACGCCCAGCGCGCTCGTGATTGGTCACTAGGGCAAGCAGCGTTTGACACATGTGTCACGCGCGTTTCATTTTGTTTTTCGCGGGGAGATCGACTTCAGAGCATTTTATGAACAGGTAGACAGGGCCCTACGTATACGTACGTTCATCCATATTATATTATTTAGCGTTCAATTTAGACTGATACTGATTAGGACAGTCGCGAAACCCATTAATTGTAAATGTTGTCATACTGTTATCATAACAAACACGAAGTACATAGGTGCAACGTGGAACAACAATTACCTTTGCATTGATATAATACAATTCTAGAACATGCACAAAACTAATAACTAATTAATTTGACTTTAGTCGAGCTAGCATATTAGGGAAGACCATTCTCAATATTGTAATGTAATCGCGGTCTTCAAGCTTTATTATGAATATTTGCGATGGAATGGATATACAATTATCAGAATGTTGTTCATTTGGAAGAAGCATATATGTGGAAATATTTATAAATGCTAGCCAACTAATCTGTTGTAAGTTGTATTCAGCACAAATAATCTACAAAATGCCAAAACACATAATTGGTGCTAAAATAATTAAGATTTGTTTAAAGTTAGTTTAAAATATTTTAGCAAAAATAATAAATGTGTTCTTGTACATGTATGACATAATGTATACTGAATATAATCCTGCAAGAATTATGATGTACCCTGTACATATATCCGTTCACTCACGTACCCATTTGGCATGTTTACTGCTGAGCTCGACTCCACTGGGCTTTTGCTTACATCCGTGCGCCCATGCAGACATTCAGAAATGTACACATGCATACTTAGCTATAATTAAATATGTAAATACCATATGGCAATTGGGCTCCACTGTGCTCAGTTCGTAAAGTGAAAGTCTCAGTAATGGTGCTTAATGGCAAACAAAAGGTTCTACCTGTACTGAAACCAAAAATATGGTATGCATCAAATATACATGAATTAATGTAGTGTATGTGGATTGCATACTTGGGTAATGTATAAGTAACTATGCCTACATTATCTTTGTTTTATAAATAAATGATAAAATAAAATAAAAATTGCTCTTATTGTCATGGGAATTTTGCACATTCCTAAGACAATAAAAGTAAAATTATTTTATCCGTGTGACAGTCACACAAAATATAACGTACACTATGCACACTAATTGAAATGTGTATAGTCCTTTATATGGTTGGTTTGATGTTAGTAATTACATATGCATTACATATGCACATAACATCACCCGGATAAAATGTAAAGCCCGTATAAATGTAAACGCGACAACGCTACTGGTAGTGACTCGGAATAGAGCGGTCTTCATAAATTAATGTTATGTACGCTAGAGGGCGACTCTTGTACACCCTGTATAAGCGTTTCCAGTGACACAGTAGCCTACATTGTTGTACGTTGTTGAACGTATACGGGTTTCCGCAGGTTCTACCTGTATTGCTTTCGGACGGGGAAATGTTACTTTTTTCTATGCCGTGTAATTGTTTTCCGTTGGTCTAGATTTTTAGAAAACATGTCTAGAAAAGAAGAAGCGTAGTTTGTGAAGAGATTCATCAGATTAGTAGGTTCAGATCGGTCTTCATTTTCGTTATCTCGCAATTCATTTACTTTTTACTTATAAAGTTTCGGTAGCTATCCGCGAGCTTCTTCAGACAACTACTGCTAGATTGCGACACGGTAGTCATTCTGCGCCGATACGGACTATTACGTATCAACGACGTTCCACCCAGGCTGCGGTCGGGGCCCACACCAGGGACGGCACTGAGCAGAATGAATACCGTGTCCCCATCTAGTAGTAGTGGTCAACAGAAGTTCGCTGATACCGATCGAAACGTTACAAGAATAAGGTAAATTATTTGCGAAATGAATAAAAAGAATACCGAAAATAACAAGCATTGTTTTATTAATTTCCAATCAAGAACGAGCGTTTTGTGATGTTTCCAAACAACATGTAGGTTAGGAAACAGATCAGGCTGAAATTCGAATAAACAAAATCGAATGGGAAAACACTAATGCGGTGGAAGACATTACAATAACATTAGAAGCCGAAGGACAACACAACCCTAGGCACCAACTGGCTGTAGACAGTATTTGTGTACGAATAGTCTTCACGCATAAATCGCAGCGTGGATGAATACTTCCCAGAGAAGACGAGATGGTGTTCGATTGAATAAGTCAGCCATGGAATGATGTGTACAGCACTATGAACATCCCTACAGACAGGATACCGAGCTATTTAAAAACTTACCTTACTCATCTTAACTGAATCCCGTCAGAGCTTTTTTAAGAAAAGCGGCTAAGACCACTATTGTCGGACTCACAGAATGATTCAATGTTATTTGGAGTGAGGAAGCCATACATGACCGCGCTATATAATGATGTATGCGTTTACAGAAGTTCGCCCAAGATGATGAACAAATTGAGATAGTTTGCAGTTTTCTCAGCTGTCACTAACACTGAACATACTGACATTCATGCAAGAATTTGTAAAGTAACACCCTACCTTCAGTACTCTAAACAAGAATAAGAGTAACGGAATTTAAACTACCGCTCACAGTGGAGCGGCATAGCAAACCAATTGTGCATGCTGTGATCAAAGCACCAAATTTGGCACACATGTAGACACTTACATTATGAACCGATTTGGATATTGAGACATCATAGATTTGGCCTCTGGCGGTTGTAGCAACGATTTTCCAAAATGGCCGCCAGCGGTCACTGTTATTTGACAAACCTTCTCTACTGGTGAGGACAGCAGGTTAACAGTGGAGGTTAATTCTCTTATAAAAGTCCAAGAGTGGTTACAGAAGATCTAGTTATTTGATTTTTACCAAAAAAGTCAACTTGGACGAAAGTGTCTAATTAGGCACATGATGCAGCTGGATGATCAATGACTAACAATATAAAACAAGTAAATAAATACACACACACACACACACACACACACACACACACACACACACACACACACACACACACACACACACACACACACACACACACACACACACACACTCACACAGACACACACACACACTCACACACACACAAACACACACACACTCACACACACTCACACACACTCACACACACACACACCACACACACACACACACACACACATATATATATAGCTGAAGTTACATTTAAGCGAAGTTGACTATGCGTTTTTAACTAAGTTAATAATTTGTATTTGTTTTAAATTTGGCTTCTCTACTTAATGTCATGCATATCTAAATTACCCATTCAAATCAATTTAGAATTGTATTCAGTTTATTTATTTTATTGAATTAACTCATTGATTTAACGTATTATTTAACGTATTATTTAACCTATTTATTAACTTATTTATTTAGCTTATATATATATATAGCTGCATATATATATATATATATAAGCTAAATAAATAAGTTAATAAATAGGTTAAATAATACATAAAAATAATACGTTAAATCAATTAGTAATTTCAATAAAATAAATTAATTGAATACAATACTAAAGTGAACTCTGGTGGCTGGTCTCAAGCCCGGTTGAGAAAGGTGGAGGATTGTGCGTGAGGTTAGCACCCTCACCACGTAAAAAGCACGCTACAGAAACCAATGCCAAAGAACAAAACTTCAATGGTGCGAGGAGTAAAGCTACCCAGGAAGCTGAGGTCGTGAAGGATGTCGGCCAAACCCGATCGGAAGCTGACACCCCGAGAGTGGAGCTCCTGAAGCCGAAAACCAAGATACGAGTGGGCTCCTGGAATGTGAGAACATTGTATAAAGTAGGAAAGCTTTAGCAAGTACTGCGGGAGATGGAAAATTACAACGTCAAACTTTTATGTGTGAATCAACACAGAGGAGGGGTAGCCATAATTGTAACGAGACAGGTTGGACACAACTCTGCTGGAGTGGAAGCCAATCAACGACAGACTGCTCAGGGCAATATTGCAAAGCTGACAGTGATAGCATGCATCAACAGAGGACGCTGAGGATGATATCAAGGATGAGTTCCATGAACAGTTGGAGGAAGAAATCAGGACTACACCCCAGCATGATGTACGCATGGTGGTGGGAAATCTCAACGCAAGGATTGGAGACGAAAACACAGGAAGAGACAGGGCCATGGGCACCCAGGGCTTTGGACGCATGAATAACAAAGGCGAGAGACTCTCGGATCTATGTATATAAAATAACCTAGTCATAGGTGGAACTCTACTCAAGCACAGAACCAACCACAAGACCATTTGGAGGTCTCCAGATAACAACACTGTCAGCCAGATCGACCATGTGGTAATTAATCAGAAGTGAAGACGATCACTCCAGGGTGTCAGAGCCAGGCGTGGAGCCGATGTGCTAGTAGTGGCAACGCTGTCCTTGAAGCGTAGGAAGGCAAGGAGAGGAGAAGAGAGACAGCGGCGATTTCACACAGGAAAGTTAAAGAACACTAATACAGGAAAAATTCCCAGGTGGACTTGCAAAACCGCTTTCGCATACTGCAAGAGGAACAATAATTGAGCATCAACAATTTCAATCAGGCATTGACAGAAACAAGCAAGAAAGTTTTAGGGTACAAAACCAAAGGAAAGAGGAATGGATCAAACCAGACACATGGACAACAATCGATGAAAGAAAAACAACAAAAACGAAGCTAAATTATGCCAAATCCCAACGATTGAAGGCACAGCTACAGACTAAATACTCAGAACTGGACAAAGAATTGAAAAGGAAGACGAAAGCAGACAAGAGAGCCTTCATCGAAAAGCTGGCGGACGAAGCAGAAACAGCGGCGCAGACACAGAACATGGCTGCAATGTACAAGATAACCAAGACACTGACCGGCCGTTTTAAAAATAACGGATCCAAAGAACAGATCCAAAGATGGAAAACACACTTTGAGACCATCCTCAACAAAGAAGCACTAAGCAATCAAGCAGACATTCCATAAAGCGAAGAGGACCTGCATATCAACACAGACCCACCATCTGCTAAAGAAATGAGGAAAGCTATCAAGACCATGAAGTCAGGGAAAGCACTGGGGGAAGATGGTGTGAGTGCAAATATGCTGAAGGCTGGAGGAGAGGTCACCGCTGGAGCCTTGATAGAGATCTTCGAAGGTATATGGGGGGAGGCAGAAGAAATACCTGGTGACTGGAAGACGGGACTGGTTGTTAAATTACCTAAGAAAGAGAGGTCCATTTGAGTGTGTGTGAGTGTGTGTGAGTGTGTGTGAGTGTGTGAGTGTGTGTATGTGTTTGTGTGTGTGTGTGTGTGAGTGTGTGTGAGTGTGTGTGAGTGTGTGTGAGTGTGTGTGAGTGTGTGTGAGTGTGTGTGAGTGTGTGTGAGTGCGTGTGTGTGAGTGTATGTGAGTGTGTGTGAGTGTGTGAGTGTGTGTG